>QYAN01000020.1:0-391560 GCA_003988815.1 Chlorencoelia australis
ATAGACAGACGTTGCGATGCTAAAGATTCAGACAATATACATTGTTCAAATCCAAGAACTCGTGGTAGATTTTGTAATAAACGTAAGCGAACCATAAACTACTATCTCTCTTTTAAATCTTTTAGCTGCTAACAAGGCTTGAATAGACGGATGCCCGGAGTGTTACAGAGGGAAAGTTCCAGAATCAACATATTGCCGAGACTGTTATCCTCTTGACTTACAGCGTTAAAAATAACATTATATTGAGTTTGTTATGGCGACGGGGGTTGATATCCTAGAATGACTTAGCGTTTTGCCTTGCTGCATCGACTGTATACACAAATTGATCACACATAGAAAAAGAACCACAGAAGAATTATACGCATCTGTCACGGAGTTGGTAATAATTAGCAGCTTGTTTACTCTCCGTTGGGGTTATTATAGCATGTTTAGTGGTCAACCTTTTAACTCTCAGATTTGTGTACTATCCCTGGTTTAGAGTTTCGGAGTTTCGCTTGGAATTGATTTTTGTTGCATTGGATATTGTGACCAGTTAGTTATGTTAGTTGATCGATTAATCCCTTAGATTCCAAGTGCTCTTTTTTCCTTTTTCTCTTCTTCTTCTCTCCTTACCAGTTAGTCATAAAAGACTTGCATTATTCTGAAATTTCTAGTGTAAATAGGTTAGATGAGTTTGACCCCTCCACCATATGACGAATTTATAGTCTGCTGTGCTTGTGACGTACGCCATATAGAGTTGCCTTATTGCTGAAGGGGCCAAGCTTAGTATTAGCAAGTCTAGCCATCCTATAAAAGGATGTTTTAACTTGAGCTACTGTTATGGTGATGTGGTGTTTAAAGTTAAGAATGTTGAAAATAAATTCCTAGCCATTTAACCACTAGTCTAAAAGAGAGAATTTCGTGATTAGGGTAAGTAAGTGGGTAGTGCTTTGCTTGGTTTGGGGAGGTAAGGTGTAGGAGTTCTATTTTGTCGAGGTTGAATTTGATTGCGTTTCCTTTGTTCTGTTATGAATGAGAAGGCTATTCGTCATATCGCTAGTAATTATTAATATAGTATGCTTTTCTATCACATCGAATTCTCCAAGCTGTATAAATTTACTATCAAGGTCTAAAGAAGAATTTATTTATTTTCCAGCATGATCATCCATAGGAGGGAATTGCCCCATGATCCTATTTTCATCGACTAATTCGCAAGATGTGGTGGGAACTTTAGGTCAGTAATACTCTAGTAAAAGATTGTCAAGCTTGTCGTCCAAGTTCGAGATGGTTCAGAAATTAGTCATCAGACTTGCCTCCTCCACCTTTTCACGTGACCGTGACGTTTCCTCAACAATTAGCGACACCGTTGAATCTCTTCACATCCCATGTGTATACTTCTCTATGTAATTCTCCGCATAACTCTCTTCGAGCATCTCTTGACTTCAATTCTCATTTCTGGCCATTTTAGATTGATGAACGCCTTTTCCTTGTTTGATTTCAGCAATCGCTTTGTCGATTAAGCTTAATTTGGTAGAGATATCCATATTTTGGTGTAGATAGTAGTGAAAAATTATCGTGTTGATTTTGTGTGGGGTGTGATTTTAAGCGGGATCTTGTTTACCATTTCAATAAGTACTCGGTTAGTTTTGACGTCACCCAACTAACATGTATTCACAGCTAAATGCTATAGGCGCGTCATTAATGACATCAACGACACAGATCTATACAAGGTAGCTACTTTGTCATGGCTATGAGAATTAATATAAAAACTCCTTGTTGCTCCTTTTGCCTTTTTTTCTCCTCTCATAGAACAACTCTAAGTCGAACCTGCCTCCGCCTGTGAGAATTAATTTAAAAACTACTTATTGCTCCTTTTACCTTTATTTCTCCTCTCACAGAACAACTCTAAGTCGAACCTGCCTCTGCCTCTTCCTTTGTGCGTTTGTACCTGTGTTTGTACCTGCGGTTTACCACCGCGTTTGTACCTGCGGTTTACCACTGCCTTTGCGTCTTAAAGTTTTTTTAAGTTTTCTTACTCACAGGTACGTCCTTGTGTATTTATTTATTTCATTTGGCAGGATACAGCCCTCACCCTATTAACTCTGTCCTCCTCTTCTCCCTTACCTTCTAAAATTCTTTTCATTTCACATTCTCCTCGTCACCACAGCCATGAGTCAACTATTTTCTCATGCTTTCTCATCAGCAGTAACATCTACGCCTTGTTCTCCTCCCACTCTCCAGAAGGAGCTCAGATTTAACACAAATTTCATCGATCCTTGCTTGGCCATCGAGTCCCAACCGAGCTCCCCCGCCAACACAGTTTTCTCTGCCACCGACACTCTTATCTCCTCAACGGTGACAGATATGTCCACGCTTCCGTTAGAAAAGGACGATAATAGCGATTCCCATGGAAACCGCCGCCTTACCGACAATTACCCCCCTGCGTACACCGACTTCTATGGTGGCGAAACGCCATGCGTCTTTAAGCTAGGTCCTAAATGGAAGACGCTCGATGAATATGGTTATGTTCGTGAGCCCCGCCCTGTTTACGATCCTGAGAACGTGTCCACTTGGCTTTCCGCGGGGAAAGCCATCTGGCAATACCTTGACACTATAAAAGTACAGTGGACTTTCATTAATCCTCTTGCCTACGCTAATGCCGGGGAGGCTAAGGCTTTCTGCCCTTTTATTGTTGTTATTGGCGTGAAGCCATTTAGTATTATATTTAGTGATGCAGTTAAAGCTGCTGAAACTATCAAGCAGATACTTGATGATGCTGGCCTAACAGAATCTGAGGTGGCCGTGGTGGAGGGTGAGGTGACCCGCTTTATTGCCCGCGGTCCCAAGCTCCTTTCGTTTGACCCCTTTCTCAGCAGCGTCCCTGAGCTGCGAAAGACCTTTACTAGCATGCTTGGTCTCCCTATCGCAACCCTTAAGTTTCCCCACTATGCAGGCACAGGGTCTCTTTTCTACCGCTTCAGCGAAGATGACGAGCGTGTTGCCCTTCTAACATGTGCTCATGTTGCCCGCCCTCCTCTTGAATATCCTAATACCGGCAAGAAAATTACCAACACAAGCCAGCAGCGCGAAGAGATTATTGCACCTGGGACCGGGGCATATGCCAGCGCAATTGAAGCTGTGAAGAAAGATATTCGGTTCCAAACCCAAGCGATTCAGGCATGGAATGCCATGCTATCTCGATTCGGGGATCAGAAGCCAGATGAGAATCCGCAAATTACCAGCAAGCGTGCCGACCACCAAATGTTGGTGAATATCGCAAAGCACAGGATTCAGGAGTTAAATGCTCTTCTTAGCGAGGTTCAGGGCCGTGAAGACCCTAGCAAGCGCGTTATTGGTTTCGTCCTCCACTCTGAGCCAATTGAGGTCTCGTCCGGGCCTTACGAGTTCACGAAGGATTGGGCTCTTATAGAGCTATACAAGGATATGTTTGATTGGAAGACCTTTAAAGGGAATAAAATCTACGTCGGTAAGTTCTTTTGCATATTTTTGTTTATATCTTCCCCCTAAGCTGTTTATTCTTCTTGCCGCCTATTAATGATTAAGATAATTCATTATTGGGATAATTCTACAGTAGGATGATTTGATTATCCTATTATTGCACTGATTTACATAACGGGTGGGCATAGGCATAGGCGATCAGTTTTAACTAATTCTTTTTTCTATAGCAGAGAAGTCCACAACCATTAACTTCGGCGACATAATGTGGCCCCAGGCCATTGATTCGGCAGATTATAGCTCTCCTAAGGATGGCCTCCTTCAAGCATATGGCATTGTCCAGGATGCTGAAATTCGCAACCCCCAACACCTCGACATTAACAACGAGAAATGCCTCCTTGTCGTTAAGAACGGAACAGCTATAGGAATTACCTTTGGTCGCGTTAATGGTCTCGAATCCTTTGTTCGCAACATCTCTCCTTATGGTATTTGTGAGACTTCCACCGAAATTGCCGTCTTGCGTTACAGCAAGAAGCACTCTCAATTCTCTGAACCTGGAGATTCTGGCTCAATCGTTATTGATAGGACTGGTCGAATTGTTGGAATGCTTACTGCTGGTCAAGGCTCTTCAGATAGTACCGATATATCATACCTGACCCCGTACTGGTGGATTGACAAGCAGCTTAAGGCTAAATATCCCGGCATCCACCTTTACCCGGTTATAGACTAGGTGTAGGTTACGGCTGAGAATGAATCTGGGTCTTGCCTGTAAACGATACAACCTTGGCAGGCGTGATGATTATTCTAGTGTCTTTTTGGGAGGTGAACCTCAGGAATAAGAATATGTGGTATATGTTCCTAAGGTGGTGTATTAGCCGGAGAGAATGAGTGGTTTGCTGGGGTATAAGGTGAAATCTTAGGCGTAGAAGGATTAGAAGGTAGGGGTAAAGGCCCTATTAGAGGACATTCTCAAGCGTCCTTGAACTGCGAAGTCGTTATGAGAGGGGTGTCTGTCTTTACAAATACAAATATGTCTGCATAATTTGCCTGAGCTGGTTCCTTTCGGGGTCTTCCTCATCCTCGTCGAGGTGGTTCTTGAGACTCAGGTGCTATATCTGGTGACTCGTTCTCTTCTGGCTCGTCTTCTCCTGACTCTGGTTGCAGTTTTTGGTCTGGGTCTACTAAATAAGGCCTGACTATTGTGCTTCTAAATATTGTAGGTCCATGTGGTAATTCAATATTGCAGTTCTCTCGGTCAATGCTCAACAGCTTGTAGGCTCGACATATCAGTTCATGGTGGCACTCTACTATTCCAATTGAGTTTTGGGCTTCTACTGGTACGCTTTTAGTGGTAATACCTATTACAGATGCATTCTGCTTGAATTCTCTGCTGATAAATCCTTTTCCAGCATCGTGAGTGATGAAATCAGGCGGTCCTAGGTATATGTCAATCTAATATTATTAGAGAACATCCCATGTATGCTTGGCTGTAATGTTCTGTAGCCATTTGCCGTTCCGAAATCGTGTTCCTTCGTCAGCAATGTGTAGTACTGGACTGTTGTCAATGTACATAATGTCTATAATAATGCAATAATTGAAGTCAACATCTTTTTAGAGAGTAAATCTGAATCGACCTAGGGAACTTCCATGCTTCTAGCAGTAATGACAGTATGTGGTGAGGTGTTTTATGACATCAGAATCAGCTTCATGTCCTGCGCGTTCCAATACGCTAGTCCTTTCAGCATCATCGGCATTGCTTTGATATATCCCTCAGGGGGTAAATCAACTCGTCCGCATATATCATAAAAGATACGTTTCAAGTCAAAGTATCTCCTCCATTTCCATACCTCTGTTCCTCTGTGTAGCTTTTCGCCATATTTGCCATTTCTCTTCCAAATCCTTCTACAGGTGTAAACGTGCCTAAAGGCTGGGATATAGGTTTAAAGCGTGTTTGTTCGTATGGTTGTACAGGATTAAGTGATGATATTTGCGGTTGTTGCATTGGTATGTTGGCAGGTGGTGGTTGTGTAGGCTCACGTACCGGTGACGGTGATCGTGTCGGTTCACGTGTTGGTGATGGTGTAGCTGCTGGTGTTGAAGATACTATAGATCGATATAAATGAGAGGGGCCATTCTGAATAAAGACGTTTCGGGTTGCTTTTGCAGGCGTGCTTCGGATCTGTTGTTTCTCAGGTGTAGCTGTTGTCTGTGCTGTTTCCTTGAGTAATGAGTTCATCCAACTCGTAATGCCTCTGCCTTTCTTCAACACAGCGTTCACTTCGTCAACCGTCCATGATGCTTGTTCTTCCTCATTAGCCACGCCCCACAGGATTCTTGCGGTGCTAGGACTGTTTCCCTGTTCGACGAAAACACTATATCTTCTCAGGATTGTGCGTAAAAGTACTTTTGTCACTGCTTGAAGTCTGTTAAAATCTTCTACACTCCAGTTCTGGAGTTGTCTTGGTAGACAATCCACAGCTCACTGTCAGTCAGCTCATTCTCTTCCCATTCTCGTATTCGAATCTAGACATAGTATGTCAAGTTTTCTCTGTCTGCTCTAGCAGGCTCATATTCTTCGATATCAACATAGTTTATCTCGTTATCGCCTTGTTGGTTAGGTGGTCGCAGTTGGCTTTGACGTCTTTCAGGATTTGTTTGCTTTTCAGGTTCTTTTCCTTTAGGGTCATTGCTCGGTTCGGTCGGTTCTTCAGTGTGCGATCTCGCCATTGTGAGGTGTTGCGGTGCTAAGATGTTAAGATGTTAAGATGTTAAGATGTGTAAGTTGAAGATGGCGCGTAAGAGAAAACAAAACACGTAAGAAAAATATGTAAGAGGGATCGGCTCGAAGCGGAATTATGTAGGTGAATAAGGGTTATAAGTTAAATTAAATTGAACTCTGAACAAAGGGCTGGACACCTATTCTCAAGGTGGTGTGAGCGTTATCTTTCCAACAGCCTACATGAATGAGGGGACGGGAGGTGTGTCACCAGTCATTTCACCACGACAGGGTCAGTGAGTAACAAGCCACCTTACGTGCCACTCGTGATGTTGGGCTCCCAATCACTTCCCGGGATCCAAACAGAAGATACTAGCAGACAGGTTCCCCGGTCAGCCATTCGACTTTCTGCTCACTTTCCAGATCGGGGCAGCCGAACGAGGAATCAGAAGACTCTGATATTTTTACCCCCCTCGTATTTACCTCCTGCGTGAGATTACACTATTGGCACACAGAATTGGCTTGGGATACTCAAGATACTTCGTCTCATGAAATATATATGGCAACCCACCCGAATCCTAATTCCTACTCCATTCATGATACTAGGTGAGATCCCGGTATTTCCCTAATCACTCGTAGAAGCGTCCTCTGGCCTCTTCCTAAACATATTCTGATACGTCCTTTATAATGCTTCTTATCTAGTAATCAAATATCCGTCGCGTAATCGAAATAACTTCAAATGATCCTCATAATAGGTTCGCGGTATTGATGAGCTATCAATTTGTCTAATAATATAAGACTTCCTCTAATCTCCCCCAAATCCACCTATAACAAAAGGTCCTCTCTATCTAGAACGCAACTTTTATCCTGCCTGTGACGGGCTTGATGGAACTAACGTCCGTAAACAAGGTCTAGTATTAAACTATATAAAAGGTTTGAATAAAGATCAAGAATAAAGATAGGGGCGGATGTCTGCAGATCATCCTGGTAAGATGTGGCTCGTCCGCAAGTTACTCAAGTTATGACGAATTGCTCAGGCCACGCCTGAGCCTCCTCAGCAAGGGTTCAACCCTTTACACTGCCATCCGATAATTATATAATATTACCAGTTCCCCTAGTAAGAACGTCTTTTGGAGATCGTATCTTTTCCTTCTTAATACCTAGTATTATTGAAATAGTAGTCTGGTGAGTTTTCGAATTTAACTAATGACTTTATAAAGCTAGAGTTTATAAAATAAAGTAGCCTTTTTAGGTCTAATTATAAAATGCCTTATAAATTATAATATTATATATTTACTATATATATAATATGAGGTTGAACAATAGGTAGATTAGGTAGATGACATGGTAGCGGGGAAACAGGCGATAGCACGGTAGGTATAACAATTCAGCGCGTATGCAGCTTACGTAACCATGCTGCATAGCCCCTGTGCTGTCACCATGCAGGCTAGACGAGAGAGGATCTACTGAATAGGTTAGGATAACCCAGTCACATTATATAATGTGACTGTGCATGTACTTAAGGAGGAGACCTCGCACTCTCCTGAGCTTCCTTTCTCTTTTCTTTTCTCTTTAGTTTAGTCTTCTAAGAATTAGAGTCAGTTTATCCGAGCCAGTTGGTCACAAATAAAGCTAAATATTTATATTATTATTATATCTCTATATAGATTATTAATATAAACGAGGGAAAATAGTATATCGTCAAGTATATAATAAGCAGACCTATAATATTATACTAATATTAAGTATTAAATATATATATAAAGAAGAGATAGTCTGCTATATATAATAGTTGTGTGCGGCATATAAAGCCGGGCAAAGGAAAAACTATACCCCGAAGACCACCTGATATATGAGATTCTACCCCGTCACACTATATATCTCTATATAATTCTCCGCATAACTCTCTTCGAGCACCTCTTAACTTCAATTCTCATATACGTTGCAAACGACAATTCAACGTCAGCGTCGACGACTTTGTATCCGTTTCTCCTGTCCGCGTTTCGAGAACCATTCTCTATTCACGAACAAGTGTCTTTCACGAGTGCATATTTGAATCCGTAGTTCGTAGCGTACTTCGAGGATCTCCTTGGTTCCTTGCTATTTTGTATTGCTCACGTGTTTATTTAATTCGCAAACCACTGGTGAGGTAAATCCGTACTTAGAAGTGTCGTGCGTATCAGTTTGTCTCCTGCTTAAGTGGTTCTGTTCGTGCTGTTCTGTTTGTTGTTCGGTTCCTTCTAGCAAGTCCGGGGACGGCCGTTCGTAGTCGTAAAGGATCTTAGTATGATTATGAATCCCTTATAGGATCTTGGTGAATGGGTTTATAAACCCCCTACAGGATCTTAGTGAATGGATGGATTGGATGACCTCAACCACTTCAGGTTGCGGTAGTGAGATAGCTATATAAACAACAATAAAGTTTCTATATAATTCTAGTCCAACCAACGACTTATGGCAAGCAAGCAACCCACACGCAGCAAACATGCTATATTACAATTTGCGAGGCATTTTGTACTAAAGTAGACCTCAAAAGGCTACTTCCTTCCACAAACTACAACTCTGTTCAGCTGTGTTGCCTTCGAACAGCTTCACAATTCTCTTGTGCCTATTTGCCCTTCACCTTCCATAACATCTCAGTCACACGTGCGGTTGAAGTCATCGATGCGCGCGTCACCTTTGGTTCCCACAAACTCGAATTTAAACGAAGTTTTATTCGCGTCGCCAAAACAACAACTCCTACAATTTCATCAAACTCATCACCTCCCTCAACAAACGTTTGGGATTGTCTCCTATTGACATCATACTTCCTTCAAGCACAAAAAGCACCCGAAGAAACGTACGAAAGCCTAACTACTTCATCATGGAGCCATTCAAAGATGGAGATGAGTAAGTATCTCCAGTGATTCTTTCTTACCTTCCCTTATTGACCGTTGCTAATTTACAATTCTTCACAGCCAACGCGGCAATCAAGATGTATTTGCTGATATCCATGCGTCTGGGGCAATGACTGCCACATCTCTAACTCGAGAGGTCGCACAAACATGGAGAACTCTTGTCAATTACAATCAGCAGCATATTGTCAGCGACCTTCGACTTCCTTTTGGCACTGACAAGCCACTGTCCTCCATCGCGTTCCGTTTCCCTTCCAACCAACGTGCTTCTATCGCCGTACGGATCAATCTCCCGAGAGACATGAACCGAGAGCACAATCTTGATCAATTCAAGATCCACAGCGTCTTCTTCATTATTCCAGCATCTGGTATTGAGCGTTTCGAATACAATGACATGCCTGATGGATATACCTTATCAGATGTCAAGGAGTCCAATCCAAATGGACAAGGCATGATCAATGAACTCGGTACCCTCATGCACCTGGGTAAGCTTAGTGTTGATACTCGGGTCGCCATCGTCACAGGCACCCCTATCCCAAAACTCCTACCCACCGAGCTCCATCAATCTATGACCGATCTTATCGCCTCCATCCGATCTAGCTCTTCTCCTTCACGTAAACAAACTCAATGCTTTGAGTTTCTCATGCTTCGTGATGATACTTACACAAACGATCTGGCTACGCTATTCATGGAGCGCGTTACGGCTGAGCGTCAGCATGACCCGGCTAAGGATTGGATCGCCGACTCTCCTAACGTCGAAGCCTTCACCATTGGAACACTTGTACCTTATTTCAAGCGACCCGAAATTCCTCGCCAACGTGCCGAGATAGTCTTTGAAGACAAGAAGGCCTACCTCATCCCACATATCTACGGAAATCTTTATGAGGAAGAATACCAACAGATGGTACTGAACGAAATAAAGGCCGATATGTTCAACATGCGTTGCATTGAATGCCCAATCGCCTCAAGCCCCCAAGACAAGCCAAAAGGCGAGTCCTTCGAATCTACTGCTAGAGCTTACGTTGTATTCATCGACTTCAACAAAAAGGAAGCCGTGCGACCCGAGATTGGTAGTACTCTCGAGGTTGAGATCCTTGTTGTGAACGATGAGTCTTCTGCCGTTAAAGTACAAACTCAGCAGCAAGATACAGAAGCAGCTGATGGCATCCTTACCAGCTCCGATGACCAAGAAAAACTGAATGAGAATCCAGAAGACAGTATCGCAGCCAGCGAAAATCCAAAAGTGGGCCA
Organism: Chlorencoelia australis; assembly: GCA_003988815.1. Taxonomy (NCBI): domain Eukaryota; kingdom Fungi; phylum Ascomycota; class Leotiomycetes; order Helotiales; family Cenangiaceae; genus Chlorencoelia; species Chlorencoelia australis. The sequence continues at coordinate 10,297 of QYAN01000020.1, forward strand.
CAGCATAGAACTTGGCAACGAAGACAATCTTAATGTGTTCAACGAAGATGAAGATGAAGATCCCTCGAAGAAGAACACTTGGATCGGTGTAGTTATCGAGCCGACAGATATTACTCCACCAGGTTGTATTACTGTTATTCTTGAGCGCGGTCGCGAGCCCGGCTTTAAAGGTCCTCGAAGTGACCATCCTTTCGTCGATACGCCACTTCCAACTGTGAACTACAGAATGGCCAACTCGACAGCACAACTTGCTAAAATGATTGCCAGAGGTCCAACTACTGCGGTAAAGCTCAGCATGCATTACAGTCGACAGGGATTCAAAGACGAAGTCTGTTGCGCTGATCAACTCTGGCGTAGCGATAACTCTCAGAAGATGCGTATTAGCCAAGCCTTGCTCGCCCACGACACAGATAACTCACCTCTCCAGCGTGTGGATATCATCGGCCTCAAGGGTAATTCTAGCGTAGACATATCGAGTACTCTCAACCGCGCTCAACTCGAAGCACATGCATCATTCAGGGATACGCCCGAAATTACCTTTATCCATGGCCCATTCGGAACCGGAAAGTCGTTGCTTTGCCTCTCTACGGCCGTCGAAGTGCTATCCAATCCAGATAAGAAGAATCAGGTTTTATACTTGGTCGATTCCAATCAAGCAGTAGACGACGCCACTCTGAAGTGGGATAAGCTGTTGAAGAGCGTAGGTATCCGGAAAAACATTATTCGCGTACATTCTTTGAAATGCGAGAAGAGTCGTGAATACAAATACTTCGATACTCAGGGCCAGGCTCAGGAGCGCTTCGAGGCTTCGGATGAATTTCTCAGCAATTTTGCGGCTGTCAGCTATCTTATCAAGTTAAGTCATGAACACCAGGATGTCCGTCGTCGAGGTGACCCTCGCCGCGTGCTCGATGATATGTCCCTAGCAGCAGCTATGCACCGCAAGCTCGAGGCCTCCGATGATATTCAGTGGCAAGATCTCAAGTCTATGCTACAGGATTACGGTTGCAATGGGTTCTACAATACAGAGCTGTCAAAGCGAACTAAAATCAAGCTTCAGCTCAACGAGCTTATGGCTGAAACTTTGCAAGCTGCAGATGGAATCACTACTACTCTCGCCAACGCTGCTAAAGTTAACTTAGCGATGAACTTCAAGCCTGTCCTCGTCATCCTGGATGAAGCTGCTCGTGTTACTGAGCTAAAGACCCTTATTGTTTTTGTAAGAAAAGTGGTATTGGTCGTAGAATGGGCTCATGAATATCATATAAAGAATGATAAAATAATATTGACTTAATCTCTTTCTCAAAGAGAAAAGACCGTGTTTATATACATGAAATTAGCTTCTAGAAGCTTCTATAATGATTTGTAATCAGGTGGCAAACCTGGTGGCAATTCTAGAAAACACTAGAAAATGCTTATTACAAATACAAATTTTAACAGTTTTCGGATCATACAGTCCACGCGCATTCCTCTTAGCCGCAGATCATAAGCAGATGCGTTGCACAATCCTATCAGCCGGTAGATGGAAAGATCCCGTCGCTCCGTATGTGAATCCTTTCGAAAATCAACTGCTCTTGTCGCTATTCGAGCGTTCTATTCTTGCTGGCTATGAACACATCCTCCTGACAGTTCAACATCGCTGCAAAGGAGACATTCCGGACTTTGTGTCAGCTGCCTTTTATAACGGTCGAGTTTCGAAGTCGCCATTAGATCAAGGAGAGAAGAAGACCGTGGAGGATATGCGCAACTTCGTACACCAGAAACTTGGAGCCAAAGTACGTACAAATCTGTATGCTGTCAATATTTCAAATTCCAGAAGTTCCAAGGAACCAGGCGGAACTTCCTCTCTCAATGAAGCCGAGATCAGCGAAATCATGAAGGACCAAGCTATTATGCGTCAGGATCCATTATTCAAGGGAAGGACTTTCTGCGTCATATCGTTCTACAAGGCCCAGGTTACTAAGCTGAAGGCTCGTCTGCACGAATTCGATGATGTTACAGTTATGGATGGCGACGATTTCACTTTGAGTTTGGCAATGACCACAGATGCTAGCCAAGGACGAGAGTTCGACGTTGTCCAGCTGTCTTGCGTTCGCACCAAAGGTGTGGATTTCCTTGGTGAACCTCATCGACTCGTCGTTGCTTTAACCCGCTCGAAATGGATCCTTGGAATTTATACCAACTGGGACCTTGTAGAAGTCGACAGAGTCACGTCTACGAACAAACACATTGTTGCGCTCTTCAAGCACCTCAATAAGACTAACCGATTCATTGACCGCACTACTACTATGTTCATGACATGCAATAACTGCAATGCTGTCGGCCATATTTCCACAGAGTGTCCACAGCCAAAAGCTCCTTTCTGCAGACGCTGCCACGAATTGGGTGACACTGACGAAGCTCAGGGTCATAATACAAAAGATTGCCATCACCCTAGACCAAAGGGCCAGGTTATTTGTCGTGAGTGTGGTCGGCTTGGCCACGCTCGTCTCAATTGCCCTAGTGTTATCTGTCGCCGCTGCAAACTAGCTGGCCATACTGAAATCATCTGCTCGCAACCCGTAGTCTGCCAAAAATGTGATCAAACAGGTCACACCAGTCGAGAATGTCAGACCGTCATAACCCGAGCATATGCCGAAAGCATCCGAGCACTTCGACGACGACCTACTAAAACCACCACCGATACTACTACAGCAGCAGGATCAGAGTTGACCGTTTCCATTGGACCAATCATTGAAGGAACACCAGCCCCTGCTACGGACAATTGGGATACCAGCAACTCTGTTGAGACTCTACCAACTCCAGCCCCTGCTGCTGATAATTGGGATACCAAGGGAGCTGATAATTGGGGTACCAAGGGAGCTGATAATTGGGGTACCAATGGAGCTGATGATTGGTAGATGGAGGATTTTTTTTCACTCCGCGTTGTTTTTACTTATTCTTTATAGGAGGAAACGTCGCGATCTCAGATATATTGAACTCCCGCCCTAGAAAATGCTAAGAAATTCATCCTGAAATTATAATAATGTTCCCTTGAAATGGTGAGTTCCTGTGAAGTTCCTCAGTGGTTATTGTATCAGGTGTTATGCTACGCTCGGGTACAGGACTGGGTGTTGTAGGATAATGCTATCGTAGCTCCTAGTATGTTTTTTAGTGCAGTGATATTGGTTATCTACGGACAAGGAAGGCGGTACAGAATATCGTGTTACTTGTCTCACCCCTTTCGAGATCGGGCGAATCGGATAGCCCGATCTGGTATAGCGTGAGAATGACTTAGCCGAGCAAGTATTTAGAGCAGGTTCGGAAGCCGAGCCTTCCACTCAATTACAATACACTTTTTAAATCCTCTCTCTCTTAATTATGACACATGTCGCAAGCACTACACACGCAACAAATAGGATGAATATTTGCGAGGCATTTTGTAATCAAGTAGACTACTTCATTTCACAAGCTCCAGCTTCATGAAGTCATCAGTTGAATTCGAAAACTCACCAGACTACCATTTCAATAGTACTAGGTTAGTTTTGACGCTACCCTTGCACTTTTAAAGTTTTCCACTATAAGCACGAAACTATCATTTCAATAGTGTTAGGTTAGTTTTAACGTTACCCCTGCACTTTTAGAGTTGAATTAGCCTCAATAATATTTCTTAAAGTTTTCTACTATAAGCACCAAACTATCATTTCAATAGTATTAGGTTAGTTTTGACGTTACCCTTGCACTTTTAGAGTTGAATCGGCCCTAATAATATTTTTAAAGTTTTCCACTATAAGCACCAAACTATCATTTCAATAGTATTAGGTTAGTTTTGACGTTACACTTGCACTTTTAGCGTTGAATCGGCCTTAATAATATTTCTCAAAGTTTTCCACCGCAAGCACCACACACGCAGTAAATATGCTGCATTATAATTTGCGAGGCATTTTATAATTAAACCTAAAAAGGCTACTTTATTTCACAAACCCCAGCTTCATGAAGTCATCAGTTGAATTTGAAAACTCACCAGACTACCATTTTAATAGTACTAGGTTAGTTTTAACGTTACCCCTACACTTTTAGAGTTCAATTAGCCCCAATAATATTTCCCAACAGTTTTCCACCCCAGTATAAAGCAAGCGAGGACCCCGCGCTTTGAATTTCCTTCTTCAACCTTTCAACTATCGAGGCTTTTCATTCAGATATTATCGTCAACCCCTCAGATATTATCGTCAGCCCCTCAGATATTATTGTCAGCCCCTCAGATCTCATCGTCAGCCCCTCATTCCACAATGGCTTCCCGTTTTGCAGAAGACCAAACAAACTCAAATTTCCCGGATTTTTCACGTGGCTTTCCCCATGGTTCTGCTCTCGCCGGTCTGGAACACCTATCACAAATCAAAAGCTCTATTACATCTGCAAGTATCACTTTACTTTTTCTTAATCACTACTAATAATTTCAGTTGCCACGGCAAACTAGGGAGACAATGAGAAAACTTCACCATTTCTACGATCAAATCCAAGAATTCACAGATGTTCCAAATTCCCGGCGCCAACTCGCAAAAAGCGACAAAGTTCCAGGGCCATATTCTGATCGGGAGTACAAATTCCATGGCATCTTACGATCCATCTTCACCTTAGAAGTCCAGCTTCATAGCATGATGGAAGCTGCAAGATTAAAGATGGAAATAGAGGAGTTGAATGAGAAGCACATTCTAGTCATTGCAGAGATTAGGAACTGGAAATACTTCGCCAGATTAGGGGATTATCTGGCCATCTTAAGTGCAGAAGTCAAGGGACATTACCGATTGCCACATGAGTATAGCTTCAAGTCTCACAAGTATGTCTCAGATATTGTTGAGAAGCTGGATGAGGAGCTGCAAGCTTCCAACAAAGACACAGCTTCAGCAACTCCAACAGTCATTGCATTCCAAAAGGCAGCTTCATACCTTGAAGAGGTTTTTGAAAATCCGGAACAAATCCACAAGGTCTTCAGGGCATATGCTGACCGAAATCGACAATTCCATTCCGGGGCAAAGGAGATGTGGGAAATTGGAAACGTTTATGGTTTACGTGGTATGATGATTCAAGATATGGAGGCTTTGGAGAGTTATGATTTCTCGAAGGAGCAGCAGGAATCGTGGAAAGAAACATTGAACCATGTCTCAAAGCTATTCTTCAGATACTTCTCTTGGAATATCAAAGAAGGACATGTACTATCAGCCCGAGGACAAAAGCTTTCAGAAAAGGCAGATAAAAATCCCCGCAAAAATCCATCAAGTTCAACGCCAAAAACAAAGGCGCAGAGCAAGTTGGAGATGAAGAATCGACGGGGGAGAGAAAGAAGCATTGAGGAGCAGGAAAAGGCTGATGCTGCGACAAATGAGAATGCGGATTGGAAAGTACTTGTTCAAAAACTGTCAGATCTAGAACTTTTCAACGAAAATGGCCACCAAGAGATCGGGATGATGATAGAGCGCTGTCATATGAAATATGTTGCGCTTTTGGCCAAATGCGAGGAAAAGGACCAAACCATTCTACTGCAGGCCAGAACAATTTCTGGGCTACAAAGAAAGGCAGAGTCTATGAAATCCCTGTTGGATTTTGAAAGCGAGAGTGAGGAAGATTGTTTGAGTTTCGAGATGCTAGAGGAAAGCCAGGGATGAACTGTATTATTGTTGTGTAACTTCAGTCAGTATTATTAGAGTAGTCATTAAATTCACTTGCTAAGTCCAAGTCCAATCCAAAGCGTGAATAAAGAAAATAAAAATAAATTTGAACTACAAATCCTTTCATGCAGAACCCTCCAGAGAGCAATGACTATTCCTTTAGAAAAGATGATGTAACGACACGATCTCGTTATAAATACATCTCATAGGATTTCCCGCACCTTTTCGAAATCAGTATCTGCTTTCCCCAAATTGCTAGCATTCTCCTCTTTATGGGTTATGATTTGTTCCAGCCCATACCTACTACAAAAGATAAGCATCAAGTCTCCATATTTAGGGTTGTGTATCCTCAACTTACGATGTTTTATGATCAATGGAGAATCCCTATCCTCCGTCAAAGGCGTCTGTTTCAAATCACTTTTGAATTCCGCGAAAGCATTTTGATAATTGCCGATTTCTCTGCGAGTCCTCTTCCTCGCCTTAAACGCAATAGTTCTAAATTCCACAAACCAAACAACAGTCCAATACATATTAACGCTCCCCAAAAGCACGAACGCAATCCAAGTAGCGATAATGGCGTTATTTCCTACAGAGCTGAAGAGGCCGAGCGGATTGGCATCTTTGTTGATGATGGAAGACATTTGGGAGCCGAGTACGGTTATTAGCATGCTTCCCATGACGGCGAATTGCACGGCAATGGCAGAGGAACCAAGATTGGTGTAGAGCAGGAAACCCTTTTGAGGAGCGAAGAACTGACCAAGCGATGCGAGCAGGACAATTGCGCTAAAGCTGAGGACCAGGGCGTAAACCGAGAACCCTATAACATCCAGTATGCCGGTGGCCATTTGAAGTTGGTCGATGCTATTGGCCAACACGATTTTGAGCGCTGGAACGGAAATTTGAGGTCCATTAGGAATGGTGAAATTGGTCGGAATGCTCTGGGTAGTTTTTTGAATGACTCGTTCGAATTAGCGCCTGAAACTTCGGAAGATCACTGACAAACTTACAGGCTATGGCATCACTGTAGCTCTCGCACTGCTTGATTTCATATTGAGCGTTGGGATCCGTGGTGCTGCTGAGATTTCCAAAGCATATGTATCGTAAGTGAAGCGTGTACTTTGCTGAAAGCCCGGCTTGGCTCAAAAGAGACGCTATGGCCGGATTCGTAGCGTTCGGGGGGAGACCTGCGACGGAGATCACATTTTGAAGAAGGTGAGTGGTGTTGAACTAAGTAATATTAGCATTACCAACGGGTACTAGGGAGAGTCCTACACTAATCAAGTCAAACTGAGGAAGGGTTCCAGTTCCAGAACCAGAAATAACTATTAAAAAGACTAGCGCGAACGATACCGCGGATAGTAAGAATGAGACGAGTCCTCCGATGCGAGCCATGTTCGGAAGGACTTTTTTGGGGGGGGCTTTCCAGAAAGCTTTTAGAGAGAGTTTTTAGAGATGTGGTACTCACCAAATGATCTTATAGTAATCAGCAAAACTTCAAATGTCAGAGCTTCTGGGAGAGAAACGCAGAGGTGGAGCTCTTCGAACTTGAGTACACACTTTTATCAACTTGCCCAATCAAGTAGAGTCATTCTTATCAACCTGCTTAATTAAGTAGAGCCCAAATACGCATCTTTTCAGCATGCCCAATCACGTAGAGTCAATCCAAGGGGGTCAACTACCGATGAAACTTCAGATTCACCAGATCCCGGAAGATCTGGGGAGCATGCTGAGCAAGATGTGAAACAAGTGATTGCTGGCCATGCGAGAATTCGACGCTTCGCGAATGACTGATAACGGCCAAATCAAAGATCTTCTGGATTGTTACTGGCAAAAAAAAAGACCGGGGGGGGGGGAAGAAAAATGGGTGGAGGAATCTCATTGCAATGAACTGCCGTGTTTCTCCAACTATGGGAAAAGATTTTTGCAATTATATTTCCTACAAGCGATCTACGACTCGCAGAGCCGTCTGCTGAAACTACACCTTGTCGATCGACTGCGTACTAAAACATTATGAAGATCTCTAAGAGCAGAGCCACCCCCCACGGTCCTCCTGAGCGCATGAATCGTTTATTCAAAAACTGAATGCTTGCAGAACTTTTGAACATTCTCCATACATACTTGGCTCCTAGCCACCGGAGTAACAACTTGTCACTTAAAGGTGAAACGGACGTAGAGACGAACTTCTAGGGTCATTGTTCTAAGATAATACCTCGAATCATAATTCCTTCACTCCCCTTCTAACTCCCCAACTCCAATGCGCTCGGGGGTTCTTCAACAACCCTTTCAGCTCTTCAACGTCGACCCCACTGCCTGGCACCTCCTCCGTTGCTGTCAGCGCCTTCTCTGCGAATTTACTCGCCACTTTCTCCCTTCCAACAGCATTCCATGCTAAAGCCGCAAACATATACCCCGTCCCCATCGCCAAGTCCAACTTCTCTGAGGTGTATAGATCCAACAATTTCTCTGCCATGCGCGGCGTAGCTTTTGTTCCCGCAGACCAATCTGAAAGCTGCATCTGAAGATGATCGATTTCAGCAATGTTGGTATCCGATTGGGAAATGGCAGATGGCGAGGCAGAGCATAAAGAGCAGGTACAGGTAAATCCATAGAATGCTTGGAGATTTGTCTGTCGAACAGAATGAGGAGAGACGATGTTTATGTAGCCTATCGTGATTTCGTCGCCGGGTGAGATGCTGCTCGACGCGTAAGTGGTTTGGATTAGGGTCGTAGGGTCATGGTGAAATACGGCGTTGGGTCGACAGTCGTGATTCATTCGCTGAGGGTTTTAGTAGGTAACATCAAGGTGGAGAAGGAATGTCATACAGCCCCTTCAGGGTATATCATGAAATGAGGAGAGCCTCCAAACTCTCCAGCAAAAGCATTCGTATTAATCCTTTCCATTATTGGGTCCCCAGTGTTATGAGCAGCTAAGTCCATGAACAGAGCCTTGGTTCTACTGGGTAGTTGATCGTATGCGATATGAAGATACTCATAATTCAATGCATGGTCTAGAGGAAATGCTTCCATGTGCAATACAGCAATTGGGAGATTCGACAAGATCACTTCGCCGCGCGTGACCTTCCTGGTCGCAAAAAGACCTTTTCCTCGTCCTAGAACAGACCTGATTTCCCATGGCGCATTTGAAAAGCCATTGGTGCTATTGAACAAATTGGGTTGGGTAAAGGAGGGAAGCTCTTCCATTCTTGTAGCTATATAATCGTTCGAGATTATAGAGATTCCTCGACCATTTGCGAACTCGGTCGAAGTATACACGCAAAATTGCCGCTTCGACTCTTCAATTGGAAGACATCTAGGTTCATATTTCCAAGATCCAGACCACCACTTGTCATGCTCTTGATCCTGACTGCAACCCGATTACTACTGGTCCCGAGAACTTGTTCTTTAATCTGACTTGAAAGTTACTTACTCGAGATTAGACGCAACTTCAGCCCATACCGGAAACAGCAGGAAAAAAGGATGAACGAGCAAGAGAAATTTCATTTTTGCAAACAGGGCCAAAAAGTGTAAGAGGAAGGTTTGTACCTTTGCCACGGAGCCGGTGACTTAGATCCTGGATCCTTCCGTCAGCCTTGCCCGCCAAGGCTTGTCGCCCTGTTTCATCGGCGTCTGATATTCTCGGAGTGCTTCCTTTCAGACAGATATGGTTTCTACTATTACTAATGAGTGACCTTTTCTCTCCTATTTAGGTTTATTTTGCGAGATGTATCAAAGTGAAGTTATGCCGGAAGGTTTCGTTTGCCATGTTGATCGAGAAAGTCAGTCTGCTAGTACCGTGGGTATTCCAAGCCAATGAAGGACTGTTATCCCTTATACGGAACAATTCTGGTTTCTGCCGCAGTGATTTTCCGGAGTGATCTGCCGGAGTGATCTGCCAGAGTGATCTGCCGGGAGAGATCTCGAAGTTTATGGCAATTCCACCAATGCCAGGATGTTGAAATATGCTTCGTGTGCTTTGTAATAGCTTAGTCATGCACTAGTTGTTGGTGGCTGTTGGTGTTAAGATGAGGAGAAAATCTCTTCTCCTCTTTTTCTTCCTTCATCTTGGTTACTCTTGCTGTGCTGTAGATCTACTCAATCCTCCAAATCGTAACACAGGAGCCTCCTGTGGACAGTCATAACTTCATACAGCAAGCCCCCGATCCTCGAATGCCCGGCTCTTTATTTGTGTACCAAGCTCTATCATCCTACCCTTCAAAGTAATGTCGGACAATTCGCAGAGTGTCGAATAATCAATTTATATTCTCACCGCTCTTCTACGCTTGCATTGTTGAAATAGAAGTTAAGTCTGACAAATTAGCGGTCAAGAGGAGGCTTGGGACGAATTGATCCCTCAATGTAAATCCGAGATATAAGACCAATCGCATCTCATTTTACGGCGAGATACAGAATCTGGCTTATTGTTGATGAACGACGGCGGGGGAAAAAAAGTTTGTCTTCCGCTGGTCCGTCCCACCCCGCTCCGCCCAAATATAATATAAGCTTAAGCTTACATAGTGAGCTGCCTCACTTATCTTAGCTCTCACTCTAAAGATGGCTTAATTAAATAACTAGTTACCTCATTCAAGCTGACAAGTTCCTTTTAAGCTGACCTTTTCACCGCTCTCATATCTTGCGTGTATTTATTTCATTCCCTCTCTCTCATTTGTATCATTCGTTCTACAAACAACCTCCTCTAATTTTCTTTCAATCACAACCATTTACCATGTTATACAAACGCTTTCTCTTTGGAGGCTTATGCGCCCTCTGTCATAATGCTTTTGCGCACCCTATGTCACGGTCCCATGAAGCAGGTAAATTAGGAGCTATTGCTTCCGAAAGCTCCGTTTGCTCAAAGATTGGGATTTCAACACTTGAAGAAGGTGGAAATGCGGCTGATGCACTCGTGGCAACACAATTCTGCGTAGGTGTTATTGGGATGTAAGAGTACATTCTACCCCTCATTCCCGAATTGATAAAACTAAATCCAATTTCAGGTATCATTCTGGAATCGGTGGTGGTGGCTTCATGCTAGTTCGATCGAAAAATGGAAGCTATGAACTCGTTGATTTCCGAGAAATAGCTCCTGCAGCTGCTTTCGAAACAATGTATTCACCTCCTCTTTCAAATTCCAATTTATCCCTTTACGGTGGCCTGGCAAGTGGAGTTCCAGGAGAACTGCGGGGTCTAGAATATCTACATCAGAACTATGGCTCCTTGCCGTGGAAGCATTTAATGCAGCCTGCTATAAAGTTAGCAAGATATGGATTCAATGTAACAGCTGATACGGTTCGATATATGGCTTCAGCCACAGCAGGCTCCTACAATTTCCTTACGGAAGATTCAACTTGGGCTATCGATTTTGCTCCAAATGGAACCCTACTTGGCTTGGGTGATACAATGACGCGAAAACGATATGCGGATACTCTTGAAAGAATTGCGGAATATGGACCTGATGCATTTTATACTGGAGCCATTGCAAATGCAACCATTCAAGCCTTGCAAAAGTCCAAGGGGACGATGTCTCTCTCGGATCTAGCAAATTACACTGTTCAGATCAGAACGCCATCAAACATCACCTATCGGGGTTTCAAAATCCATTCTGGAACTGCTCCTTCTAGTGGAGCTGTGGTTTTGAGTGTCATGAAAATTGTTGAGGGTTACGATATGTCTACACCTTCTCAATTGAATTTTTCAACCCATTATCTTGATGAGGGGATGAGATTTGGTTATGGTCAGCGCGTATTACTTGGAGATCCAGCGTTCCTTTCTAATTTGACGGCTTATCAGGAGGATATGGTATCTGAGAACACTGTAGAGGAAGTGAGGAGCAAGATTGAGGAGTATCATACACTGAATACTTCAGCTTATAATCCCTCTTCATATGAAATGTGAGTTTCCATTCATGCGATAAATCCTTGATTCTAACGACCGCTATAGTCTTACAGATCATGGCACATCGGCTGTAGTTGCAGCTGATCGTAGCGGCCTGACGATAGCAGTAACAAGTACAATCAATACTCTTTTTGGTAGTCAACTCATGGTCCCAGAAACTGGTAAGTCACTTTAATCAATCACACAAAGTGTGAGAGCTAATCATTTGTCAAGGCGTGATCATGAACAACGAAATGAATGGTAAAGTCCTCAATGCATAGCTTACATTACATTAACTCTGACAAATATCGTAGATTTTTCAATCCCAAATACCACCAACGCGTTCGGATACAGTCCCAGCCCAGCAAATTACATCGAACCATTCAAAAGGCCCCTCTCCTCCATCTCCCCCACCATCGTCGAATTCCCCAACGGAACCGTGTATCTCTCCCACGCTTCAGCAGGGGGAAGTAGCATTATCACAGAAATCATCCAGCATCTCTGGCACGTCCTGGATCAAAACATGACATCAGCCGAATCTCTAGCACAACCAAGAATGCATGACCAGCTATCACCAAATACGGTGTCTTTTGAATGGGGAAGTGAGATTGATGGTGTACAGGGTTATAATAATGAGACGACGGCGTTTATGAAAAGTATTGGTGCGCATATTTCTTTTATTGCTCCCGGGAGCACGACTGCTCAAGCGCTGAGGAGACTTCCGAATGGGACGTTTGAGGCGGCTGGTGAGCCAAGACAGTTGGCTAGTGGAGGCTATGTTATTTAAGAAGTTAAGACGGTATCTTGATTATCATGTGATCGGAGGACTTTGATCAAGGAAAGGCTTAAAGAGACTTGGAAAAGTATTAACCGGGTCTGAAACGGCCTAATCGGTATAATAACTACCTTTAAAGTAATTAAATTAATAAAGAGAAAATTTATAGAATTAACCCAACGTTCAAACCTACGCGATTAATGAAAGGATGGGGCCAAGGAGGCGCAGTAGTTCTAATAACGTCTTGCTTTCATTTTTATATTATTCAACTCTCCTTATATATAGATAAGAGCTGAAAATAAATAGTTGAAAATCTAGTTAATATACCTCAAATAGCCACCAATATGTAGATACATGACATGGAGATTCAGAATGTTATATAGTTGCTGACGTTGATGGATATTGCAGCGACGCTCGTAAGTAGCCTTCTACCTACCAGCCAAAGACAGACCTCAAAAACACCGCAATAGTTATAAACACGAATCAGAACACAACGAGGAAAATCGAAGCAAGAGACGTAGATAATGAAGGAATTCTTAGGTTAAAGGAATGATAAGTGTTGCATGAAGTAAATCAATTACGTATTAGGAATGCTCTAGTCAACGAGTCTATTACGACAGTTAAAAAGAATGCATATTTGTCCGGTTTCAACGAAAAAGAGGATTTTTGTGCTAAAATATGTATTATAGAAGACGTTGTAACAGATAGTCAGTTGGTAATGATGTGAAATTCTGCTCACATCTTTGTAAGCTCCTTAAGAGCATAGCATGTTTATAGATTTATATTCTTTAGACAATGATAAATCAACGACAGAATAACCTTCTCTGCATACCTTATCTCTCGCCATTTAGTAGATTATGTGTTTCTTCAAGCTATTCAACCCCAAAATGAGGCGAGCTCATCTAGAAAACGTAAGGAATCCAAGAGGAAGCACGTTTCTTCAAGAGGTTCGCAGCCAAATAGTATGTTGGCGGGATGGTTTGGGGGACAGAGATCTCATGGCTATGAGAAATAAAGCATAAGTAAATATTAGGGAGTGACGAGGGAAAGTATATATAATAAAAAGTAAACAAAAAGGAAAAGGAAAAGGAAAAGAATGAAAGTAAAGAGAAGAAAGTAAAGGGAGGACTAGAGAAAAGAGAGAATCCCTAATAAATCAGGGCACAAGAACTCAGCTCACTATCCCTATGACATTACTAGTAGAACCGGGTTAATATTGCGATAGCGACATATCTACTTTCAATCTAGTTAACAATTTGGAAAACCTTCATGCAAACTAGCTTAGAGTGAAAGTCTAGCTAGGAGTGAAAGTAATATATATTTTTGGGGGGTGATCGGAGGGGTGATCGGAGGGGTGTGTTAGTGATAAGTTTACTTTATGAAACTAGGTACAGATGAAAGGACATATATAAGGATCCGCTACAGGAAAAAGAGTGGACATTTATGATATAATTCTTAAGAGTCTCCCCTCTCACCCCCGAGACAGGAGTAAGGCTAACTAGGGAATACTCCCAATTGATGGGTGATTTTATGGCCTGAAGTATATCCCGTTATTGAAAACCAACCCCCCAGCTTAATATACCTATGATGGTAACAATTATTTGCTGCTCTAATAGTATCTTGCTTGCTTGAATGAACATTCTTAATAGTCCCACATGCTTTCGCTTCGCAGGCTTTGCGGACGTGATTGTATCATTGCGAATTGCTTGGATTAACAGTTTTACGAATATGAGCACGCACAAGGTGAGATGATGATACAGCAAGAGTGATGATTATTTGGGAAAGGTGATGATGATAGATGATGAAAGTACAAGAGGAGAGAATAGTTGCACCAACCGGCCTGACTAATAGCTTACAAAGCACCAATTTCTAGCAAACAGCTCCTCCATATTTGAGTTGTGGTATTGCCATCTTTATAAAGGTCCCAAATGCACGTTGGAGAATGATCAACTCTTTATTCTTCTCTACTTCATTGTTCACGGTTGTAAGTTTTAAAAGAATAATAATATAAAATAAATTTATCGTGGGTGGGTCGCTTATCGCCTAGAAATAGAGATTGTACGTTCTTCGTTCAGCATCAACATCGTCTCATCCTCTCCAGACAGCACTCCTCTTTCCACTCCCCATCTCACAAATGATCTCGAGGGTATAGCAGAGCTCGGGTTTGATCAAAATGTCTACGCAAATCGCCACAGTCTCTGCCTCCGTAGAAGGAGCACCACCAGGAGTGGTACAGTTCCCCCAACCTCGAATTCGAATTCTTACTGATCCCCTTAAAGTTTGTAGATGTCATCATAACTGGGTCAGAAACTCCCCTTCTTCTTCGCAGACATCGTAAATCCCGATAGATGTCAACGCCTTGACAATCGATGCCCCGGATCTGGTGTCGCGCATTCGAGAAATACAACGAGGAACAATTCGCATCTGTCAAGCCTCCAGGAAGCAGCCAACTTGTTCGTTCATACTTGCAAGAATATAGGGATATGGGCTGATTGACTGGGTAAAGGTCATGGCTAGCTTGCCTAATTCTCTGGGAGACGGAAGATATTCAGAGGTGGAAAACACGTCCAGTTTTGCTTTCGATCATAGTACACAGGTATATTTCGACGTTGAAAGAAGGGGATCTATGGATGCTGATCGAAGAACAAAAAGCCAGTGCAGTGCAGAACCATGCTTTGGAATGCAGTCAATCAGATCTTGTGTATGTTTCTACTCCCACCAGAAATAGCCATTCTAACAACTCACAGCAAATCCCTCCTGAAGCGCTTGTCTACCTACACAAAGGAAAATTGCCCAAATGCTTCACATGGAGTCTATCCTATCGAAAACGATTCAAAGATGGCGATCCTAGCCGCTGCGAATAAATGCAACTTCTAGTACGTCCCCTCCCCAGCCCCGCTCTCTTCCAATAGCTAATAAATCCTCACCAGGAACGGCCGCTGGCACTCCCTCTACATCTTCGACCTCAAGAAGAGGTAAATGAAGGGTTTGGTAATTTTAGTGAAGGTGTATTTAAGGGCTTGAGGAGACAGTTACCAATTACGAGACAGAAGATTGAGTGGGATGTGCGACGGTTTAGCCCCCCCTTTGGGCGGTTGACTAGTTTATAAGTCGATTGCAATAAGGTCTTTTAGATCTTTATCAAGTGCTTATAGCCTGCTAGCTTAATAGTAAATGCAGTCGACCATGTCTAGCGCAGGATAAGATTGCGGGATATAAGTTGGGACAGGATATTGGGAGGTGGGAGTTCGAGGAAATAGTACCTTGATTTTGTTTCTTACAATGGATTGGCTGAGTGGATGAATCCGTGCTTGTGATATTTCCATGTTAAGAGAAAAATATGCGAAGGATGATGATATGGTATTTGATCACTTCTGACCAAACCACATCTCTCTCTCTCTCTCTCTCTCTCCACCACAACTTTCTCCACTAAGTCACAATCACCTGCTACACATACAAGATCTAGAAAGAAAAAGATTAGAAATCAAGATGTCGAAAGAATTCACGCACAGAGAGACTATGCACATTGGAGATGGAAGGATTTATTTTCGATATACTGCTGCATTTGTTGATGAACATCCGTGAGTTTCGGTCTCTCGTTTTCCTGTCTTGGTTGGATATGGATGATATTGGCAAGGTGCGAGGGAGGGAGAGAGGGAGGGAGCAGATGGAAAGGAGAAGGGGATGCAATGGGAGGATGCATATCCCGAGTGGCATGCCAGATATCTACGAGCTGTCTTCTCTCCTCTCCTCGATTCCCCGAAGCTCTAGCTATCCCAATTCCTAATTCTTCTCTTCCCACACTACTTTCCCACACCACTTCCCCCCAATCTTTCTCCACCCCGCCAATCGAAAAACCCATCAATCAAACAGGCCGAAAGACCGCAGCATGCTAACCATTGAAATTGCAACCCACAGAGGCGGGGAAGAAGTCCTCCTCGATGTAGGCGGCTAAGACTGGCTTCGTTGATACATTTATCTCCGGCTCGTGGGAAGGAAGAGAGGGCGATGGCGGGGAAGGAATGGGAAGAGGAAACAGGCGAATCATACCTCACGCTCCATATTACTAACCAACCAACCGTCGAAGAGTCTCTCTAGCTTCATCGCTATGGCCAATATCCCTCGAAAGCTTGGATTGCGTCTAAACTAATATCACATAGTCAAACAGGCAGATGACCCCCCACCCCCCCAGCTAAACCCTAACCCTCCCCTAGCACAAAAACCTCTTCCGATTCTACATCCGCCGGCATTGGTCTCTACGCAATCATTCTGATTGGTGGTGGCGGTTTGGAGTTTGGCGATTATAAGTATTTGCAGAGTCAAGGAGAGGCAGGCTTAAATTCTTTTGTGGATTGGAGGTTTAGGGTGTAGGGTGTGGATAGCGAATGGGAAAGGGAGGGCGAGATATATGGGTGGTTGGTGGGGATGGGATGATAGGGAGAAGGCATGGAAGGAGAGAAAGCGGAAAGCAGACACATTTGTCTTTTTTGTGAAGGGGGAGAAGAGAAAGGAGGGATGGTAATAGAGTCTTTTTGCCCTTTCTATGACTGTTTCTCTCTGCATTCATCGTCTTGTAAGTGAGTGAGTGGAACAGCTTGATGGATGGTGGGGTGGATGGTGGATGGCGAGAAGGGGGAAGATGAAGAAGTTGGGTAAGCACATTAGGAGAATGTAAGAGCGAGTATGCATTTGGAGGGCAACTTTATGTAGTAAGAGTACACACGGATGGTAGGTTTAGAAGTAATCCACAATGATAGGATGCGATAGGATAAGATAACTGCTCAAGGTTTGCGTTTTTCTCTATTGTCATTCAAGTAATAACACATGAATTAGAATAAATTTTCCTTAAAAGAGAAGAAATGTTGTTCAATTCCTCTTCTGTTTTTTTTTTAAAGACTATAGGAGCTACTTTCCGTTTGAATCTAATTCAGATTTTTCCTTTCTATTCTGTTCTCGTTCTTCATATGTGACTCAGGTATGTCTCGCCATGACTGTCTGCCTGTGAAATTCTAGCAATTTTCCCTTGGGATCGAAGTTTACCTTGCCTAGTATATTGGGGCCTTTGAGCATGATATCACCTCCTACCTCCCGTCTTCATTGCTCCTCCCCATCCATCCCATTTGAAATGTTTCTCCTCTCAAGACCTAAAATCATGCATACATATTATCCCAGTCCTCTTCTTCGTCCTCACCTTTCTTTTCCCCTCTCCCCTCCCCCACTACCTAACCTCATCTCCCTCCTTATTCCCTCCACCTTCTCCCTCATCCCCCTTGTCTCCCTTTCCTCCCTCTTCTCCCTCTCCTTCTTCCCCTTCCCATCCACAACCTTCCTATCCAACGGATACGTGCCTTTAACCCCCAACTAAGGCCCCACACATTCCAAATCGAATCTATGTCTTCCCAGCTTATCACACGGTAGTGACACCCCTAGACAATATTCAAAAATCTCTCTGAGCACATCGGACATTTCTCTTCTAGTCTTAATGACTTCTTGTCTATTCTCTCCAGACTATCAAGGAATTCATGGGATACGCCGGAGGAGATGGAACGTGGGGGGGAGGGGTTGGCAATCTTGGTGTCGAGGGAGGCTAAGAAATCCTCCTGATGCTTCGCCAATGTGACTGTTAGGCGCCTCCGGAATTGTCGATGCAATAAACAATATGGGGCAGCTACATCGACGCGTGTTGGTACAGCGTGCGGATTATTGTGTGTCTAGCTGGGGTCGTCGGTGGTAGATGGTGCAGCTGTGTGGAGGGTGAAGGAGAGGTGGGAGTAGAATGTTGACATTGAGGGCTGCTGGCGGGAGTGATGTTGTGCTCGACTGGGGGTGTATGTTAGCTGTGTGTTAACCTGGGGAGAGGAGGGAGAGTTGGAAGGAGGTACCTTCGTAAGGGTTTGCCGTTTTGAATATGAAGATAGCGGGCAGGTTGCATATGGAGTATGAGAGGTGTGGTAAGACGAAGAGACAAACGGGCCGCGGGAGATTGCGCAAGGCTGAGACAAGGCTGAGCTACGGTACGGGTCGGATCTTTAGTTCGCCTAACTTTTCTATAAATACTTAACCTTGTTTCCATCGTCCAAGTAAATTTAGATGAACCTAGTAAATGCAGTGAGCTACGTTTGACTTCAGGAAGTCTTTCCGTGCTGGAAAAAGTTTTCCAAGTGTTTTATTATAAGGAAAGAGGTAGTTTAATGACTGAAAAGTACCTCGGTGTCTTATATGAATTTCCTACCTATCACATTGCCTCTTGCAGTTAGTGCTGATATCTGGATGTAACGCTTCTGCCTTCATATCACGTACAGCCTCTGATAATATTGAGCGAGAAAATCGAGCTTGAAGACGTCCCTATTCCACACAACAAAGGAATATGGCTTCGGCTTCGCTTTGTGAGATATGCAGCCAAATTGATTTATCTGTGTTGCGAACCCCATCTCGTTCAGAGCTTGCTAGTGCAGTGAAGGGTGGGCCTCAATCGCCGTCTCGCTTTCTTGGGACGAAGAAAAACAATAACAGCCTTACTAGCAACGCGAGGTCGACCGAGGAGAGGATAATTCTTGGAACACTCAACAGGATCGAGCGCGATGCATCTCATTGTCCTCTCTGTTCTATTATCGCCAAGATGATATCAAAGCAAGGAGGTATACTTTTCCCAGATCGCCGCTCTGACCCTCCCATGCCTCTTCATAAATATCATATTTTACGCCGTCTATCTACTTTTTACAAGATAGCTAACCCCTTGATTTTTGAAGGTATATATGGAGATATCAATGGCAAGGAGCAATCTCTGCGTAATGAAGATATATTCTTCGATACAGCCCCATATGCTTCGCAATCATTTTTCGGGTATATTGCAGATGCGCAGAAGAAGAACCACATGGGATATTTTGTCCTTCGCCGTCTGAGTGTCACTGCTCGTCCACGAACGGACGAAGGAACCGTAGTCCCTGGCGTACACTCGAATCTTTTCACCTTCGATCACTTTCTTCAGCCTTGCAACATTGGAGCTGGAAGCGATGAGACTTACCCATTTCTACCTCCAAACCTTGGGGGAGAAGAGATGTTGTTTGCTGGCAGAAGACGGCCATTAAAATTGAATCTGGACTGGATACGGAACTGGATGCAGGAATGTGAGTCGAAACATGGATGGAGTTGCACCTCAAAAGGACTTAAAGAGGAGTCTTTCAGGTGAGTTTTCTTCGAGATAACTATATATGAAATTAAATAGCACTATAAAGCTAAAAGGGAGAACTTCAAGGGTAAAGTACATCCGATTCATTGACGTCGAAGAGAAATGTATCAAGAAATTGGTCGATGTAAACCTGGCCGAAATCGAATACGTCGCCTTAAGCTATGTTTGGGGAACTACGGTAACACTGCAATTGCGGACTGCTAACGTCAATGATTTTGAATGTAAAGGGGGCTTGGCTAATGAGACCTTTCCATCAACTCTAGCAGATGCAATTGATTTGTCGCGCAAGCTTCACATTAAGTATATTTGGATTGACGCTCTTTGTATTATCCAAAACGATGTACCAGACAAAGTATTGCAGCTAGGCAATATGTCAAAAATCTACAACGCGGCATCACTAACTGTCATAGCTGCATGTGGAAATGATTCCAGTGCTGGCCTTCCCGGACTGCGAGACGGCACAAGATCGCAAGAGCAGGAAGAGATCGTGGTTATCCCTCCCAATGACCAGGACCCGGGAATTTCCGTTCTAACGACACTGAGATCGCATCCTCCTGAAATGGATGAACATTACAAAACTGGTGACGATGATGTTGATATGAGCAAGTTAGTGAAATCTACCCCGGATCTCGATCCCTCACACACCTCCTATATGTGACTTCCATCTTTAAAATTTGGGCTTGGCTCTTTACCTATGCAAGATATGATGTTGCTAATACCCGAATTTCAGGTGGAATAGTCGAGGTTGGACCTTGCAAGAACGGGCATTATCTCGACGCAACCTTATCTTCACCCAGGAACAGGTTATTTGGCGTTGCAATGGTGCATCTTTCTGCGAAGAGTCTTGTTTCGAAGGGGCACAGTGGGAATCGCAGTCTAGCTCAGAATCGCCGTCAACAACTCGAGTCCGGTTTCAGGCCATATCTAAGGATACGCAAGATTTGAGTGCAATCATCTCCCCTCCCAATGAGCAGGAAGGTCACTTCATAGTGGATGACTCGTTCTGGGAAAGTTATCGTAAGTTCTTGAAGCTATTATTGCCTTTTTATTAGGAAACCTAGGAGGCTAGTTGAGAATCCCCACAGATATAATACTCTCGTATTCCTATATTACTTCATTGGAAAAATGTTAATGTTATGAGACCTTAATATCAGGCTACCTAGTTATGGCCTATTCTCGTCGCCAATTCACAGGCATAGGGGATGCCTTTGATGCCTTCAGCGGCATCATATCTCAATTGCACAATATGTCAAATGAGAATTTTTTGTGGTGCCTCCCATCTTCTCGATTTGAGCTTGCGTTATCATGGAACTCATTTACTGGTCTCCATAGACGGTCTGGCCTTTCAACACTACCAATGACGTCTTTGAATAAACCGGTCAAGTTTCCAAGTTGGTCCTGGGTTGGCTGGACAGGAGCGATACACTGCTCAGTAAATGAGAGCAGACTAGAGAGGTGAATTCGCAAGCTTTCACATATGTGTTATTTGGACTTCTTCTACCCAGGGTTTACTGACTGCCTGTAGTGAGAATGCTGCCATGATCTGCTATGTCTACCGGGACCAGACATCGTCATTTCACCGTGTGCAGGATATTGGTCTATCAGAGAGAGACTATTATAGTAGAGATAGCGGTGATTCTCACATCATAACTTGGGATAGTTCAAAAGACCCCATGGTTTCTTACGCAGACGTCAAAATACACCTTCCTCAACTCACACTCCGAGAGTTCCCGGATGAGTACTTGGTATTTTTCTGGGCCAGCTCTACCTCCTTTAATATAGAAGCTCCCTCTGGCATTTCTAGTCAAAGAGGTCGCGAATATCGCAGAGATGCAACAGGAGTCATCAAAGATGCTTCTGGGACAAAAGTCGGCATAGTAGATGTAATGCCCCCCCGACATTGGGCCTCCAAAGAGAGTAGTGGCTTAAGCGAGTTCGTCGTTATAGGGAGGAGATCTGTACCTGAGATTCCGGGAAATGTTCCCATGGTTCTTGCCTTGCAGATCATGTGGGAGGGTGGAGTGGCGTATAGGATCAATATTGCAGAGATTGAAGAAGAGGCTTGGTTGAAATCAGGACCAACGTGGAAATTGATCGCTCTTGGCTAGAGCTCACCGCCCCCTTCTCCATGAACCTAGTTTACTCTTCATAATTTTTGAAATAAAATTCAAAAAAACTCTCCTCGTGCTTGTGAGGCAGACCATATCCAAGAGAACCTATGGCCCGACAATGAAGTTAGCAGCACAACGCTAGTAGTGCAATTCGGATTGCTTTGGCTTGAAGTATAGATGAGGCCATATAGTACGCGACCGTTGTAGTGTGATAAAGTATCCTACTTTAGACGCAACCACTTTGAGGTGTTGCCTTTCAAACCGATGTAGTCGCAATTGTAGTACCTCGTGGTAAGCTTACTCCGGGTGGTTCGTTACACTGCATTTCGCCTCTCTAGGAGGGCTAAATTGGCCCCCAGGGCGCTGACAGACTCCGCCAGCAGAATGTGACATCCCTCTTCATTCTTCAGCCTCACCTTTGTTCGCGTTGTCAGCAAATTCAAAAGGAAGCATATTGCGACATCTATTTGCACCACAATCCCCCTCATCTTTGAGTAGAAGAAATCAGTATACTGTAATAATGGAGGCTAGCACGATTATTTCCGTTGTCGAAGTTGGATTGAGCGCTGAACTCTTACGTATCATCCGTATCTGCAGCGCCTGACGATGTCTCAAATCTATCGAGCGAGATTAAAGCCACATTTTTGCATCTGAAAGGACTTGAAGGCCTAATCGCGAAGAATGAAGAGACCAAAGGTTGGGACGATGGGTTGAACCTTGCGAAGAAGCCCCTGAGAATAAAAGATTTGTTGTTTTTGGACCATTCAAGTTTTACCTAGAACGCAAGACAGAATAGGTTAACGAAGTTTATGTCATTTTAAAATACGAGGAAACGCCACTCAAACAACAGAGCAATCGAAATGGTAGAGAAGTACAAGTCCAGAGTCGGTCTCAAGTGAAAATTCTATCATCCCACATCGAGCATCGACATCTTTAGTGCCAGAACGCTTCCTAGAAGCATGTCTAGCATCTCGCGTGCCCGTTCAACCCTTCATAATTCATTCAGCAGCTATCCGGAGGAGAATATCTACGACGATCGAAACCCACTGCGTCCCTCTCGAAGGATTTCAAGCCGAAGTTATATTGATGAGCGTCAAAACTCCCCCTATAGTCTAACTAATGGGCTGGAACCACAACTATATGTTCAATCTCCCGAGTATAGACAGCTTAGACCGCAAAGTTATCCTCGAGCCCAGCGACCTTAGCCAGAACCAGCAGAAGAGTACGAAGACTACCACCCTAAATATCCGACTCCTCGATCTGCCAAGTATACCATGCCAAACGACGCGGTATATTCTCCCTAGCCTTATTTCTCTCCAGATGGCAGGACTGATCATACCAGAAACCCTTCGCCAGCAGTAGCACCGCTCACCCCATATCCTGGTGATCCTCGAACACCACCACTACCTTCACCCGGGAACAATAATCGGTTTGCTTCTGACTTTAGCGACAGAGAAAGGCCTAGAATTCTACGAAGAGATATCGTATATGATGAAAGGGATATAATTCTAGAACGCGAACGTGAACCCTACCTAGACAAGAATCCCGCATCTCGCGAACACCAGTCGTCCCCTCTATGCCTTTGACTAAAATAATTTTCACTTTTAATTACTAATCACCTTAGGAGTGATAGATAACTTTATGTTTGCTAGGTAGAAGCATAGTTGTTTAGATCGAATATACCAGCGGCGACAGCATGCTTGATAGAGATGGATTGTAGAAGTCAATAATGGGATTGATGAGTGGAAGTGGAGACAAGTTTAAGTAGCGAGTCGTTTAACTGCGGGAACTTCGTTAAGATTTATTTCTTTATACCCATGTTTATGGTTTTAAAATAAAGCGAACTCAATTTAATTCTATAGATTTGGATTACCATTGCAAATTTAATTCGACGAAAGTGTGTCGGAGGGCTATAATGATTTGACTTCGTTGGCCCCACTAGAAATAACATGTCGGGAATTGAGAAATTACGATACAGAAAACAAAGGCAATAAATCACTAGATCGTTCAAAAACCTAGCTGATTGGAAAGATATCGACTGAGCAGATCCTATATCCAGCTTCAATGCAATAGACTAAGAAAATTACAACATCAAAGTCTTCAAACCACTACACTTCCAACCAAAAAGGAACAGAGAACTCTTTCAACTAGTCAGTCCGAAACGATCCGGACAAGTTGAAACTCAGGACTCTCGACCGATCGTGGCTGGCTCGCCCCCTTAAAAAAAAGCAAGTCTACCCCTAGAGAAGTATCTCTGTCTGCTCTCCTGAATGTTATCGATGATGTGGAGTCAAGAGGACTGGATCCTGATCATGACTAATAATCATATCAAAGACGTTGTGACGGTGATTGAAGATGGAGAAGTGGTC
This sequence comes from Chlorencoelia australis, assembly GCA_003988815.1. Lineage (NCBI taxonomy): Eukaryota > Fungi > Ascomycota > Leotiomycetes > Helotiales > Cenangiaceae > Chlorencoelia > Chlorencoelia australis. The sequence goes on from QYAN01000020.1 coordinate 34,257, forward strand.
GGGTATCCGCGAGTTGACTTTGTGGAAAAGAGTATTGCTGCTTGCCTGTCGAAATTGATGGATTCAGTCGCTATAGATTCTGTGATCTCGTGAGAAGGCAGCACTTGAATTTAACAAGTAGTCATTCCCCACTTACACAATACTGATATGCCGGAACATATCCAAACTATTCATTTCTTCTGCTTTCATAGCAATTCTCAATAAGCCGCTTGACGGTATTATGTCCATTTTTCGACGCCAGCTCCAATGCTTTTCTGCGCTGTGCATCTCCAGATCCACTAAGTAGCTCCGGCATTGAGAGGTAACTGCACCATGTCTATACGCCCGTACTCAGCAGCCCCTTCTAAATCTGTTCTTCCATTGATTGTTGCTCCCTCTGCATTGACTTCCGCACTAGCATTCAGAAGCATTATAGCAATCTTAACATAGCCTTTGATCGCAGATACTTGAAGTGCAGTTACTCCTGAATTAAAGGCTGGTGGAGCATTGACATTTGCACCAGCATCTAGAAGAATTCGAACAAGCTCGATATTGCCATCGCTAGCTGCCGTTTGAAGAGGCGTTCCATGAAAATGATCCCTTGCAGCATTAACATCTGCACCGGCAGCTAGAAGAACTTGAACAAGCTCGATATCGCTAATTCTAGCTGCTGCTTGAAGAGCGGTTCTATGAAAATGACCCCTTGCAGCATTAATATCTGCACCGGCAGCTAGAAGAACTTGAACAAGCTCGATATTCTTATTTCTAGCTGCTGCTTGAAGAGGCGTTCCATGAGAATAACCCCCTGCAGCATTAACATCTGCACCAGCAGCTAGAAGAACGCGAACAAGCTCGATATTGTCCTTGTCGACAATATATTGAAGAGTTTGCTTCTGACTGAGTATATCCCGTGCGTTTGGGTCGGTTCCAGCTTCGAGAAGTTCCTTGATAATTATAGTATTTTCAACTTTTGCCGCAGCAACGAGAAGCTTTTCTGCAAATGTATCGACTGCTGATAATCCCTTTGCCTTTACAGACAGCAGAGACCTAAGGAGATGCCGGCCTGTCGGATGCTCGAAGTATCCTAAAACCTTCCTAAAATCCTTATCCTTTAACATGTTATTTGATATCAAATATATAGCCAAACTAAGATATTGGGCGTTTTCATCCAGCTTGATGAGTTCAGGAAAGTTCTTAGTGCTTGCTAGAATTTCTCTATCAAGTTGCTCTAAGAAACTGGAATGGGAATTTCGGACAGCATTTGTATACCAATCCGGAGTTATTCCAGCTTGCCTTAGCATCGATTTGTATATACCTTGAGAAGTAAAGAGATTCATCAATGTGCACGGGAAATTATCAATCCGTATTGTACTGAGGTCTTCTTGGAAGGTTGACGGCGGTGTGCATACCAAAATCCCTTCCGGGGATTCTGGAAATGTTGTGTTTGGATCTGCAAATCCTATTAGTTGAAATTTGAAACAACCTAGGACATGGAACCTTACCGGAGAAGAGATTCAATTCTGACCGTGTGTGTCGCCCTTCCTCCTTCTTAATTTTCTTCTTTGGGATCGCAACGCCATTCAGGATTACCTGACTGTCTTTGCCAAGATCATCTCGTTTGCGCTTCTTATGTATAACATATTCCCACTCATTGGACGTAAGATTTTTTTTGAATCCCCATTCCTTTAGCTTTCTCTCGTACTGATTTTTGCTAAGTTTTGATCCGTCAATTTGTGCTAGATAGATTCTTGAAAATTTGACCTACGACGCGATGAAGTTGTGTTCATTTTTCATGGACTCCATCAATTTTGAGAGGGTCGATCCAAAGTACAATTCACGCAGCACATTCTTTTGAGCGTTCCACTCCTCCTCTGTTGGAGCTTTTACAGCCTCTCTTTTACTCATCGTGGCCATGGCGCTTCACTGGTGATGTCGAAGCGTTGAGAAATACGTGTTCGAGGTGAAGAATAGATTTAGATGCAATAGATGATCGGCGTGAGGGCGTTTTGTGTATTAGGATGTGAGGATGTTTTCTGGTCATTTTCAAGAGGTTTTGTCGGCGGTCGCAAGTATTATTAGCTATTGCCAAAATCTTTGCTCAGCCTTCTTCTCCCTCATTTAAGCGGACAATACGACGTTGAGGTTGCATGAGTGCTTGGCTGAGTAATACGGATCCATGTTGCCAAAATCTTACTGCGGTATTGGGAATTTTTGTGCATAAGATCCCTGTAGGATTTAAGAGCTGACCTACCATAGGATAGCTCTAGCTACGCTGATAATGCGAGAATGACCAGATAGAAATAGGAAAATCGGGTCACAGCTGGGAAGAGTAGCGAAGCTAAGGTTAGGCTACTAGCAGACATTCGAGCATAATCACATGGAAAGCAAACAGGAAAGCGAAACAAAACGGAATCAGTGGAGCGACAGAGCCTCGCTGGAACCATGCAAGGTTTTGGCAGTGGCGAATGACATCTTAGGTGTGGTGATAGATGATCTCCAAAAATGTGCACCAAAGATCGTATTGATATCCCTGGCTAATATTTGTTTAAGCGCAGCATTAGTGCCAGGTACAATATTCTCTAATAAGTCGATTCCAAAATCTTAAGAGAGTTAAGCAGCTGCTGGTTTCAAAGGCATATTCCAATTCCTGGATTCTAAAATATTACAAGATGTGACATTGACAGATGTCTATTCACGCTGCTCTGATGTTTTCTGATACGCCCGGTCCAAAATCTTATAAATGCTGGAGTCGTTCATTCCATAGCACGGACATCCTACACGAAATCTGGAATTTTACAAGGAGTTTCTCTATATATCTGTCAATCTATATTCAATGAAGCAATTTCCTTCTACATCTTCTCACAATTGACACAACTTGAGTTCTAGACCTACTTCGCCGTGCCCACTTGACATATCCTCATGCTGAACCTCCTCACTTTATTTATTGGAAGGCTTTCCAGAGCTGCAACAATAGCCTGGAAGCAAACGAAAAGAGTTTTTAAGAACAAGGTATGTTTGTTTCTGCATAGTCAAGGATGACAAGCTAACACTCTCAGCAACCCAGTGATCCTTTTCTGAAGACCGTCAAGATCTTCTCCTCACACGTGGATAATTACGTTGAATCCAAAATGAGACTCGATACTGGATGCGAAATCCACAACCTCATCACACTTCAAGCCGTCCACAGACTCCATATGTTTGACAGCATGACCATCCATAATGAGTCCATCTGCACCTGTCTCAACGGCGAACAGCTCATATCAATGGGCACACTTGTCCTCCGTTGGAAAGGCAAACGCTTTCGCAAGATCTTCACTACTGTCTTTCATGTGATCAATGGTGATTCTCTTCCATGGGATGTCATTCTCGGTGCCGAAACTATACGCGAGCATAACATCTTGAAGTTTGCTGGGTTTGGAGGAGCTAGTCTTATCCTGCCGAAGAATGCAGAAGGTTTGAAGTCGGGTCTTTTCTTCCACATGTGTTAATGCTAACAGCTGCAATCACAGAAGAGAAAGCCCGTGCCACTGCACGGAAACGAGAGCGCAATAAAAAGGCGGCTGCAAACGATGCTAAGGTTGATGCGGATATTAAGGCGAAGGAAGAGGCTGCTCAGCAGGCTAGGTCTAATACTGACGGCTCCTGTTCGGGGAGTCCCGGAGTAAATTATAGCTAGGGCGGCACAGAAAGGATTGCAGAGTCAACAGCAGTAAACAACTACACGGTACTGCACTATAGTATTTGCTCTTTCATCGAGTTCTTTAGAGGATAGTGACCCCTGTTCCGTTTCCTAGGAATTTAACTTGCATTTTCATCCTTCAACTTTCCACCGACTAGACTCCAACATGACATACCTATTCACTTATTAGTAACTTTCCATACCGCTTAGATCTGACAGTCTGAACATACTGAGCCCGACTTCTCCGTTTCCTTCCACTTTTCGCTCGAATTATCAACGGCCATGCTCTTCTCATACATCATGTTCTTTTTCAAAAACAATGGACTCGAGATGCTCAAACAATGGCTTGCCCATCCCACTAGCTTCCGTGAAACGCTCAAGACCATTCTCATCAGCCCATTTTATTCCCCATTTCATTGTTATGCCGGAAGCTCCATGTCGCTGGAATGCTAGCAATATTGCCGCAATATGAAGGTCTATTGGATTTGAGATAGAAGAAGAGTCGATGGTAGGCATTAAATAAGTACTCGAATGCTTCCCATATGACGTGGGAAATTTCATCGAAATCATCGTCGGATTTTACGTCTAAGAGCTTGAATTTCAGGTCATTCAAGGATGAGGAGGTCATATTGTCATTGTCGAGGTGGCAACCTAAGCGACGCTTTCACGTGCCGGCTGCCTTGAGGAGAGAATCTGGACTCTTGTACGCTGTCTAAAAGAAATGGACATTTCAACTTCTTTGATACTATCGTCATCACAATCAACTACGGTGTTTGCACACATATGCCTGAATACTGACGCCCTAAGTTCAGACATGGTTGGCCACTACGTATACATTCGAAAGGTTTTATTGAGGTTGAAGGTCCTTGAAATCAGCAATGTTACGTTATATTGACCGGATATGTATAAATTCTCGCATCCTGATTCTTGAGATCCAGAGATGATTGGATCATATCAAACGCAAGATATGACACACTAGCGTCGTCACTCACACATTCAACCGTTAATGGCAACCTTGGCTTTTAGCCGGCGAATGCTTGTATTGATAAGCTAGACATATTTCTATTTGTATAGCGATAAAATGCTGCACCGTTAGCTGACACCGCCAGTGAGGTTACAGAGAGTCGGGGATTGCATCATCTCGCCACCTTGACCTATATGAGAGATTAGGATTGAATTTCGTATAGGAGATCGATACAAGAAATTCAATCTCGAGAGATTTCCAAAAATTTATTTCCCGATCCTACCTAAACTCGTATACTTCTCTGTTCTTTGTCCATCCTCTCCCTCAAGGCGATCCTTTGCTCATGATTCCCATTATAGTATAATTTCAAAACAACTATATCTCAGAGACTAGAATAATCAAGCATGGAATTAATTCATAGAAGTGAACTTTCGTGTCTGGCCTACTCGAGTAGGTATCCTGGGCGATACCAATACAAATCATTAGAATCTTCTAGAAACTAATCTCATGTATATAAGTAAATATGACCTCAAAGTTCAATTCAATATCATTTTATGGGCCTACTCCATGACCTACCACATTCTTACAAAAATAGAAAAACTCTTATACGTATCACACATGCAATTAAGAGAGTGAGCGAACTTCTTCGGAATTCGAGGTCCTAAATTTCATGATAATCAAAGTATTTATGAAAACATGGACTTTTAAGGTCGAGAAGATAAATGAGAGAAGACACTAAATATGAAGGCTAAGCACGGCTGCTGCTAAATATACAACTCACATTATTTGTTTTTCTTTTCGAATTTTAGTTGAATATATAGATTTTAAACAAGGCGGAGTAGAGACTTATTTTGCCTAAACAGTCTAAGCTCACCGGAAGTTTTATCTCACCGGGTGATTTTTATTTATAGAACGCACATATAAAAAAATTCACATTGACAGGATCGTTAAAGATGAGTGGCAGTAAGGTCAGCCCAAGTTTATAGATTGACAATACATGAAAATAGGAACAGGTTTCTTCTAAAAACAGGCCCCAAAAGCTAAAAATGTGATTCATCCGCTTCTCAGGGAGATAATTCAGCCGTTGAATTCATAAGCTGAATAGAGGCTTGAGGGTTTTCACTGTACATGACTTTTGCCATTGCCTCGCCCTCAATAATGGTGGCAATTCCGCGAGGGAACATGTCCGCCTCATATTCCTGTACCGCCTGGTCGAAGTTTTGGGTGCCATGCTCGGCGATCTTGGATGCCAACTTCAATGAATCAACCATTGCGAGGTTCACGCCTTCCCCATTAGGGAACGTAAGATGGGCTGCATCCCCGACAATGGTGAAGCCCGGAACAGACTTCCAGCTCAGGTCCTCAGTAGACAGAGTGTAAAGTGGCCAGGCGCGGAGATCAGTTCCGTTTCGGATGATATCCTTGTATTCTTCTGACCATTCTGCATAGAAATTCGACTGTAAAAGGTGGCGTGTAGCTTCAACGTCCTGGAGGTCGACAGTGCCGTTGTGGAAAAAATCCTCTGGGACTTGGAGTCCAAAGTAATTTCTGTAAGAGCCATTACCCTGCCGTTGGGTCACGATTAGTTTTCCAGAATCAACAGACATAAACATCCCTGCTCCGGCTTTGCTGGCCATCGTGTCATATAGGGGGTTTCCACGATCAATTTTGGATTCAATGAAGCTCTTCCCAGAGTATTGGGGAGTTGCCTGGGTAAGCTAAAATGAGAAGTTAGTAAATTGATACATGGTGCCTAAAGAAAGAGTCGTAAAGATCATACCACGGGCCGTACTTTGCTCCACGCGCCGTCAGCTCCAACAACAAGCTTGAACCCAGACAGCACAACACCATTGGCAAACTGAAGGACCGGCCTATTGTCCACACCAATCGTCGCACTTTTGAGATTGTGACCCCATTTGATTTTGTCTTTCGGGATAGCGTCCAGTAGGATCTGGCGTAGATCACGGCGGTCAATCTCGGGGGCATCATGACCCTGACCTATCTGAAGTAGCCTGTTCCCGAGCTTGTCCGCGAGCGTGAATATTGTGTCATCATATCTTGCGTATCTCTTGAATTCTTCAAACAAGCCGCCTTCCCGAAGCACGTGTTGCCCGGTCGTCGAGTGGATGTCGAGGCTGCCCCCCGCACGACTCGAGTTCTCACTCTCGTCCCGCTCATAGACAACGTAGTCGATACCCTTTCGCTCCAGGAGTCGTGCAAGGGTTAGACCGCATGGTCCGCCACCGATTATGGCAACGGTTGGGGTCGTCATCATGCTTTGTAGTTGGATGAGGGGATAGGGAACTATAGCGAGAATGTTGGATATCTTGGTGATCCAGGAAACGGAATAGCTGGACCAGTCTTTATATTTCTGTTGACACATATCCTCCCTAGTTGCCCCGGACGTTACTAGCACCGAGGGTTGGCATAGCTTCCGTCGTAGTTCGGGTAGCCAAGAGCCCACCCGACCCGGTGTTAAAAAGATCCTTTAATGTGTAGGGAAATTAGCGGAAGAGAAATGACGATCCATGGCGTAGATAGAAAGTTGAGTGTAAAGCATATTTATCGGTCGAAATGCTACTATCCTCACTTAGCGTGCCACAAACTAACCCTATTCAGATCAAATAAACTGACAAAATTCTTAGATATAAATTCTTCGCATTTATAATTCTAATAGACTTGCAAGCAATTTTGATATACCGTAGATGCCGCTATATTGCAGGATCCTTGAGACTCCTAAAACCCGCTGAAGCTAGAACTTCTTAAGCTTGACTAACCTCTTTTGGTAATTCCATCCCTTTCAAAAAGGCCCTTTGCCCTTCTTTAATTCACCACGTACTTTACAAGTGCACCAGGGGCATTACACTCGCGTATATCTCGGCTTCCCGTGTCTCGGGCCCATTCCGCCTTTCGGGTCCGAAATATCCAACCTTATCTCAAGTCCGAAAATCACGTGCGGCACTTTGTCTGCAGTCTTCAGGCCAATCATATATGGAGCTCGGGCCTCGGACCCGAGTGACGAGGTTGGCGGTGATTGCTGACATAAACGAGGCTTTTTGACCAATCAACAGCGCCGTGGCGAAGGGGCATCCGTCGCTTACTTCCAATCCCATCCCTCAACTAGACAATACATCTCTCGACTACACAATATATGATTCCTGCTTCAATTTCGCGCTGGTCATGATCGCCCAGTGTCGCCTTTCACATATTGCCAGACGTATTCCAACCGACGAAATGCCCTCGTAACTTCATTCGTGTCATGGCAACTGCACCTTCTTCCCTTCCCTCGAGCGTGCCCAGCAAACCGATCTTGGCTTGCATCCGCTGCGCTGAGCGAAAAGTCAAGTGCGACCGGCAAAGACCGTGCAGTGCATGTGTCAATCATAAAGCTGACTGCGTCTTCCAACCCCCGCGGCCACCTCGAAAGAGACACAGACATGTCAAAGACCAGATCCTGACTGATCGACTCCGGTACTACGAAGCACTGCTTCAAGAACAAGGCATCGACCCGAGCAAGCTATCAGACTCTCCTGGCTCTGACTTACGACACAGGTCGAGTCAAACGGTAATAATGGTTCCGAAAGAGGTCCACCTACAGACTCCTCCCTCCATTGAGTCAGAGGCAAGTGGAAGTGTCAGCAAGACACAGGTAATACATGCTCAAGGGCGCTCGATGTTCGTTGACAAGTGAGTCTCTTCACAATCTATGTGGCTGTACGCTGATCCCTGCTTAGTAGCTTATGGTCGAGAGTGCTAGAAGAAGTGGGTTGCCCGGGTTAATTCATGTTGGCAAGGTTGAGTGCAAGTCTGAGAATGGTCACTAATAGCACCATTAGTTCCACGATCACGAGAATGCTTTGGAAAGCTGCTCAAATAATTCTAGCGACCCTGAAGCATCTGATGATGACTTCGTTTTGATGCTCAATAGTCGGCCAAAGTCTAACGCCAGGTCCTCTCATCCGCTACCCAAACGCATACATCAGTTGTGGCAAATTTTCATAGAGAATATCGATCCTCTGACAAAGGTCGTCCACGTCCCCACATTACAACTAGCAATCGAGAAAGCCGCGAGCAATATCAGGGTTATACCCCGGAGCTTTGAAGCACTCATGTTTGCTATCTATAGTGTAGCTGTAATGTCACTGAACGCGGACGAGTGTATACAAAGGCTCTGTGAACCTCGAGAGGCCTTACTCTCGCGATACATAAACGCCACAAAGTCAGCATTGTTGCGGGCCAAATTTATGGGAACCACTAGCCTTGTTGTTCTTCAGGCACTAGTCCTTCATCTACTGTCAGTGCGAGATATATATGAACCGCGTGCAGTATGGTCCTTGACAGGTGTGGCTGTTCGTCTCGCTCAAAGTATGGGCCTTGAGCAGGACGGAGTATTTATAGGCTTGCCTCCATTTGAAACTGAGATGCGGCGACGCATTTGGTGGCTGTTGAAGACGCATGACTACCGTATTGCTGAACTTTGCGGCCTCCATAAGTTTCGAGATCTTGACATGGGCCCCAATAGCACAAAGAGGCCGTCTAATGTCAACGATGATCAGCTCTATCCTGGCATGCTTTCACTCCTGGCCGAGTCGAAGACGTTGGCAGATACCGCCTTTGTTGCCTTGAGGTATGAGCTTGTCAACTTTGCTGCGGGTCGTGTTGCCAATTTCCGCCAGCAAGGAAAGAATCCTAGTCAGTGGGACCAGGACATGGCATCAGGTGGCGACAAAGTGGAAGCTTTCAGAGAAATCGAAGAACTTTTGGAAATGAAGTACCTACGCTACTGTGATCCTTCACAGCCGTTGCACCTCTTGACAGTGCTGATGGCCCGATCTGCCATGAATACCCTCCGCTTCTTCACACATCATCCACGAAGATGGGCCAGCATAGAGCAGACACCACTTTCTGAGCGTCAATTCGTTTGGGAAGCCAGTATCAAGCTTCTCGAGCAGCATAACATGTTGCAGTCCAACCCTCAACTCAAGCGATTTGCGTGGCATGCAGCATTTGTCATGCAATGGCACGCTTTCATCCACGTGCTTGATTCCCTCCGATCCATTCCGCTTATCGCAGACGCTGAGAAAGCATGGGAGCTTATTGGCAACACGTATGATAACAATCCAGCCATGGTTTTGGACACGAGAAAGCCCATCCATGTAGCCGTGCGCAGTCTCTGCCTGAAAGCATACTGTGCCCGCACGACCGCACTACCGGAGAACATGAGCACGTGTCCTACACCTACACCGGAATTCATATTGCAGCTACGCCAACAACGAGAGATCGCAAACGCGAAGAGGCAAGCGCGAGATGCGAAGAGCAGTCAAGCTAAGGATCCAGTCCCCCACTGCCAGACAAACGCTCGCGACATAGGCCCAAGGCCGGATGGCAGCGTCATCTATTCATGCGATACGTTAGAATCTACGCATCTTCACCAGAGTCCAATGTCACATCAGCTGAATCTTGCACAAACTAACGGCAGTGATCCTGACGGCGAACCATTTTGGTTCACCAATGGGTTTGATGATAGCCAAATCGGCAGTTTAAACTATGTGATGGACGTGGATCTGGATTCTATGCTGGCTCAAGACTGCAGCGCGGAGGGCTATTCTTCTCAAACTATCCCCTGGGAACAATGGGACACTTGGCTTGCCGAGTCCAACGCGATGCTTCCGCTCTCGTCAACACGGGACTTAGGTGTGGGCTCCTGATTTAGATAGGGTCTTGCTGACAAAATATTGAGGCAGTGCAGACTAAAATCATGCATAAAGCCCCCGAGAACAGCATTATGAGAACAGCATTATAATCTCTCTGAGGAGCTTTCAGACATGGGGAATTCTCCTAAATCGACGCACATTATTGTCTTAGAGAACCGTTGCCTCAGAAGGTCGTGTATGAGAAAATTATATCCGGTCAAGCAAGATGCAAATTCGTTGTGCGATGTGATAACGTCCTCACAAGGCTCACATCCTTATTTTGATGAAGTGGCTGGGAGCATGTAATATGCTCAAAGTCGATGAAAGCGAATGTACCCGTTCAAGTTATTTTATTCACTTGCACACCAAAAATACCATCTAAACGCGTATGAAAATACTTGTATAAATGCGATTTTTTCCCTATATGTTTGAGAAATGGGTAATTTATAATTTAGTCCAAAAAGAGATCCGCAAGCATATCCAGACAGCAATCGAATGGCTTATAGAAGAAGAGGCTATTAATAAACGTATGTATTGCTGCCAGAGTCTTTCACTATAACGAGAATATCTTTAAATGCGCGGTTCGCCGAATTCAAACTTAAAATAAAACCTCTACCAGCCTGCAAGAAGAATTAAATAAGATCCTTAATAATGCGCAAATAGAGTAGATAAAGAATTTAAGTCGCAATTTGCTTCCTCACGCCATCTCTCCTATGAAGCCAGTTGTTTTCAAAGCTATGTACGCACAAAAATAGAAGAACTAGCATGGCAGCTATTTAACTGCCACATTCGCAGAAAAAGCAAATTATATCTAATCTTTCCCCCTTATCCCTTGCTATATATACTGCATGCAATCACTTAATATTATATGCTTAGTGGTGTTACTGCCAAAAAATGACACCTAGATTTGAACGGATGCATTTGCACATGTCTCCAGAAAGCAGATGTCTCCATAGAAATTGACAACCCCATAATTTATAAGAGAATATCACCAAAATTTGATGGTTAAAACTATGGTTATTAGTATAAGCTGCGTAAAAAGCTACAAAATCAGCATTTATTGCAATTGGATTAATTGAGCCATTATCAGACTCATACTCAATATCGGAGGAGTCTTTAAAAGTTTCCAAATCATCAGGAGGAGGATTTGAATCTATATAATCTCCAACTACATCCTTATGCATATCATCTAGCCTAATTAGAACGTCTGAATTTGCCTCCTCTTCTTCAATAACCATTGCTGCCTTTATCCATATTGAGTAAGCCAGAATCAAAATGTACGGATTACTATAGCAGCATAAATTAGCAGAACTTTTTAACTACTGTTTATAATCTTATCTAAAAGAAGAACGAAAATTTTCTCAACGAGAGAAAAATTGAAGATCCTGAGTAGAATTCCATGAGACCACCAACAGCTCAACAGTCTAAGATTACTTTTCGGGCTATATGCGAGGCTATATGTTACGATTATGAGGCATAAGTAGAATGATGACACAACAGTAGGGATAGTAATCCTGGAGAAGCAGTAAATGGATGATTATTACTAGAGAGGAGGGAACCCCTAAATTCCCTCTAATACCAACACCAACAGTTGGTTACTGACTAATAGCTTACAAAGTACCAGAATTCTAACACTATGGATGAGCTATTGGCGGATCAACATCTACCTAAAATAGAATGTCGGGAATTAGCAAAGGCCAACGGAAGTGTGGCAACGCGGTTTGAAAAGCTCATGGCCCTTTCCAAGACCTTTAAGAAGACTGGTGGAAGAGGATAGCTGTCAGCTATTATATTATGGTTCGGGTTAATTTCAGGAAATGCGAAAAGAACCAAAAAAAATCTGTATTTAGAAGCAAAGCTATACGAATTTTGGATTTGATTAGGGGGAGAGTGTTTTTTATTATATATTTGGTTTTGCATTGGCTCTTAGAGCTTGTTTGGATTGTCATAGTTGTGGATGTGAATTTGCGTTGATTGTCAGGGGTGGTTGAATGGCTATGGAAAAACTGGGTTTTGAATTTTGCGTTAATTTATCATTTGTTGATTTTTAGAGAAGCGTAAAATCCAAACAAAAACTGTTGATCTACCTAAAATCTTGCAGCAGAGTTATATAATAATATCATTATAAAATATACGCCCCCGCTTCTTCAGCTTGCCATACAGAGCTAGGGAGAACTCCAGCACATCTGACAAATCTTCCATCCTCCTTATACTGATCTTACCAACCTTCTAAAGTCATATCAAGTGTCGGCAGAAGTGATTCCGTTATTAGTCGAAATGAACACTACCTGCACCGCTGCAAAACTATCAACTCTGTCAGCTATAATCGGACTATAACCCGCAAAGAAAAGAACTTACGTTGAAGTAGCAATAAAAATCTCCCCCCTTGTAACAGTTGTAAAAAACGATAAACAGGTCGCAAACACAATCGTGAAAAGCGCCATAAGACCCAACCGAGCATTCATCGCATCCACACAATACAAAACCACAATAGCCATTATCGGCAGTGAAGGAGCAATAATGGTAATGATATGTAATGTGTATTTCTGCAGAGTTTTATCCTGATATGAAGAAATTCCAGATTCTACATCATCTGGTGTCTTCATTCGATGCCAGAGAATATGATGAAACCAGTGTAGGAGCTTTTGACTGAACCATGTAGAGAATGCATCGTTTTCTCCAACTGAATGAATCGCAAGAAGATCCATATTAGAACTTAGGGGCTCGTCAGAAGCTCCCCAGGTGTCTCTGTCTTTTCCAATGAGAGCAAGATTCCCCATGTTTGGTCGCTCAAGCCAGTCTTGTAGGGTTCGAAGATCGTGTTCATCTGGATCAGCTAGGCGGCTGATGGTAGATTGCTGAATTAATGTATCATCTATCACGCAAACAGTCAATCGTCTCACTATTAGACATAGAGTCTAAAAACTGACTATACTCTTTCAACTTGCCACGTATTGCAAGAAACGTTTCCAACTGTTCGCTATTCTCCTCAAATACCGAGTTATTCAGCCAATACCAATCTTTAGAATAATTGGAACGGTTCCCTTCCGCGGATGCAAGGTCAACGGCTTCTAGACGACGAAGTTTCCGCTCGAGGTGCGTTAGCTCTGCTTCGTAGTAGAGTAAATTTTGAGAGTTAAGGATGCCGAATCGACGGTATATCGCACATTTAGGGTAGGTTCCCATATAGCATGCCAGCTTCGGATAGCCTTCGATTGGAGATAGAGATGGGTCAGCTAGGGGGATAGACATAGTGCTTCAAAGATCCAAATCTATGAATTATTGGGAAAGTTGAGCGAGATGGGGGCTCGGAGGAAGAAACAAACGTCTACTCAAATCATACCAGGGGAATTCAGAAGCATTTTTATCATTTGGCCTTCAACTCAGCCTCGCCGTTAAAAATGGAATTTTGCCGGAGAAGAGGAAACCTACTCTCTTACTGGTGAACCTATGCCCTCAAGGCTACACCAATCTGGGCTTACCGAGTAGCAATTGTGAGTGATATTTCTCACTGCAACGCCATGTCATCACGTGACGCCCAATATCGAGCATCTCCAAAAAGTTGATACAAAGTGGAGGTATGTCGAGTGCGGGTCGCGCCACAATAAGCAAGGGGTTCAGAAAGGGCGGTGCAAGAGGAATTGATGCAGATGTGCCATATACGAGGATAGAAAAATAGGAGGAGGCTCTCAGTCGGAGGAAAAAGCGTCCGATTTTTGGCACGTGCTATAATACTAAAACTTATAATAAAATAGACCGCAATCAATAACCACCACCTCTCAACGACACTTCCCACATGCTAGCCCGATACTTCGTTAGGCCAGTAAGAGCTTTGACTGAGTAGTCGGATCTGTTACTGTCAAATAAAAAAATATTGAAATAAAGAAGGCCTTCTATTATTATAATAAAAACTTAATTAGTATTTAATTGATTAGTATTAACTTGTGATCTATTCCTTTGCTGACTACTATAATACTATCGATTGACTCAGCATGCATATAATATTCATTAGTACCTATATTCAGATTACTCCTTAATACCCGCAATTATATTATTTATTACTCAACTTGAAGGATGTTTTCCGCAGTAAAGAGACTACTTTCGGACATGGCAACCCATCTTCAATCAAACTGGCAGAACATAGAGATTATTGAGGATAGGCAATCTGGAGGTAGGCACTAGATGCAAAGATTTAACACTCTGAAAGTAAGCTAACTCAGAAATAGTAGCTCACTCCTTCCGCCACCGAGACGATCTGAAATCATCATTTTCCTATACGGAGGCTCCCTCTAAGATTTCTGTTGAACGAGTATGGTCTGACATCCACACCACTGCTGACTGGGGCAGATTACTCGATAATCACAAAGGTATCACTCGACTATCACTGACTGAAGAAGATCGCCATATACGAAATTGGTTCTGTAACCAAGCAGCCCAGCTCGGCTGTGAGGTTAGAATTGACGAAATGGGAAATATATTTGCTATACTTCCAGGAGAATCGTCAAGAGTTGCCCCAATTGGAATGGGTAGTCATCTTGATACACAGCCCGCCGGTAAGTGAACTTTGAAGCTTTCAAACCGACAGTGTTAAAAGTAATATAGGCGGTCGCTTTGATGGTATTTTAGGAGTTATGGGAGGCTTGGAGGTCATAAGGACTATACTCCTTTCTGGCAAACGCACTTATGCACCCATTGCAGTTGTAAACTGGACCAATGAGTATATTATCCTTAGATTGATCAGATGATGAGACCGCAATAACCATTAATTTTAGAGAAGGACCTCGCTATGTTTCAGGATGCACGGGGTCTGCTGTTTGGTCCCAACACGTTTCCTTGAAAGCTGGCCATGAGAACCGTGCCTTGCATGGAAACAGGACGCTTCGGGATGACTTACAAGAAATCGGATATCTGGGACCTTGGCCGTATGACAAGAATCCACTTTCAGCACATTTCGAATTACACATTGAACAAGGTCGTCGACTTGAGCTAGAAAAAAAAACTATTGGAGCTGTTAACTCTGTACAGGGCATTCGGTGGTATACTGTCAAAACACGAGGAGAACAAGCGCATGCTGGGTCAACCCCTGTGGCTGGCAGAGCTGACGCTGTGGTTGCTATGAGCAAGTTTATTGTTTTCCTAGAATCATTGGCTATCGAGACAGGCGTCTATGCCACAGTTGGCGTCGTTGAGGTCGAAAACGGTAGCTCGAACGTTGTAAGTGGGAGCACATCGTTCACTATAGACTTGAGACATCCCAAAGAGGCATTGTTAGACAATGTCGAGGCAAATATCGAAGTGGCAATGCATAAACTTTCGGCTTCGAATGGAGGTCGAGTTAGTTTCGTGATGGAAAAAGTCTGGCATAGCCCTGCTGTTGATTTCGATTCGAAAGCATTTGAGTGTGTCCTTAAAGCTGGGCAGACAGTTGTTGGACCTGATGCTGTGATGAGCCATATGATATCTTATGCTGGACACGATAGTGCTTTGGTGGCCTCTGCGAAAGTACCTACAGCAATGATATTTGTGCCTAGTAGAGATGGAATCAGTCATTCCCCAGACGAGTGGACCAGCAAAGAAGACTGGTGAGCTGATATTTCCCCCATGATTGATTAATAAGTACTGACGATAGTCTTTCGACTCAATAGTGGGGCTGGCGTGCAAACACTTTATGAATCTGTTCGCGCATACGATGACTATTTGAGGCAAAGCAGCCGCTAGAATACTCTTATATACATGGGGGGTTTTTTAAAGCCATAAAGAGTCTCCTAAAGCTCTCCCAAAGACCAATTCAAGATTCAATTAAAGATTTATACAAAGCTTCTTGACGCCAGGGCCCATGATAACAGCATCTGCCTCCCTACCAAAAAAATCACGTAGTCCTTGAAGGAAGTCTTCTACAACCGCTTGTGCGAGGTCAGAAGGCTCTTTAAACTCCATGTCATTGAAAATCTCGCTGACAAACACTACATCGGTGGTCTTCTCCGTGACGAGTGCCTGCGAGGCCTGTTTCCAAGCAAGATGTCGTGTAAGTACCGTAACCCCGTGAATGTAAACCAATTCTCCATTAGACACAGTCTCTGGTGTTGAACCATCTGGGGCATCTAAGGCTAAAAAGGTATCTTCCCCGGCATGCCCAATGCGCAACTCTAGTGGACCTGGGCCAAGATTTTTGATCTCGTTCAGATCGAATGCACCAGCGGTGACAGCGTGCTTGATAGAGATGGAATTGTAGAAGTCGACAATGGGATTGATGGGTGGAAGTGGAGAACCCCGTTTAGAGACACGTTTAAGTAGCGACTCGTTCGACTGCGGGAACTTCTTCGTTGAGACTTTGAGTTTGTTCTTCAGCGTTTCACGGTAGAGTGCGATGCGAGGGTGAGATTGAACATTTGGATATGGTATAAGAGAGGCAATGGCTGCTGATGCTGCGCTCTAAATTTTAATATTAGCTATAGTTATAAGAGCTAACCATATTTATACCGCACATACTTCTGCAAATTCAATTACTTTGGCGTTTTCTGATACGTTATTAATATCTCGACAGACAACGACGACTACTTGCATTTCTGGTAGGAGATTCGCGACATCTGAGCTAATGACGAAGCGGCTCATATTGACGAATGTAGCGGAGACTGAGAGGTTGGAAGAGAGAAAAGGGGTACACAGTCGAATTTCGAAGGTCTCGATACTCTTTTTGCCCTAACAGTCAGCAAGCAGCACTTTCATGCATGGGGAGTCAGCATGTAGTAACGCCTCCAACGCCTTGATGAAAATGAATGTCTAGTTCTGACAAAGGACAACAGTATAATTGGAGAGAATGACGAAACGGAAGTTGACCAAAATAGCTGTCGTGAAGTCTTTTCCAGTATGGCCACCACCACAAGCATGGACGAGGCTACAAGCATGGACGAGGATTCTAAGGCTTCCTGGAAGCAAGCTTTAGCTGTCGCGAATACCTATTGTCGACGGAGCTCTCGAAGCTCATACTTCGCAATATTTTCCAACTACATTGTCATTGCAGTCTGCATCTATGCCAGTCAGAACCTTTGGAGATCGCCACACTTAGAGCAATCATTTGGTATTAGGTCGCTGGTGTACGGACTTTCAACCCTGTTGATCTCCTCCCGACTCCGAGCTTTCGAAAATCTGGTTCATGAAGCCTCGCACAGAAATCTGTTTCCAAATGCACATCTACATGAATTTTTCCAGTTCCTTTATGCGTTCCCGGTTCTAAGACTCCTGGAAGACTATCGGGCCTCTCATATGCAACACCACAAGTATTTAGGCGATCCAGAAAGAGATCCAGACGTACAAAGAATTTATTACCTAGGGCTGCAGAACATCTCGAAGCGGCCCTTCTGGTACCTCGTCGGACTTCCACTCACTGGCTTCTTGACACTCGAGTATTTCACGACAGTCATTTGGGAGTTTATTACAAGTCCCTCATCCCGCATTTCTAGACTCGTGTACTGCTTCATCGTGGGGACAACAATTTACTGTACAAATTCAGCTGATCTATTCATATACTATTATCTTGTTCCATTGCTCGTCATCCTTCCAACAGCAAGATACTTTGCAGAGGCAGGGGAACACGTAGGAACCGATATGCGCAAAACGTTCGGTGCGTCGAGAAGCAACAACGGGTTTTGGCATCGATGGTATCTGTACCCACACTATGATGGATACCATGCCCTGCATCATTTACAGAGCCAAGTGCCATTCTTCCTATTACCTCAAGCGCATGACGCTGTCATGCGCCAGGGAGGGGAATATGAGCGAGAGACGGTGATTTCCAATGGTGTATGTGATACTTTTCGACAGATGGTGGAAAATCCTACGGTCATTCAAAGATAACGGTGTTTGTAGCTCATGGCAGCCAAGTAGGACTCTGGGAATTGAAGCGGATGTGGCATGAGTAGAGTGCAAGAAACACAGGCTAGAACAAGGGGTCATGATAGGGAAATCAGAAGTCAAGTTTGTATATATAAATTCAAAGAAGGGTGGCGTCATGAGGGGTGGGGTTTTGTGGCTCTCTTATCATGTGAGCTTTCTATCAGGCAGTTCTCTTGAAAAAATCCTTGTTGGAGGTCATATATAATAGTAGGTGGCGGAATGCAATATGTGAAGAACTTATTGATCTATTTATATACAATACAGAGGTAATAATATAGTGGCAATAGTGGCAATATTCAATTGCCACTTCTTAAAAGGGACCTCTTTTCGCGTCGTTCCTCATCTAATTGTAGTACTAATATAAAGCTCTACATCAACAGGGGAAAACACGGGCAAATTCCAAGATTTCAATATAATCACATTCATTCGCAATGCCAAAACTGCAGCTAACCAGAGTAAAGCAAGGGTTATGAAATTCTCAAAGGAGCGTTCCTCAACCGGAGAATAGAAGGTATGGTTCCTGTACTCTAAGTTTCAAGATGCGAAAAATGAGCGAACAAAGGCTGAGAAAGAAAGAGTCATTAAGTATGGTATTAGCATATAATGATCAGATGAATGAGCGCAATAATTATTAAACAGTGAAGCATTAGACACAAATGGTAATCAAATTGAGTCTCGTTCTGCAACTTAAAGGCCTAATGAGGAGCCTCTTCTCCCGTATTATTCTTCTGTTCTTTTCTATCTCCCTCCTCTAGCTTTTCCACGCCCTGTACTACCTCGGTATTTGGCTTTATCGACTTCCATGTCGAACACATGCCAACTATAGTGGTACATGCAAGTCCCAGGCCCACATAGAACGCACTTCTTATAGCCTCGTTATAGACACCAACCAAAGTATCAAGGTCTTTGGCGGATACCAGACTCCTCAAATTTAGCGCCCCTGCATCCAGAATTTTGTTTGGTTGGATTGTAGGGAGGTTTGCTAAAATCCCCTGTAAAAGGTGGTTCCTAAATATATTCTGTGCTGCTGCCAGGGAGACAATAGATCCAAGGGATTGTGCAAATGATACGAAGACAATAGCCGAAGGAATCAGCTGTTGGGGTAATTCTTGCTGGACGGCCACGATAGGCATTTGAAAAGCAAAGCCAGACCCGAAACCTAGTATGGTCTGGTAAGTAACGGCCTTCGATGTGGCTATACTCGGCTTGAAAGTTGTGGTTAAGCCACTCCCGATACACATGAAGATGCTTCCAAAAATCGTGGCTGGGTTGTAGTAGCCGATCTTGCTCGTGACTGTACCAGCGAGAAGAAGACTAGCCGTCAATCCTAACATCCGACCTAGATCGCGAATACCAGATCCAAGAGTTGAAAGTCCTTGGACGGCTTGGTAAAAAAGTGGTACCTTGAAATGTCAATTTTTCTGCTCATATGAGGATTTAGGAAACTAACATAATATTCGAACAGATTGAGAGTACCTGCTGTTGAGAAAGCATAAATAACGACGAGAATCACCGTAGGAGATTTCAGCATGGCAACTGGAACCGTTGCTGTGGATTTAGCAAAGCCTTGCTCAATAACGAATGCTACTGCAAGTGCTCCACTCAGTCCTAGTAGAACGATGATTCGCCAACTATTCCAGGAATACACCGTACCGCCCCATTGCAATGCAAAAATGAGACAGATAATGCATGGAACAAAAAGAATCATTCCTGGCAAGTCTAACTGTACAAGCTTTCGCCAGAAGGAATCTTTAGCTTGCCGAGAAGTGCGTGGTAGCTGAATCATAACTAAAGATATCAGTGCTGAAGTGACGCCGAATGGGATACTAATGTAGAAGCAGACTCTCCAAGTAGTATATCTTGCGATTATACCGGCGAGAAGCGGAGCTATAGAAAGCGCGAGACACTCCACACCCCCGATGATCCCAAGGTAAAAGGGCCTCTTTTTGAGCGACGTAATTCGTGATAGAATGCTTGAAATCGACAGTCAGTAGGGTGGCTACAATGAATTCAAAGCGATGGCTTGCATGTTTCCTCCTGACAAAGTACCGCCATTTCCAAGACCAGCTACTGCTCTTCCCACGATAAAAGTCGACGACGACTGAGAAAGTGCACAAATTAGAGATCCAATGACGAAAATAGAAATGGATGATGCGAATACGAATTTCTCGGGGTAGAAAGAGTAGAGCTTTCCCCATGATAAAATGGTTGAGGCCGAGGAAAGCAGACTACAGACGATATAAGCTCAGGCTTTTGCATTGTCTTTGAGGAATTCAGTGTCTCCTACTATGCAATTCCATACCACCCAATATCGCCGAGCGAATTGAATTGATCGGTAATGATAGGGGCAATGGTACCGACGCAAGTCGAGTCCTGATTCTAGGGAATCAGCAACGAGAAGCGAACGAGGATGGGTTCAAGAAAGACGCACAAAACCAACGAAAAAGAAGACAAAGCAAATGGAAATCAGGATGGCGGAGAATTTGACATTCGATAGCGTAACGTGCTCATCTACCGGCATATTTGATACTGGTTGTCCTGATATTTCTTTGGTCGAAGTAGAAGGTGATAGATACATGGGAAAATAAGAGGAAAGGCGAGAAAAGCCGGGTGGAAGCTGACTTTGCACGCCTGATGCAGAGTGCGTCAGCAGGGCATTCACCCTTGAAAGACTGCTGCACGTTACCACGTCGCGCTAATAAAGGGGCTCGTTTATTTTAGTGGGGCTCAGGGGTAGCTGCCTCGTCGGGATCGAAGTGATCTTATGTCCACCGCCTCATGTTGACGAACCATTCTGCATAGAAGCAGGTTGAAAGTGGAGTAGCCTCTTTTTCCGTAGGCCATGGTGCGAGCTTATTGATGGGTCGAATCGTCTTGTTCCTGGGCTCAGCCACTAGTTGTTCGATTTCACTTGGATCTCTCGCATACCTATTTGTCATTATCCCCGCTGGGTTTCCCCGGCCTGTATTTATCATTGGCGAGGTTTATCAATTGATTGCATAATGGGATTCACGTTTTCCCTGCCGAAAGCTCGGGTGAGTCTATGGCGGGGTTTGTCAGGATGTTGCAGAACGGGATTCACGCTTTCCCTGTCAAAGGCTTGAATTTATTATTGGTAGGCTTTGTCAGGTTGTTGCATAATGATTTTAGGCTAAGGTGAAATTTCGAAATTTATGAAATAAACGGCACATGGCTACAAGCTTCGAGCATCAATTAACCACGGCTCCATGCCGAACCAGACTTTCAACCACGTTTAGAGCACCAATAGAAGCCGCGAATTGTAGTGGGGTCATGTCATGCTTATCCTGCACTTCCGTTGATGCTCCATGCTTGAGGAGGAGTTCAGCCATACACGCATCACCAGTCTTTGCACAGACATGGAGCGGTGTGCAACCATTCTCATCCCTCAGATTAGGGTCTGCTCCATGTGCAATTAGGAATTGCACCACTTTTGGGTGCGAATTCGCAACTGCGAGCAGGAGAGGGGCTTTTGGTCCAGTACTACTGCACGTACTCCTACTGCTCTTTTGGGGAGACAGTTGTTGACTAGGAGGCCTGTACCAGTCGTCGTTTTGATCCTCTATCATACTTATGTCCATGGACATAAGTTCCGTTTCTGTCTCTCTTGAACGAGGGCTATTCTTAACCAGTGTTAGTATTAAGGCTCCAAATACATTAATATTCTTACCTTTTGAGAATGTGACATTTTTTCTGATGCGTCCCAAGTTCGAATCATGGCTAATTCATTTCTGCTTTCGTGATCTTCCTGTGTGAACCATGAGGCTTCCATGGGTAGCGAATGGAGAAAATCTTCGGGGCCATCAAGTAATGAAGGGAGGTTTCCCATTTGAATCACACCCATTTCACCGCTAGCCTCCTGTTGCTCAGGCACTTCCGGACCTCCAGGCCTTTTGGATCTTGATGTAGTATTAGTCGGACCTCCAATTCTCTCAACAGATCTGGCCAGATCCTTCAAACTCCCATGCGTCCTCGCTGATTCCCCCTCTCCAATTTGGCTGATCGTCACGATCGGTGCTATATGAGAGGTATTTCCTTCATGGAAAGCCTCCCCGCTCCCCGCTATTGGTGACTGTGGCGTGTGCCCAGTTACTTCAACGCCCCGGCCGGGAAGGGATTCTCTGATTCCGAGAATCAGTTGTAACAAGTGTCGATTGGTTTCTTCTAAAGAGTCGAT
Source organism: Chlorencoelia australis (assembly GCA_003988815.1). NCBI lineage: Eukaryota > Fungi > Ascomycota > Leotiomycetes > Helotiales > Cenangiaceae > Chlorencoelia > Chlorencoelia australis. The sequence continues at coordinate 56,660 of QYAN01000020.1, forward strand.
CTTGTTCTTGATGTTGTTCCTATGATTGCGCTGAGCAACCCGATTTTGAAGTCGTCGCCGATCTGTTGTGTCACTGCTCATTCTGTAATGTAATGCCAAAAGTCCCCACTTGTAAATCACCACGCAACTTATTTACTTTATTATGAACAAATGTTTCAGAGGCATATCTCACGTAAGATGGAGATGGATTGTTTGAATATTGGGGAATGTAGGTAGGGGTAAAAAGTATTGGATTTGACTGGCTTGTCTCATACGAAGAACAGACGTTACTATTTCCCCTCTCCCCCGGTGCACTTGTTAGCGTGCCGCAAGTTTTGCCACCTGATAGCACCACTTTTCTAGTGTTATTTTAGCACACCGCTCAGTTCACCGCTTTCCAATTAAAGCACGGAAAAAATGAAGCTATTTACAGTCTTATAGCATGACATCTATCTCACCAGGCATTGAATAAGCTCTCAATAAACTCGCTTGCAACTGCATTTCAAGCGTTCCAAATAATCCTACGCAGCTGCGTAGGGGGATATTTACCTATCATACTATACTTGCTAATATTGCTCTTAGATCCACATTTAATAAAATCAAGATCTTGCAAATAGGGTGGAAAGATGATAACTGGAATATGGTGTTTGCAGAGATTTTCTTATATTTGCGTAACTGGCAAATTAATGCGTTATTTTGCACAAAGAATAAAGCCTTTTTCGTATTAATCAAACTAGTCCTAGATCTTAGAGAGAATATAAAGGTTATATTTGTTAAGTTTACTATCCTATGATCCTTTTATCCTATTTATAATGCGCCTGTAAAATATTTATGAGGGGATTTTACGGTATTTATATATAATAAGCTTAGGGCCTGGCTTTTCCCTCTGATTCTTTTTTGCTATTAGATATTCTATTATATGTGCCCCGCTATTAATTAAAAAATATATAGTGGAAAATAGTGTTACGAAACTACTTCTAGATCATTTGAAACCACTTTTTTACTTAGTTTCTCCGCGCATATCCTAAAAGCTTAAAACCGTATGTATAGCCTTTTCTTCTACCCTACTAAAGTATAGTAAGAATGGTATCTAATACCATAGAATATGCCGGTGTAAAGACAACTCTGCAATCTATATATTAATCCGACATTATATAGATGTACCAACTTTAACGTGGCCAAATTAGGCCTTTTAATGATTAGGATGGTATATTGATTTGAACAGATCTATCGGTTAGTTATATGTAGCTTCTCGTGGATTTGATTATATGGGAATATAAAAGGAAAGAGAGGTAATAATTGCATGCCGAGTATCGCGGTCAGATGCTTGCGCTTCTAAAGATAAGGAACAAATCGTCTGGCTGGAGGCTTTTCCGTCAGTCCTAAGATTGCGCGAAACCTTGAGAAGCTCTAGGTAGAGAGGGGTCAAGTATCTTAAGGATCCTGCAATATGGCGCCGGTATATTTTGCTAGTCTATTATGTAAAGAATTCGTACCTGAGAATTCTGCCCGTTTATATGAGCTGTGGGGGTGCTTTGAGTGGTGAGCTGCGTGGTGTTATGGTGGCATGCTAACCAGTGCACCGGGGTGCGAGATACTATTAATAATAGTATTACCCCCCCCCTGAATAAAAGGCGGTGGGTCCAATTTTTGCCACGATCTCCTTCTACATCCATCTTATCACGCAATTAAGCTTTTACTTTCAAAATCTCGTTGCATCAATCGCAGATTGGCATCGCTCTCACCAACTATTAAATAAGTGCTAGATATAATCATTTGGTATAACATCCCATGCAACTTAGATGATATCTTTTAACTGATCTAAGGGTATTTTATCTGGCTTATAATGTGCTTGCTAGTAGTGATCCTCGATCTAATTTCTCATTAATTTTATATCTACCCCACTGGGTTGGATTATTTTTGAGATTAGATTTCTTCGATTTCTTAATTTGGGTTATTTTTTGGGTTAGTGGGTTTTTTTATTAGGCTTGTTGGAACATCACGCTGTAATATGCTATTGGCAAGCATGATGTCATTGGTTGATATGCTGCCTGGAATATGAGGTGTCGGCTATTAAGATTACGTGCAGTTGGTAGTAGATGCGGGATCTCAAGTCGCAATAATATAAGAAGCATGCAAATCAAGAGAATAGTAATTAATAGAGTATATAGGAGAAATAATATTCTAAGTTCCTACCCGGCGAAGGAGATGATAATCCCCCCTTTTATAGCTATAAAATAAGAGTTATATCCTAGTTGCTATCCCTCTAGGGGTAGCATAACTAGATGACTTCTAGCCGTCTTATAATATATATTTATAGATCTTATCTTTAACTTATACTTATATAAAATTTATAATTTAGGGATATTTAGGCCTAAATATTTATTTTTTCTATCTAATTTAACTTTATCTATAGATAGGCTTATTTATACCCAATCTATAACGATTCTGCCTCTTAAAGTTGGTTAGTATATAAGTTAATTTGGATAAGATTTTCTAGATTTATTAAATACCTTTTTCCTGCCTACTAGCTTATTAGTTAAATTAATCTACCACAACCGTCACCCAAGCCATAGAATGGGTTGGGTTACCTACAGAATAGGTTGGGTTATCTATAGCTAGTGCTGGATACCCAAAACCTGTTACGCATCCTATCAGGAAACTTCGATTAATTCACAACACCTATATCGGATGTGATTGTGACTCACGATAGGGTTAAGTACCACAAAACAACAGGCCAATTGGAGAAAATTTGCAGAATATCATTGAAGATAATTTGGATAGAGGAAGACGTAACTGCTCAGCTCTAATGTGGAGAATTTTATTCAAGATGGAACGCCCGCGACATAGGCCCAAGACCGGCAATTTTCAAAATGCTTCGGCGGAGTTCAAAAGTGATTTGAAACAGATGCCTGTTACGGAGGATAGGGATTCTCCACTGATCATAGAACATCAAATCTCCTGCAATACCGAATACTGCCTCCTGAACGCAGTTCTCCGACTCTAGTACATGAAATGCGTCTTCCAGAATATAGGGAGTGGCATGATACAAGGAGGAAAATAGATTGAAAATGTTGGCGGTAGAATGAATAGGTTAAAGCTCTTTTAAGTATCTGGCCGAAGCGAGCGATATCTACCTTCTGTATTGCTTATAAATATTTATTAATTTATTTAGATCTAGGTATTTATTTTTTATATCTAATTTAATTCTACTCATAGATAGGCTTACTAATACCTAACCCATTACCCATGGGTAGTGCTAAGTACCTAGAATCTATTGCACAGCCTATACTATCATATTTAAGACAAGGTATTATAATTGTATATAAGTATACTTATTTATTTAACAAAATTAAATATCAATAAATAGCTCCTTTTATATATCTTTATATTCCTCTATTAATTCGACTACTACCGTTAATCTTCCATATACAGACTCTTCCTTATAATCAAAAGTGGCCTTCCTATTAGATTATTTATTTTTTGTTAAATACTTGTCAATTCGTATATCTAAATAATTTTCAGTATTTACGATTCAATGCCGGGAATAATTGTGAACAATTAAACAAGTGAGGGCATTGGTAGTTAAGTAGTTAATTTTAAATCATAATCAGTATTTATTTGTAATTCTATAACATTAACTGTAAAGAATTAGGCCGTTCCAACTCCGACACTTTATTTGCTCCTACTAAATCTCTGGAGAAAGGTAGTGAATTATTGAAAATATGATAAATAAGTTGATTTCATTATAAAGTTGATTAGAAAAAACAAGCCTAAGCATCCAATGTAGTTTCTTAGCTCTTGATCTGACCAATACCACACTCTTACATCTAAGAGCTCTAGAATATCATAGAATAAGTTGTCCCTTGATGCCTTAGAGTTATTAAAAAGGATAGCTCTTCATGAAGTGCAGTAAGAACCTGAAAATACTCCTGTCTCGAATGAACGTATTCCAATATCCTTGCTTCCCATCAAACATGCTTTGATGAGATCTTCAAGTGGCAAAAATACCAACTCGTCGCACCCGATCTCATTTTTCATTTCTTCAGTCGTTCGATTGTAGGCGACCAATTCTTCGCGTCTCGGCAAATCAATTCCATGGATATGTCTGTAACTATAAAAAGGCGTCAGCAGGATTGAAGGTTTATTGTGCGGGGGCAGTATATACCGAATTTCGGGACTGGACGATGCAAAGAAAACCTTTCGAGCACCAGCATCTCTTGCCAATCGTACAACCCTCTTACTTGTACTCCCTCGAACTATACTGTCATCAACAATCAAGACGTTGCGCCCCTCAAACTCTCCATTGATTAGATTCAACTTCCTACTAATGTTTCTGACACGTTTACCGTGTGTGCTCTGGATAAATGTTCGAAGGATATGCGAGTTACGAGTGATTGCATTTGAATAGGGCTTGTTAAGCTCCTGAGAAAGGGCGATTGCGCAGACGGTACTTGTCTCGGGAACTGGAATTATGCTGTCGATTGACAAAAGAGTCTCGATTGACCATGACTCTTTGATCACCTTCCCAAGAGCATGGCCCATCTGCTTCCGACTTTGATAAACACTGATTCCATCTATAATACTCTCAGGTCGACTAAAATACACATATTCGAAAATATCTGGTGTGTGGGACATGCTTCGAAAGATTTGTCGAGAATATATTGCTATATCTGAGAACTGTGACGCCTTGTGAGGTAAAAATATGGCTTCTCCTATATCATATCGATAATTGTCATTATTATAGACTTTCAGGGTAAAGTGACTTACCTGGCTTGACATCTCGCACCATCTTGAAGTCCAACTTATCTGCGGCAAAACTTTCGCTGCTGACGATATAATCACGGGTCTTATCATCATTCAGCCTTTCACCAAGCATCAATGGCTTCAACCCATGTTTGTCGCGAAAAGCAATGATTCCAAACCCTGCGACTAGTGCAGCGCATGAAAATGCTCCTTCGCAAAGGCGGTAAACATTCACTAGAGCCGAAGACATAGTATCCAGCGTGAGTGGAGCCTCCCTCGAGACAGCCAGCGCTTCAGCCAAAATGTTCAAGATAATTTCCGAATCAGTAGTACATGACGATTTTGATTTGCCGAAAAGTGCTTTCAATTCTTGCGTATTGGTTAAACTGCCATTCTGCGCAGAAGTTAAACGAGTCCGAGAGCTCTTGGAAACAAACTTACGTGAACCAAGGATAGTACAGATCCATGAGATGTGTAGAACGGCTGAGTCTCATTTTCGGAACGCCCCCCGGAAGTTGGATACCGCACTGTCTCTTGTTAGAGGCTGGTTAATATGTTCTAGAATAGTGTAAATACAGTGCCCTATTCCCGTTGTACTTTGGAGATGTTCAGCTTCACCATCTCTGAAAACGTCTGAAACAAGCCCTTGACCTTTGTAAATGATTGTTCTATCACAGTCATCGAGTAGAGAGATGCCACAAGCATCTTGGCCTCTGTGCTGTAACAAGTGCAAGGCTTCAATTAACTCAGGCGAGACATTTTTCTCGGAATTGAGCACGATGCCCACAATACCGCACATGATTTAATGAAGTTTAACTTAGCAACAACAGCTCGGTTTACTCACTACTCATGAAAGAGTCTACTGGGGCTTCGACAACTGCCCCTATAGTTAAGCGAGGTCACGTGTAATATAAAAAACTAAACCGATGTCATGCTGACAGACTAGCAAGACTAAAGTATGACATGTCAGCACAATAAGTTTCAAGTCTACTTTGACCTCCAAGCTGACGTTGACCCTGCGCTGCATGTGACTTGGTTAAATGCTTGCTGACTGTGCAGGTGACGCAGGCATCAGTGAAGTCTGTGCACACCTACATCGAACCAAGATTATTTTTCTTCCTCGCAATTCAAAACAAAACACAGTCATGAAGCACTCAGCATTACACGACACTGGATCTCTATCTGTCTACGTATCTATGTGCATCTATGTTCACTAAACAGTACCTGACTCAGCAATGCATCTCTAATGCGAAGATAGCCATTCTAGTACTTGTCATCGTGATGGGGCTTCGAATTGAATTAAGCCGCTTCAGTGGTGTGGGCATTAGAGTGACATGTGCACAACGAAAGTTTGTTGTCTCTTTGATTCAACTCCGCTATGTTTGCCAACCTCCCTGTTTCAACGCGATAAACCTGTTCAACTCGATAAACCTCCACCATAACAGTCATGACCTCAAGTTCCTCACTAACACAGCTCGGAGTTGGCAAGACCATCGTCCAAGGATGCAGAGAATTTGAGTTCTCTACGAGCGCTGCAGCCGAAGTGTACTATGCAGCCTGGGCTCTCGTGCTTTCCCGTCATGGCGATGTTGAAGAAGTCGACTATGGTCGCATGGTCAAAAACGAAGTCACTCCAATGCGGGTAATTTGCGATCCTCAAGCTGAATCTGGAGCATTTTTACGGCAGGTTAAGGAGCAGATTTGCGGCAGAAAATCAGAAATACAACCACTCAGAAGCATAGTAGGCTTCAAAAAAACAGCTTTCAGCCTGGTGTCACAACATGACCACTCGCTCGCCGTTATCGACTTTGAACAATTTCCTGGATCCTTCCTCGTATGGTGTAAGATAGAGGACTCTAGCACCTCAATCAGGGGCTATTATGATTATAGACGCTTAAGTCTCTCAGAGGTTGATGTTCTGATCTTACACTTTCAAGAGGCTGTCTTGCAGCTCACAAACATGCCCGCGTCTACGTATCTTCGCGATATCAGTATTATTAGCAGAGCTGATTACGATAAAATCATGTACTGGAACAGAAAATCTCCATCGGCAGTCGACCAGACCATGACCGCCTTGTTCGAGCAACAAGTTCACTTAAGACCTTCGGCCCCAGCAGTATGCTCCTGGGAACGCAACCTGACATATGCGGAGTTAGATGTTTTCTCCCTCAAACTGGCTGGAATGCTGGTTACAACATTTGGGAAGAAGAAGAAGGTCATACCACTATGCTTTGAGAAGTCGGCATTCGCAATTGTTACCATGCTTGGGGTTTTGAGAGCCGGTTGTGCCTTTGTTCATTTAGGGATTTCCAACCCTTCTGGTCGTAAGAGGGCAATTGCAGAGGCATGCAAAGCGGATGTGATTCTCTGCAGTTCAGCCTACAAATTGACAGCAGAGGAACTGGACCGAGAGGTATTTGTGATCGATGAGAAATTTGTGGAAAATTTACCTCTTCCTACATTTCCGCTTCCACTTGTTGATCCTACAGATGTTGCCTCGATTATTTTTACATCCGGTTCTACCGGAACCCCCAAAGGCATCGTCTTGGAGCATGGGTCTTTTGCAACAACATGTGAAGCGATGGGATCTAAGATGAAAATTGATCACCAAACGAGGGTTTGGCAGTTCTCGGCATATACTTTTGGTATGAATCAAAACACGAAGTGTTTTCTCGTGCGTGGAAACTGACAGTGAACATAGATGCAAGCTTCGGTGACATCTTCTTCTCGCTTGCTCGTGGTGCTTGTGTCTGCAGTCCATCAGAAAACGAGAGATTGGACTCCTTAGCAGCAGCACCGCGACGAATGATGGCTAATTTCGCATTTTTAACGCCTTCTGTTCTGACTCTTCTCAACCCACATGACATGCCATCGCTCAAAAGGATCTTACTAGGCGGCGAAAAGGTCACTCAAGAAGCGGTTGCAGACTGGGGGCAAAGTGTATCTTTGCACATCGCTATGGGTCCTAGCGAGTGTGCTGTTTATTGTGCTATGAGTGATGCTGTGGCTTTGAATGGAGATCCCTCGAATTTTGGCCACGCTACAGGCTGTAGGGCATGGGTCGTAACCACCACTGATCACACGAAACTGGCACCTCTTGATTGCGTTGGGGAGCTGCTCATCGAAGGCCGAATTGTTGCCAGAGAGTATCTCAATGATGTCCAGAGAACCTCGGAATCATTCATAGAAAATCTACCTTGGATGCCCGCAATAGGAAGCCAACAGCGGTCACGAGTTTACAGGACGGGAGATCTTGTACGACTAAACAGCAGAGATGGCACGCTCTCCTTTGTTGGCCGGAAAGATAGCCAGGTTAAGCTGCACGCACAACGAATTGAATTTGGAGAAATAGAACATAACATTAAGAAATTGCTTCCAGACGTGAGCCGCGTTATCCCATTGATTCGCGATGCTCTAGATAGCAACAATGGACACAGTCTAGTTGCATTCTTTGTGTTTGAGAGAGAATCTCCACTGCTGCACTATAGCACTGGAGTCGTGCAAGATCTGAGCAAGAGTGGATTTGATAGGCTACGGCTGTTGCAAAAAGCTCTCGTGCAAGTCTTGCCAGGTTATATGATACCTACACTCTTCATTCCCATTTTTCAAGTCCCCTTGAATGCAAGCGGGAAGACCGATACAAATCAGCTACGACATTTGGTTAACGATCTATCTGGAGAACAACTAGTTTCCTTTTCGTTGTCTCATGATACTACAGTGACAACCCTTACTCCAGCAGAAGCCAATCTTCGTGATATATGGGCCAAGGTCCTAAAGATGGATGTGTCGATGATCGGACCTAGCAGCGAGTTTATTCGGTTGGGTGGTGACTCGTTGGCTGCAATGCGTTTAGTTTTAGAGGCGACTAAATCAGGGATCTATCTTACCGTTGCTGGTGTAATGAAAACACCCCAGCTGTCGGCAATGGCTGCTTCAGCAGCTAACTCTACAAGCCAGGTGCAAGACCGTGAACATTTCCCATTTTCATTACTCTTTACCACGTTGAGTTTGGACTACCTAAAAGCCAGCTGTGCATCCATTTGCGGACTGGAAATTGGTCAAATAGATGACATCTACCCATGTTCTCCCGTACAGGAGATGTTATTTGTTTCGTCACTCAAACACACCCAATCGCATATTACACGTCTCTCATATCAATTACCGCCATCAGTCCAGCTTGAAACCTTCCTTTCAGCATGGGACGAAGTTGTCAGAAACACTGATATCTTTCGAACCCGTTTTGCTTCAACCTCCAAAGGTTTAGTCCAGGTGGTGAGTAGTGGGTCCATTGACTGGAAGCTCCATGACAACCTTCCCGGATATTGGGCTCTGGACGAGCAAATTCCCATGGAGAGTGGTAACTCGTTAGTGAGACTTGGTATCATTCGTGATAATTCGTTCAAGCAGCCCATCTTCGTGTTGACTTGTCATCACGCAATTTATGATGCGTTCACCCTTGATATGATTTTCGAGCAAGTAGCAAAGACTTATTGGAACCAACCACGAGAACACCTGACGCCCTTCAAAAATTACATCTCATACATTCAAGCGCTACCACGTGATCCTTCACTCAAGTTCTGGACTGCCAAGCTCCACAATAGTCCTGCTTCGTCATGGCCACGGAAGCCTCGTTCTGAAACTCCTCAGACCGCTATTGCTCATGGCCATGCTTCTATACCTGCCGCTCACAGTTCCGGATTTACAACATCTACGTTTGCTCAAATGGCGTACAGCTTACTCATTGCTGCGTACTCAGGCTCCGAGGATATAATTTTTGGTTTGGTTGGCTCTGGACGAGATGCAGCCTTGGAAAGGATTATGACAATTGCAGGCCCAACACTGCATACAATACCCTTTCGCTCAACAGTCGAAAGAAGTGAAACAATTGGTCAATTCATGTCCCGACTGAGAGCGGACACGTTTGAAGCGGCGGAACATGCACATATCGGTCTCCAGCAAATACGTCAACTCAATCCTGATTCCGCACAAGCTTGTGGTTTTCGAACTCTACTGGTAATCCAACCCCAGCAAGATAACATGCATGCCGATTTGTTTGGAACAGAACTGTCGTCTACTGAATTTGTTACTACATATGGCCTGACTTTTGAGTGCTGCCTTGTGGAAGGGGGCATCGACATTGTCGCCGAATATAATAATTTGGCCCTTTCGAAGATCCAGATCGAGCGCTTCATCCGCCAGTTTACATACTTGGTAGAAATGTTGACAAAGGCCTCCCTTGATACTTTGGTTAGAAATATCGACCTCGTCTCTGACGAGGACCTGCAGCAGATCCAACGGTGGAATGGAAGACAAGACGCCGAAATCCAAGAATCGATCCATCATATGATTGGGCTGAGAATGACAGAATACCCCGATTCCGAGGCAGTTTGCGGTTGGGATGGCAAATTTACCTACCGAGACCTGGACCAACTCTCGGCACGCATGGCACTTCAGCTTCGTCAATTAGGAGTAACTTCAGAGACCATTGTTCCTATCTGTACCGAGAAATCGGTCTGGGTTCCTGTTGCTATGATTGGTATATTGAGAGCTGGTGGTGCTTTTCTTCTTCTAGATCCGTCCAATCCAGAGGAGAGGCTGAGAGATATGGTCTCTCAAGTTGAGGCCAAGGTTATAATCGTTTCTCCTAGTTTGATGAATAATTGGACTTCCCTAGTCCGAAATATTATCCTTCTGTCCCCCTCGATCAGCGAAATGGAACCTGCAAAAGAGACAGAGTTATGGGCTGAGTCTCTACCTCATGACCTAGCTTATGTAGTTTTTACATCTGGAAGCACAGGCAAGTTGCAGTGTTCTATGAAATTAAAGACCATTCACTGACTGTTCGATCTTTTTAGGGAGGCCAAAAGGTGTCCTCATCGAGCATACCAACATTCTTTCATCAGGAATGGCCCGTGCGGCTGGAATTTACCGTACGCGCCAATCTAGAGTGTATCAATTCTCTTCCTACTCGTTCGATACCTCGGTGGAAGACATGATTACCACTTTAGTTCAAGGGGGAACCATCTGCATTCCTAGTGAGCAAGAAAGGACGAGCGACATCGCTAGTTCTATGAACAAGTATGGTGTAAATACTCTGGATACGACTCCATCCGTCTCAAACATACTTCTCCCGTCATCGGTACCCTTGCTCGAGGTCATGGTACTTGCAGGAGAAGCTATGACAGAATCTCATGTGGAAAAATGGGCAGCACACCTCAAGCTGATCAATACCTATGGTCCAGCGGAATGTTCCATCGTTGGAACTGTTGCGGAGCCGGCTCAGATTGGGTCTGCTGGTGATGATATTGGTAATGCTCCGTGTGGGCATGCATGGGTCGTAGATCCACTTGATCATCAAAAACTTGCACCCATTGGTGCCATTGGAGAGTTGTTAATGGATGGACCACTTGTTGCGCGTGGTTATCTTCGAAATCCTTCACAGACTGATGCTGTATTCGTTAAAGACCTACCCTGGGCATCTCCGGAAACACGCTTTTACAAAACAGGAGATTTGGTTAAGTATCAAGACAATGGAGCGCTGTCTTTTATAGGGAGGAGAGACCACCAGCTTAAGATATATGGCCAACGGGTTGAGTTGGGTGAAATCGAGCGACGTCTTCTGTTAGTAGAGAGCATTTCTGGCGCAGCGGTGGAGCCCCTCAAATCTCCCAATAATCGCCAAAACTTGGTTGCCTTTGTTTGTTTTGATTCTGGCAAATCATCTACCGTTTGTACACCTCTTGAAATGTCTTCCCATCTAAGAGAACAGCTCTTGGCCATAGAAGTTGGTTTGATCAAAGTCTTGCCGAGATATATGGTCCCGTCGATGTATGTTCCCCTCACTTCAATGCCGTTGGCTGTGACTGGGAAGATGGATCGAAGATTTCTGCGTAAGATTGTGGAAAGTATCCCTCCAGATTCTCTACTTCAGTACAGACTCACTGAGCATGCTGGTGATGGATATTCCCCAAAGACGGATGCCCAACAAAAGCTTCAGGCAATTTGGAGCCAAGTTCTGGAAGTTCCACAAACTACAATCGGCCCCAATTCAAACTTCTTCCGCATCGGTGGAGACTCCATGACGGCAATGCGACTTTCAATGGCTGTTCGCGATCAGTACGAATCCAAATTGAGTGTCGTTGATATACTACAAAACCCAATTTTCGAAAATATGGCGGAGCTACTTACAGAAGATGACGGGAGACTCTCCGCAGAGGCTGTGTCGTTTGATCCCAAGCCATTTTCCCTGTTGGATCCCTCTTTCGTTGTCTCTGATGTCCTGGATAACTTAGGGATAGCTTCTGTCGACGAAATAGAAGATATCTACCCGTGCACACCCCTTCAGGAGGGCTTCATGGCCCTCGGTGCCAAGCAACCAGAGGCATACATAGCACGACAGATTTTCACGGTTGCTAAGGACATTGATATTGAAAGATTTCGTGCTTGCTGGACGCGTGTGATACTCGCGAATCCCGCTCTACGCACAAGGATTATCTACCTGGAAGGGCATGGCTCTCTTCAAATTGTCGACAAAAGCTCCGGTGCTTGGATCGCTGCTAAGTCTTTGGAGCAATACATCAAGCAGGACAGAGCTACTGAAATGACGTATGGTTGCAGTCTTTGTCGATTGTGTATTGTCGAAGATAAGCATGATGGGCAAAGATACTTCCTCGCAACAATGCATCATTCTGTGTTTGACGGCGTCAGCTTAGATATTCTTATGCGCCAGGTGTCATATCTTTACCATCAACACGTCGAGGCACAAGTGAGCCGTGCCCCATTCAGTCGATTTATATCTTATCTTCAGAGCTGTGATCCCGCCGCAAGCGAGACGTTCTGGCGGGCGCAGCTTGAAGGGCAACCGTCAACAGCGTTCATGACACCTCTTACAGAAGGACTAAGACAAGAGAAGGTCATGACAACATCGATTTCTTTTAGTAGAAATGCTACTGGAGTACTATCCAACTGTACACCTGCCAGCGCTGTACGTGCAGCCTGGGCCTTGGTAGTCTCCACATACTCAGAATCACAAGATGTGCTTTTTGGCAGCACTCTGTCTGGTCGTTCCGTTCCTGTGCCTGGAATCATGAAAATCGCGGCGCCAACCCTTAGCACCGTACCGATTCGAATTGCTCTTGACCTAAGCCAAACTATATCGGAATACGTCAATCAAATCCAACAGCAAGCCATTGATATGATTCCACATGAACATTACGGCTTCCAGAATATCCATCGAATTAATGCAGAAGCAACACGATTCAACAACATCTTGATTATCCACGCCGAAGATACTTCGATTCCGTATGATCCTATCGTCAAACCTGTTGATATTGGTGAACTTGGATTTGCCGCCTTCGCTACAGCCGGGTACTACACCCATTCACTGATTATGGAATGTACATTCTACAAAGATACTTTAAATCTGAATGTCTATTATGACGGGAGTCTTGCCACTGAAGAGCGAATGCAGCGCATCGTTCACACCTTTGAGTATATCTTGAATCAAATCACGAGTAGTGATCCTGACTTGATTCTTCGGGATTTGATCATATGTACACCTCAAGACCGTCAACAGCTTCAGAAATGGAACCAAAACAAGCTTCAAAAAATGGAAAATCTCATTCACGAATTAGTCAATAATAAGGCTTTACTTCAGGGTAACTCACCAGCACTAGAGGCATGGGATGGAAATCTTACATACGCTGAGCTTGACTTACGCTCCTCAAGACTGGCTTCATTTTTATCTCAGAAACTGCAGTCTGTCGATAATCTTCGGATACCGTTTTGTTTCGAGAAATCAATTTTCACAGTTGTCAGCATGTTAGCAGTGTTGAAAATGGGGGCGGCTTATATACCTCTCGAGCCATCATATCCGGCAACTAGGTTACAGGAAATCGTTCAACAAGTCACCGCAAAGATAGTACTTGTCAGTTCCGAGCACCATTCAATATTTCACGGCAAGGTTGATCACGTCATCATTGTCGACAATGATCTTCTGGATGGCCTATGTCAAGCTCCCGAATGGAACTTGTGGCACAGAACCATTCCTACAGCAAGGCCAGAGACTCCAGCAATGATAATATTCACATCAGGTAGTACTGGGACTCCGAAAGGAGTCGTCATTACTCATGCATCGTTCTCAACTTTGGCTTTAGGACTCGGAACTAAGCTTAAGCTCAATTCTCAGACACGGGCTATGCAATTTGCTGCTTCAGCTTTTGACGTTAGTAATGCAGAGGTATGATATTCGGCTCGTTGTTCCAACTCCAAATAGGAAACTGAAGCTCGCATGAAGTTTCTGCAAGCTCCTATCCTTCTTTTCCTTAGTTGTTCCTAAATAAGGAACTGCTAACCGCTCGAATCTCGACAGATCTTTCTGACTCTCATTCATGGTGGTTGTGTTTGTATCCCTTCTCAACACGAACGAATGAACAATCTTGCCCAATTCATCACTCGAATGCGAGTAAATTGGATGTATCTGACCCCGACGGCAATCTCGTTACTAAAGGGGCCTGCAGAGGTTCCGTGTGTGAGGACACTTCTCATTGGTGGGGAAGCTGCGAGAAGAGACATAATTGATACATGGGCATCAAAGGTTCGCCTCATCAATACATACGGTCCTGCAGAAGGAACAATCTGGCCTTCAGTTACTCATTTTACACCTGAATCGTCTCCTATGGATATTGGTCGTGGCAACAATTGCCACATGTGGATAACCGACCCGGAAAATCATCATAGGTTGATGCCTATCGGAGCCGTTGGTGAGATACTGTTAGAAGGTCCTCTTCTCGCTGATTGCTATTACAATGATATCAGCAAGACAGAGCAGGCCTTCATCCGCGACCTTCATTGGGCTTGCGAAAAGGGGAGCAACAGACGATTCTATAAGACCGGAGACTTGGCGACCTACAACGAAGACGGTACGATGAGCTTTGCAGGTCGTAGTAAGTATAATCTAGCTCCTTATTCTACATCCCGGTCCTTGAGCGGATGCTTGCGCGTATTTCTGCACTTGATCTACCTCCCGAAACAGAGAAAATATACTTCTTCTCTCCTAAAACCTTCCAAATTAGTTAAGGGCTAACTATCCAATTATCAGTTGGGACAATGGTGAAACTCCGTGGGCAACGCCTTGATCTGGGTGAAGTGGAAGCACATATCAAACGCTTTATTCCTCATGATGCTCGAGTATGTGTTGAGTTTGTGTCAACGCCAAGCCGTAGTGATAGGCTTGTCGCGTTCGTCACTACACCTCATGGTGATCGTTCCCTGACCAATAATTGGCTTTCCAAGCCCGATTCAGACACTCGGTTGACTTTCAGCGCACTTAACTCTTTCCTGGCCACAACACTGCCTTCTTACATGATTCCCTCCTTGTATATCCCGCTGCAAATAATGCCAACCACAGCAAGTGGTAAGACTGATCGCAAGGTTCTTCGGTCGTGGTATATCAATGTCTCAAATTCGGAACTCCAAAACTTCCTTATATGGAATGACGAAAAAAGAGGACCTCGAACAGTGACCGAGAGTCGAATTCGTGACCTCTGGGCACGGGTACTTGACAAAGACCAGAGCTCCATTAGCATGGATGATAACTTCTTCCAAGTTGGCGGTGACTCATTAACTGCAATCAGGCTGGCAACCATGGCTCGAAATTCAGGCATTTCAATCACTGTTGCGGAGATCTTTCTGTTTCCGACCTTAGCAGATCTAGCTGCAAAGGTCGATGCAAATATAGTCCCGACATTGCAGCTTACCTCATCCTCCAGCTTGCTCGATCAAGGTGAGAAGTTGAAGACTGCTTTACAGAGCGAGGCGTCTGCGTGGGGCTTGGTCGATATCGAGGATGTGTATCCTTGCACGCCAATCCAGGAGGGTCTCATTTCGCTCTCCATCCAGCAGCCCGGGGCCTACATCAAAAATCACGTTTTGTCACTGCCTTTTAACATTGATATTCCACGCTTTCAAAAAGCATGGTCGTCTGCTGTTGCCGCATTTGATATACTCCGTACGCGAGTGATCCCCCATGCCAACTATGGGTTCCTACAGATTGTTCTCAAAGACGATCAACCTGACTGGCTATTCTTGGAATCAATCAAAGACGTCCTATTAGATCAGTACCCCAGGTCGCCTTATTTTGGCCATCGCCTGATTAGATTCTACGTCGTCAATCCGACACCAAAAGGGAGGGAAAATCTGTTTGTGTTGAGGATGTAAGTCTCAGTTTTTCGGAGTGATTTTTCTCCTTTCATCAGTTTTGGGAAGTAAATGTCTCAAACATTGAGGAGTGATATAAAACATTATCCTCCTCCACTTCCTCCCACTCTTTCCTAATGCAGTAATACTGACTCCAGGATCCTGACTCATAGGCACCACTTTCTCTTTGATGCAATATCTCTCCAACACATTGTTAATTACGTCGAAAAAGTCTATCTGGACCAACCGCTCCCTACCATTCCACCATACAATCTCTTTGTCTCTTACACTCAACAGAGCAAATCCTTGTCGAGTCAGCAATACTGGTCAAAGACTCTTCAAAATTTTAGTGGTAGCATATTCCCCGAGGGAGAGATAAAATATGCGACCTCTCGCAGTGCTAGCTCATTATCAGCCTCGATCACTTTTGACTGGGATAAAACAACGAAGTACACCATGGCAACTTCACTCGTCGGAGGCTGGGCCCTTCTCTTGGCGAGCTATACCCATTCTAATGATGTCGTTTTTGGATTGACTTTATCTGGGCGTGATGCTCCAGTGCCAGGGATAGAATTCATGAGTGGCCCTACTATCACGACAATTCCACGCCGGGTCCATGTGCCATCTTCTGGTAGCGCTAGCGAATTTCTCCAGGATCTCTCAAGAGAAGGGGCAGAACTCATCGAACATCAACATTATGGGCTGCAAAACATAATGTCGCTACCGGAGCTCCGCAGCACATGCGAGTTCAATAATCGGCTGATCATTGAGACAGGCGGTTCCAACCAATCTGATTCTCTGATGCAAGATTGTCCTCTTCCAGATCCCGGCAATTACTGGACAGATCCACTTGTCATTGTATGTACGTTGGAGCCATCTGAGACATCGCTGGTCAACATCACTCTAATGGCAACATTTGACGAGAATATGATATCGCAATGGGAAGTTAACAATCTTCTATCTCAATTTGGACACGTTGTTCAACAATTGAGTCAAGGCGACAAGAGCTTGGGATCTATCGTGTTTTGTGATCGAGAAGATGCAATTGCCCAGATTGAGCAGATCAACTCAACTTCAAAGGAGTCCCTGCTAACCAATGTTGTCCCGCATCTTGCTTCGCCATTGAGGGATTCTTGCAATAAAGCACGAATCTGGATATCTGATATAGCAAATCATTATCGGCCCGCGCCAATGGGGGCTGTCGGCGAGCTTTGTATCGAGAACGATAGCGAAAAGGAACGATCGCAGGAAATGTCCCTACTAACTCGTACCGGAGAGCTTGTACGGTATAATTCTGACGGCTCTCTTACATACATAGGAAGAAAAGATGACCAAGTCCGAGTCAGAGGTCGACGCATGAAATTGAAAGAGATTGAGACTGCCGTCCTTCAAGCTCTCAATGTATCTGTCCCTCTAGTAGCCGAAGTCATCACCTTTCGCAATTCAGGCGACCCGGCCTTGGTGATATTTTTCCAAACAGGAGATGCCTTGGAATCTCAATATGAGGTTGAAGATGACAAGCAATTACTTAACGAAAGATTTTCCGAGAAGCTTGCTCGAGCTAAAGAAATGCTGGAGTCCTCCCTCCCGTCATTCAAACTCCCCTCGGCATATATTCCGCTCAAAGCCATTCCTGTAAGACAAAACGGGGAAATCGATCGGCCACAACTGCAAACTTTGGGATCCAAGTTGAAATTAGACTATGTGAACTCACTTTTGGAGACGAGACAGCTGGAAATGCCTTCTACGGAAATGGAAAGAATGCTTCAGTCCTTCTGGTCTCAAATACTGGACATAGATCTATCAAGAATAAGCACTCGCGACTCCTGGATCCGCCTCGGAGGTGACAGCATCTCTGCTATTCGCCTTGTTGCTTTGGCTCACAACAACGGTGTTGAAATCACGGTTTCAGATACTCTTCGCAGTGCAAGTTTGTCTGAATTAGCGTCCGCATCTTTGTTGTTGAAATCATCTCCCAGTGCATCCGACTTCGACAAAGAAAAGGAACGACGAGTTCAAGATGCGTATACTGATATGGATTTTGCGAAAGATGTCGACGTGCTTCTCCAGCTGCATCAATCGGATATTGAAGATATCTTTCCAGCAACTGATTTACAGACATCGATGTTTGTAACTGGAATGCTACCAGAACGTGGATGGAATGACTATCTTATACATGACTTCGATGACAGTATCGACGCACAGCGGGTCGTCGAAGCTTGGAAACAAATCGTGTCTCATAATCCCTCCCTTCGAACGATCTTCTTGCACTATGAGAGAAGCCTTCAGATTATAGCACGTTCCGTCTCTCTTGAAGTCGACCATATTGAATCCGCAGATGTCGAAGCAGCGTGTAGCTTTTGGATCGCAGAAGACTTGAGAAAGCAACCCACGCTCGACATGCCTATTCTCCGAAGTGCGTTGATTCTATCAGGACCTAAAGGTGGCAAGTTTATCATCGGACTATCTCATGCTCTTTTCGACGCCACTTCCATGCTCCGTCTGCGCGACGATTTCGAAGTTGCTTACAACCACAAACCCCTTATCCAACGTCCGCCTTTTATATCACTTCTGGCGCACGTATCACGCACCAACTCCTCGACCCAAGACTTCTGGAAAAGGCTTCTCGAGAATGCTACCATGCCGGAAATTGTTCATCGCCCCACTCCCATCTACACCAATCTCATCACCGAGACTTATTCCCGCACCATCGCCAAACCAGACATATCAATCCACGGCTACACATTCACAACACTTCTCAAAGCCGCTTGGTCTGTCGTCCTCTCGCATTGGACACAGAATACTAATATCCTGTTCGGCCACGTGGTATCCGGACGTTCTACCAACTTCGCCAACATTTCCCAAGTCATCGGAAACTGCATGAACTTCATACCCGTCCGCGCCGACCTCACCACAACTCCCTTCACCACGGATCTCTTACAACAACTCCATACCCAACACATTGCTGCTCTGCCCCACGAATCTTTCTCCTTCGCCGCCCACTTCCCCAGCAGCACGCCAAAACCCGCAGCACGCTTCAGCTCTATCGTTCAGCATGAACATGTATCCGATATCGAACCGGGCACTCAGCACACGAAGATGAAATTGTTCAGTCCGCATTTTGATTTTACAGACGTGTGGATCATCTCGTATGAAGATGGCCAGACTATTCGTGTTGACATTAATTTCTCCGATCAAGTTATCGAGCCGAAGGTGGCGTCCATATTATTGAATCGTCTTTGTGATTTGCTTGCCTTCATGGCTGCGCATACTCAAGATGCTCTGCCTTCACCATCTGATTCTTTCCGATACCTTCCGACATTACCGATTGTGCATGATATTGAAAAAACGCCCACCACTCAAGGGGAAACAGAAAGCGAGGAACTGGATAAGGAGGACTTGAAGATCGTCGAGGAGATTTGGAAGAGCGTGGAATTGGGGGAAGTAGGACTTGATACGCCGTTTTATGACTTGACGGGGACTCTGGAGACAGCTTGGGAGATGGCGGGGCCGCTGAAGACGAAGTTCGGAAGAGAAGTTGCTGTCGGGGAGATTGTCGAGAGCGGTACCAAGCGGGCTATGGTAGGGATGGTAAAGAAGGTACGAAAAACCCGGTCAAAAGTTATGAGACTACAGGGCATATACCCTAATTAAGTCTGTAGCTCCACGATAGCTCTGATTGGGTGAAAGTCGCTATAATGATAAAAAAAATCTACTGATCTCGGCCTATAATTATAAAGTCTTTTTCGTGGATGTAAGCATGAAAGAGGTAATAGTGTTAGAATATCACGTTGTAATGATATGCCATGAGCAAGCATGATGTCAGTGGTTGATATGCTGCCTTAAAGATGAGGTATCGGCTACTAAGATGAAGTGTGAAACCTCTTCACACTATATATAGTTTACTGCTACGAGAGCTTGTACATTATCCTCTACACATAATACAACACTTGACCACTTACTCTATTCAATAACGTGTGTGATCTGTTCAGGTGCTGCGCTTCATTCCACCAAATAGTGCTGCTACGTTTTGAGGATATTTGAAGATTCCCACATTCTTTTTATTTTTTTCATTATATTAATATCTATGATGGCCCCTTTTACGTATAGTAGTGATTGGAATCTAGCAGTCGAGTTAATTTAACTTCTCCTCTCTCAAATTCACCCTCCCCTCTCCTTCACCCCTACCAGCGATTATTAAAGCTAGTACTAAAACTTCAAAATCATAGCTACATTATGTGGAACTCGAATTCAAGCTCTTTCTGTCTTTACCCATCTTGCTGAGGGGTTGTTGCGTGTCCTTTTGATTTGGAGAGCTCAGTCAAAGGTTTCGAATGCCGTGCGGTCGATTTGCGACTGTATAGCGGGTTTATTGAGTCGCAAATCATGGCGAAGCTTAATTCGGAAAAGCGCTGCCGGTGAGCGGAGGCATGATCCTGAGAAAAGATGAGGAATTCGTTTCTCCGCGCAAAGACTCCGCACGCACCACTCCGTACAGAGAGCATCTCCCGCAAATTCCAAAGAAATCGAGAAAGAAATCGAGCGGGAAACCCATCAGACTTCCACCAACATCACGATGCCCAACACATCAGGGTGGAAAGTAGAGCCCCCAGACCTCCCATCAATCGGCACCCTCCACGCCCGAGCCTTTCATCCAACAAGGGAATGGCATCGCAAAGTCTTCCCTAGCTCCATCGCGCCATGGTGGGAAGAGAAATACGCGCTGGACATCGACAACCCGAATTGCTACCTCCTTAAGATCCCATCCCCGGAGTCCTTAACCACTGTCTTGGGCCTGCTCTCCCTGCGCAAATTCAAAGCCGATGAAAGAGGAGCTGGATCATGGAGCTCTTTCCCTCCCCCGGCACAGGTTGACAGCAAAGCCTACGATGCCATGGTGAATTCCATGATTGAATGTCGCGAGAAGTTCATGCTCGGGCGGGTGCACTTCTGCGTTGACCACTTTGGCGTCGATGCCGAGTTCCAAGGTCGCGGCCTAGGGACAACGCTAATAGCGAGGGCATGCGAGATTGCGGATCGGGAGGGGCTGGACATATTTGTTGAAGCAAACGAGTTTGCGGAAAGCTTCTACCAGAAATTTGGGTTCAAGACCGAGCAGAAACTCGAGATGCCCGGTGGACTAACAGAATGCTTTCTTATCCGGCGATACGGATGATAGTTAGAAGATTACGCCCAATGAAGACGATCTAGTTTCACCATTATTGTGTCTTTTCGCCAAATAACTCTTACGTAAAATTTCCTGCTGTTTCACAAGTTCTTGACCGAAGTCTTTATTTTTTATTTTTTATTTTATTTATATTTATTCAACGAGGCTTTAAATAAAGACCCATTTTATGCAACCCCATAATTTAACCCTCGAGAAATCCAACCCAGTGATCTAACCCTATTTAAGAAATCCAGCCCAATACATAACCCAAAAGCTGGATATTGCCTAACCCATTCCGCGCTCTACGTATTCGTTTATTCCTTGTATAAATATAGATTTGAAATTTCAACCTAGTTTATTTTTATTAAACTAAATATAATATTTTCCGTAATTTCTTACTAGATTAACCAACTCGTTTATTCTGTGACGGGCTTAATGGAACTGGCGTTCGTAAACAAGGTTTAAATAAAGATTAAGAATAAAAATAGGGGCGGATGGCCACCTATATTTACGGATCGTTACTATACCAATATAGATCTGCAGATTATCCTGGTAAAATGTAGCTCGTTCGCAAGTTACTTAAGTTATAATGAATTACTCAGGCCACGCCTGAGCCTCAGCAAGGGTTCAACCCTTTATATATTTCTATTAAAGAGGAGCAATCTAGAAAACGTATAAGAAGTTGGATTTGAACCACTCCGCTCTTTCAAAGTTGGAAAGAAAAAAATTATATTCCACTCTTCATATATTATTCCCTTTATTACCTCTTCGCCTAACTTTGTTTGTAGCCTTCAATTAGCAATATGTCGAGCCAAGAGAAACCCTTTAGTACACATCAAGCAAGCCACAGTCACCATACGAGTGGGGACAAACATTCGAAGACGAAAAAGCGCAGCAACCCTAATGGAGGACCGCTGAAACGTACCTGGGGTTTTGTTAGTGGCTCTAAGCGGCGAAAAGCTAAAGAATTAGAGGAAGAAAAAGAAAGAGAAGCCAGAGAAGCCAGAGAAGCTGAGAATGATTGTATAGCTTATTCTATGAAATACGAATTTATCGATGATCAATATGTATCATTACGCCGTAGGTCTGAGTCGTTAAGACCTTATGCCTTTAATTAAGCAAATAGGGGTAGGAATATGAATATCTTCAAAGTAAATAAAGGCCATAATAATTAAAATAAAATCTTGAATTAAATCACAACCACAATGCCTAAAGGCATAAAATTCGATCCTATTGATATTGAAATATGGCCTAATGTGCTGCCAATTGAATCTATAGGTTTCTAATTTATACCTATAAAACTACCTAATCTTTCTAGTAGTTATACTATATAGTTTGTGTCGGTTTACTGATAAACCGTTCGAATCTGCCACACAGCACACGGGTCACGATTTACGTGGCTCGATGCTTTGATGGTTATGATTCTGGTTGTCCTCCTATTCTAAGGAGGATAGAATGCCTATATAGTACTCTAAGGAATGCGTAGGCCCTTGCTAGGGTTTATTGCATTCTTAGGTATATAGGCATTCTCTAACTACTGAATTCTATTGACCATTACATTCTATTGGATATTTGGATTATGTATTAATAATATATTATCGATTATTGTTAATAAGTGTCGGTATCACCGGTGTTTGCATATGCAAGGTAAAAGGAAATAACAAGTCTGGCTCAAATAGTTTATTCTTCTAAGTCCTACGAAGGTTGATGTCAGGCTAGTACTAGTGAAACTGCCCCTTAACTGCCCCTATCTAAGAAGAGGACACTTTATCTCCTCTTCATTATCTTTACAATCAATCACTTTACAGTCAATTCCTGACTGTTTACCTATTTACGTACCTACTTGAACCGTAAACATACACTCACTAATCTTACCTAATCTTGACAATTATCCCAACAATAAGAGCTTAACTTATTATATTAATATTCTTTTTCTTTAACTTTTTATTCTTTATTCTTATATATTATTATATCTATATATCTATTAAAAAAATTTGGCATTTATTTCATATTTTTTCTTCTTCATAAACTATACGAACAGACTCCTTGTTTCATTCCGTATAAAGGGCAACTTTCACACCATTTCTGCTCTCGCACAACATCCTTATCTCCTCCAGGAAGCGCTCCTCCTCGTCGCAATTCTTCAGGGTTTTGAACTCTTGCAAAAACCTAACAAGTAAATAGGCACACTGCCCCAACGCCATCTGCTGCGCTGGACAAATCCTGGGCCCACCCAGAAACGGTAAATATTCCCACCTAGGACGGGCCGACTCCCATCTTTCTGGCCGAAAGGTCTCTGCATCGTCTCCCCAAAGCTGCTTGTCACGGTGCATAGCATGAAAATTGATCATTATGATATCTCCCTTTTGTACAAGAACAGGATTTGTGCCATCAGAACCACCACCACGAGGAAGAATGGTAGGCGAAACACAAATACGTCTACAGAGACCTGTTGGACCAGATAAGCGCATACCTATTTGGAATGATTAGCACAGAGTTTCAGCGGGGTTCCTCATTATGACGAACTTTCTTTCAGCACGCATTGCAAGTATCTCATTGACTTAAAAAGCTCAAAGCTGAGCGGATCGGAGATGGCAAGAACTTCCTCCCGCAACTTGTTCCACACCAGTGGATGGCGAGCCAAATTAAAGAACATGTTGCTGGCACTTATTGCTGTACTGTCGCGTGCTGCTTGAAACATGTTTAGCAGCTGGGATCGCACTTTGAGTGGGTCTCCAAGCTCGCTCATCAGAATGTCCACAAATGCCTTTTGCGATTGCGTCTTCTCCCTTTCTATTGCTTTTTGAATATGCTCATCTACAAAAGCATGCACCTCTGCACATGCTTCCTTCCATTTCGTGTCGGTTCCGCGAATCAAGTATAGTGGTCCGAGATCTTTTCGTTCTCTCATACCGCGCATGCCAGTATCAAACTGGAATAAGAAACGAGAGGCCTTACTATCCGGTGACCCAATAAATGACAGTGCTCCAATAGATTCGCCGAAGAAGAGCTCGGTGGAGGTATCTAAGAACTGAAGATGAGAATGTGTCAGAAATTAGTTATTTCGCCACAAAAACAGACCTGAAGACTTTGACAAAATTCTAAAGACATACAACTCGTTTAAATAGAGGCTGTAGGTCAATGATTGATCCATCCTTGGGTATTATAGTAAAAAGCCTATCGACGTGTTTTTCGAACAGCGAGAAGTCGGATATCTGCGCCCTTTCGAACAAGGGTTTCCCGAGTGAACGAGACCACTCCCAGAACTTGCCATCGGAGGTAAAAACACCTTTGCCTAGTAACGGTTCAGCGGATATCTGTCTGGTTGGAGCAACCCCAAAGTTGGCGGATTGTGTAGCAAGCACAGTCTGAATGTTTTTGGGATCCATAGTGTGAATGACCGTACTGCCCATAGATGCAGTCTGAAAGGTCCTACCCAATCGCTGGAAATGCTGCCTTCGTAAATTGTACATGTCTCCTTTTTTCACGGATTTAGCAATGCTCCTATGCCAGTCGAGGCCCAGGATTGGGTATCTATCTGGATAGCTTGGTGGCTTTTTGCAGCCATGACGTCGTATGGCTATG
The DNA here is from genome assembly GCA_003988815.1 of Chlorencoelia australis. Lineage (NCBI taxonomy): Eukaryota > Fungi > Ascomycota > Leotiomycetes > Helotiales > Cenangiaceae > Chlorencoelia > Chlorencoelia australis. The sequence continues at coordinate 81,333 of QYAN01000020.1, forward strand.
GAGTAAATGATTCTAGCATATAGGAATCTAGAAATGCACAGGAGTGCGAAGGTCAGAATGGCGTATTGTAATGTCTTCAGTACATGACCCATGACTGCAGAATTATAATTCGATGTTCGTGAAAACAAAAACAAAAATGAGGGTGACTGAGAGGTTGAATTTATGAAGTGGGGAGTCGGACCTATTAAGACACAATTCCGTATCTTTATTCCTAATACGCTAAGCTACTAGAAGGTTAATAAAGATAGATTCATTTGATTTGTTGCCTAGCAGCATAAGCGTAAAAGGCCTGATTTAGGTGTGGAGCAGCAAAAAGATTGATGTAGAAATCTCAATATTCAGTTAGGACGAAAGTGAGAAGCAAATGGGTTTTAGCTTCTCATTTTTGGCTGATTGAATGACTTGTCTAGCTATGTATCTAATCGTGAAGGATCGCCACTTTATCACTTTATTTCATGTCATTTACTGCTCGCTTTATGTCGAAGCTTCTCCTCCCATCTCTTTCACATGAAAACAACGTGTAGGATTACGCCTCTGCCCAAGGATCAAACGGAGGCACATTAAAATCTACTACAGGCTTGTCTGTCGGCCTAGTGAAATAATCGTGTTCCAAACTAGAGGCATCGATCTGTCTTTCAAGGCCCCATTCAAGACCCGCCTCGAAATCTCGGCATTTGTGCTGCACATTAAAGTTAGGATGAGGGCGATAATGATGCTTTCGCCAGTTGTATGTAATGATTCCCATATCCGTATCACACATTATCTTCTGGCGTAGCATGTCCGCACAATGATCTAGATACATTAGCGCATTCGAAATTGTGAAGAGATAAGTAAGGTTTACTCATATGGTCAAGCATTTCTTGGCGATCAGCAAATATATCGTCGTTGAGTTGTTTGTAATAGTCTGGATAAATATTCTTCCAAAGCATATGCTAAATCGGAGTTAGAGATGAGTCTCTACTTTGAATCAGGTGAAATCAAGGTAGTAGTACGCACTACACAATGAATTTGATGCACAAATTCAGGAAGTCCCATGTAGCCACCACCGAGATTCTCTGGAATCTCAGAAGCATATTTTGAGGCATTGAGCTTATGAAGTTCCTCTTTAGAAATTCTTATGACGCCCACTGTTTCCCTTTTAGCAGATTTTTGCAGTGCGATGGTTCGGGAGACTCAACTCTCTGCGATTCTGTTCCATGCTGCATCAACAGCTGGAGACGGCGGTCCTTTGTATGGTGAATCTGAATCAAAGCCTCCCCTGAAACGTACTGTTTGATACGGTTTGCTTATGGCACTCAAGCCAGGGGCTGCGACGCCGTTGTAAGATATGTACATTTGAGAATAAGGGCACAGTCATCACATACAGTATTCAGAGTTCTGCCTTATACAATCACCAGAGGCCAATTTCTTTGTTCTACCAACCCAGAAAGATATATTTGCAACTGCAAACAGTAACAACAGCCGGCCTAGCCATAGCCATGCCGGTTGCCTCCACTTTGTGCCCGCAGAAGGCCGTTCATGATATGTCAATCCGTCATCCGATAGATGTGATACGGTATCGTTTGATAACCGCCGACTTAGAGGTAAAAGATTGTCTTCAAGCTTAGAAAAAGACATCGTTAGAAGTCAAACACTCACAAAAACTGTCGAGAGAAAAAATTGATTGACGAATTTACTATACTGAAAACTCTTAGCCCGATTATTATTTTCAATACGCATCCCTAGGAGCGGGATAAGTAACTGATTCGAAGAACCCACGCTGCAACTGGTTCAACATCTGCGGGTGTGTTGCCCAATATGGAAGGAAGCATTACACAGCAAGCCATTCGAGTTTCGATAACGATTATCAACATAGCCAGCATTAAATTGGCGACTGTGTAACCAGAAAGAGGAGTGAACGAAAGTTGATTGGTGCCTTCGTTCTATGTGTGATTGAAGGAGCTGGGAAAAGGCCGAAGGAGAGGCCGGGAAAACCCTTATCGTTGATGTTTCATTGAAATTGATATTGCTTCGGTGTAAGACGGCTTAATAGTATCCCATTTCTCATGCATACGCATCACTTATTTTGTTGTGTATTGCAAGCACGATTTGGTGTAGTAAGAAAGAAAGGGGTACGTTATGGGCTGGAAAACTTTCCTGACCCCCCCTTTCCCGGCTAAATGGCTAGACGAAGTATGGCGCACTCTTGCATTACTGTGATTGGCTACCTCTGCTTCTCGTAACCCCGCATCTTGTCATATATTAAGAGTATGCTCCTCCAAGAGAGCCTCAGTTCCAATTTAGGTCTTCCCAGCACCATCTTCCCTAATACTACTCAACAAACACATATTCTCACCTACCACCAGCGAGATGTATGTGACAAAACTCCTCCTTCCTCTCCTAGGCTTCCTCATTTTTACAAGCGCTCTACCACTCGAAGGCAGAAGTGAGTTTACGACTTGGATGATTCTCACATATTATCGCTGACCTAGTTTTAGCTGCTGCGGCCGATGCTGGTGGCATCAAGATAATCAATGAGATTGCTGCAAATTACAACAAGGATCTGGAGAAGAGGGGCATCAAAGTAATTAATGAGATTGCTGCGAATTACAACAAGGATCTAGAGAAGAAGGGTGTCAAAGTGATCAACGAGATTGCTGCGAATTATAACAAGGATCTCGAGAAGTGAAGGCGCAGCTTGGGACATCTACGGCGTTGATGGAGCGGTGAGATGGAAGGGTAATGGGGGTTGGAACCTCGGAACAGCTGGGAAGTTGATGGAGTAGTGCAATGGAGGGGCGAATTGAAATAGTAGTAGCTCGAACGGGAGAATTACTGGCTTGATGCAATGTGAAAATTCAAACATGTCTGTCATTACTTCAAACACTGCACGACATGAAATCAAGTGAACGTATTGACCATTGACACCTAGAGGTAGAGCCTTCCTTTTGCAGTAGCTAAAGTACCCAGGGGAGCTAAAGATCCTGTCATGTAGATTCTGTGCTCTGAAAAGCAGCGGGGTACTGTCTACAGCGTGGGTGGTACGATCCTTGAATGAGTATATATATAATCAGACACGAGAATTGCAGGTAGATTCGTACATAATTATCTAGCCTGTCAAAGGAATTTGTTTTGACTAGTATACAATGAGCACAGGCAATCTTTCTCTCCTAGAAAACCACATTTCCTAGCCGTCCATCAATGATCTATTTGGTCTCAAGAAGTAAAAATAACAAGTGAGTTGAAGGAAATACATCCTGCCGCATCGTGCGAGTAACCCATACCCAGCCTTAAACCATCCCATGCTCATTGGCTTCTTGCCCATTTGCCCTTACGGAGACTTTGGCAATAGTATCCAGCTCGTGAGTGTCATGGGTACTCCCTTGACTGCTATAGTTTTTTGTCGCCTTTGAATCATCCTCGAGGGTCGCATATGTGCTCGCTGGCCGTTCTTTAGAACCCTTTAACAGAATAGAGTATGTTGGTAAGCAGGAAATAATAACTGCTATTGTTGGTTCAAGAATATCCCATAGCGTGTCGAGGGCGAGAGCACCTCCGTCGACTGTATAGATTGTTCGTAGAATATCGAAAACAATATCAACAAACGCAAGCGCGAACACGAAAGCCAGCCCAACCTTGCGAGCAGTTCGCATTTTGAGGTTATAGAGCATCCACAAAGGCAAGGCTATTATGCTCAGATCAGATGCTACGTTCAACGCGCACCACATCTTGACAAATCTCACAGTCTTCGTGATAGCCAAGTCCGACAAGCAAATTTCTACATCAAAGTTAGGAGAATCTCTTAAAGCAAAAAGGTAGAGGGGAAAAATAATCAGAGCACTCACTGACGACGAATAGCGTGCTAGGGGAGACGCAACTCCACAACGCGGCAAGGAAGCATGCCCAGAAAGTAATAAATTGGAAGACAGCAACAATCCACCACGCTCTCATGAAGTTCCGGTTCACACCAAAAATCTTCCGATAGAGAAGAAGGAACGAGAGTTTTATGAGGTAAATACAAACCCAGAATTGCATCGTAGCTCCTACTATGCCGCGAAAATACGCGTCTAGCACACCCTCCGGAGGCGGTTCCTGGGTCCCCCCGGATGCTGACCAGAACTCGACCACATAGTCTCGATTGAAACCAGTATAGTATGTCGTGATGTAGCCAATGAGCACAATCACGGCAAGACCGTGAGTCAAGTCGTCCCAGTCAAAGCTACCTATGATTCTTTTGCGGATGTAGAACCGGCCCGCAGTAAGAACAATTCCGGCCGCGGTAAAGGTCCATGTCAAAGCCTATCAAACTTAAAGTGAGCAAACTGGGTAGAACATTGGATAAATACACGGGACATACAACTAAGCCGGGTTCCGAAAGAGAGCTCATGTTTCAATTGGTGCTATGAGAGATGGGTAAACCGAATGTTGGGGAATTGCGAAGTCGCGAATAGGGAATGCATATGACCTTACACAGATGGTCTTACAGGACCTGAGTTCGTTTTATCATTATTCAAATGAAAATAATAACCTCAAATAAAGGGGGGGAGGCGTTCCCTCACTACCGGGGAAAAAGTGCCACTGGCACAGTCTCGTATATAATTGAACGAATGCACAGTAGGGGCGCCATGCAATGGCCGTACACAATAGTAGGGGTGCTCTACGCGCGGAGGTGGTCTAGATATGGGTATAACATCCGACTAGTAAAACGCAATACGGCGAAAACTCATGGAAATCTTCCCATAAGTAAGCAGATACCAAGTTCTGTAGCCAAGGAGCCAAGTCTGGAGGGATATCGCATTGTTTTCAGATGGGCGGCGCAGCGCGGCGCAGCATTTGAGGAAGGAAGAGGACTGACAATCTCAAGGGCGTCCGTCCTGGCATCTATATTGGAGATTAGTGATTGTAACGTTAACCTTACCAGTTATAGCCTTCTAAAGTTGGAGTAAAAATACCTCCTTCCCAGTACAGACATGTTATTCTCATGATTTCATTCTATTTCGCACTCCACGTTGCACAATGTTATCTGACTGCAGCATACCCTAGAGACAGATAACAAACAACGCCTATTTATGGTCCAGGCATCCATGTCATTGCAGAAACAATATTTACTCCGTACAGGTCTTGCATATCAGCATCGGACGAAATATTTGGGCTAGTAAAGCTTGGTCGGAAATAAATTCATCAAGAACATACTCGGAATGACTTCAATTTAAGGTTAGCTCTAGCGAGAAAGCTAATCTAGCTCGGACGGACAGTCGCACCTCTTTACAACTTCATACGAACGGAACCCTAAACTCCAAAACTCTCATATCAACATCCTGGGAAAGAATCAAGTCTAAGCCTCATTTTCCATCACATGTCCTCGATTTCTGACCTTGACCCCGCACTCGTGATATTCTCGCCTCTTCTCGTTCCGAGCCGCCTCATCGATAGCCTCAAGCCTTCTCTCTCTCTAGGCTTTCCCCTTGAACCTTAAACGAATCACCCAAGATGTATCTTAATATCTCTATTCCAAACTGGGTATTAGCGGCCATCGCCGTTTATACCATCCGAAAGCACCTCCTCAACATGTACAACCCCTCAACGTTCATGAAGGTCTTTCAAATTGCCACGGAAGGCACGGCCCGAACAGTCGGTACGTCATTTAATATCCTACCCCCTGAATCCTACTGCTAATTTTTCGTAGCTTTTCTTCTTGTTCTCATCAACGGCTATGACCTCCTTGGCGCTCTGCAGAATAATTCGGCAGTGTTCAGGTATTCGATTGCGGCGCGGTTGATGGGCGCGATGTTCTTTTGGAGCTGTGGAAGTCCATGGAACAAATTGATTTATATTGAGTTGCAGACCACGAGTATCTTGCTCGGAGCTTTGGTCGTAGCAAAGGTTTTAAGGGTTTAGGCTTGTCAATTTAGGGTGGTTTGCCGATTGGTGGATGGGCAGATGCATGGCTAAGATCAATGGATTTCCCTGGAAATGTGACAACCAAAAAAGAATATATCTATCTATTTGATACCCTAGAAACAAATCGTGTTCACTCTGGGCCTGAATCTCCTTCATCTTCCACAGCAGAAGATCTGTCCTTGTCCACAAACAGTCCCATACCGAATAATAGTATTGCTAAAGCTCCTGCAGTCAGATATGATAGCCCATACCAAGCAGGACCTCGCCGCAATCCAATACCAAAAGTCTCGGCGTAGATAGGTCCAGCTAGAGAAGAACCAGCCATTGTGAGCATTGTCATAATTGAATAAACAAGGTTTAGTTGCTTTGATACGAGGCTCATAGTTAGAAGAGAGCGTATTAGAGGTATAATAGCAGTAGCCATAGATATAATAATAACGCCTATAGATTGAATTGCCAGATTAGAAGTCTTGCAGTCCAAGAAAAGCAATTTTAGATAATAAGATTTGAATTATAATGCTTACCTAAAATGGCAAGGCCAATATCTGGCGCCAATCCAAGAGAGAAAGAGCCAATTGCTAGAAATGCAGAGCTGGCTAATAAGAGGAGGCGGTCCTTGGAATGAGGAAGAAATGAACAGTATTTTGTTAACATGTAGCCCGCTACTGGCAGAAATATGACGAGTAGAAGGAGTTCGATCAGTCCACCAAGAGAGCAAAGGAAAGCAACCTGCAAGGATTAGCTAAAAGGTTTGGTTCAGAGTGCTACAAGCTAGCCATATTTTAGAAATAAGATTGACATACATCTGCAAAACTCCAATAGTATCGCTTGGAAACGTATATAAGTAGCATCAAAGGAAGTGAATCGACTGATATCTGGCCGACTAGAGCCATGAATAGGAGCAAGGCCACTTGTAAGTTTCCTGAAACTAAAACTTTCCTAAGCGCTGGAGTATTAATCGCTGCTCGTCTTTCCGAAACGGAGTTGTGGCTGTGCAGTAAAGAGGTATGTTCGACTTCGTCTTCATCAGCCTCAGCGGAAACATTGCGCGATGTCATCATAGCTGTATCCCGATATAATGACCAAGATACCAAGATACTTGCAAATACACAAATCTCAGCAAGTACCCATGGAAGCCAGACACTCTTGCGCATTAGCAAAGAGCTTAGACTCGAAGCCATAATGTTGGATGTCTTCACTACAGCATGCATTCGGAAGAAGACGTTTGTTCTGTAATAAATCTTGAGCTGCTTTGGATAATTTTCAGTTGATATGACTCTTACCTGGACTCTTGCTGCGTCACGTCGACCACAACCAAACACAACATTGTGCCGATAACTGCTGGACCACCTCCAATGAGCTCAAAGGCATATTGACTCCATAGCAAACGAATTGGAAATGTACGTGGGAAAAGGCCTTAAAATATTTAGAATATATCAACACAAGTTTCAAGAAGCCAGTTAACTAGCTGTACGAAAGAGCTAGCATCCAGTGGTTTACTTACAGATACAGAAAGCCCATGTTTGTGAAAGAGCTGACCCAAAAATGGCAAGAATCATAATACTGCTATGCCCATGCCGCGTGGCTAAGAGCCCATAAGGAATCGTGAGCAAAGCTGTCAAGAATCAGAGATCAACGATCAAAATTTGCAACTAAAAAAGGCGAGATCTAACAAGGTGCGAGCTCTGTGAGTCGCTCTAATCCTCTCAGCAACGCAAGCTCTTCCTGAACGGCTTTCGTCTTGCAATCTCGATTAGGAGATTCAACACTGCCGAAGTCCGAGTAATAATGTTGACAAATGATAGATTCGTACAGCTGGACCCGCGGTGCAGGTTGAAGATACTCGCCAAAGGTGTAGAGAAACAAGATGCCATAAATGTAGAAAACGGGGTTGATTTGACCAGGTGATTTAGGAATAAGGGATGCACTTCCAATAAGGAGACGGCGGTCTTCAGAATAATGCTCAGCTTCCATTCTGCGAACAATTCGAAGTATGGTTTTAAGATAGATGTGTTCATTCTGCCGAAAACAGCCAGGGAAGACATCAAATTTCCTCATGCGTGTTCCCCCACAACAGTGTTGTACAAGTTAAATAATGTGACTTCGAATCCCAGCCAATAAGAACGGCACATGATAATTAAGGCGGCTAACTCCTTTAAGACCGCAGCTCCGAGACTTCCGCATGAGTAAGTAGTCTTTGGCACGACGGTCTTCGGCCTCCGTATGATTATATATACCTTACGACTTTAGCCGGAGATGGTGTTGGGAACACAAACCCCTGACACCATTCTTGAAAAACTTCTCAAGGGACAATCTGTGGTTAATCCAATCACGTCGTACAGTGCTCCAATCGACGGAATGCACCCGCAAGGTAAGAAGGCAATAAAGCGTGTTTGTTAAGGGTTGTTGGTGATTTTAACCACTCGGAGAGTGAGGTCGATCTCGTCTTGTCGTGCTTCGTGAGCAGGCACCGAATGTTAACGTGATATTCACCGAGTCAGAGCCGAAGTCCCTCGTCTTGTCGCACTGCGTCAGGCACATAAGTAATGCAGAAATTAAGTCCCTGATCTAATTCTGACATAGGGCTCTTCCTAGATATTCGAACAGGGCGGGAATCTTTCTTAGCCTCTGCTGAATTCAATATGCAGCTTTTTCGTCCATGGGAAACTTGCTACTGTCATTGGGCGTCTCCTTTGGGTCTAAGCAGATACTCAAGGGCTCCCAACTGGATTATGTTGCTCCTCTTCTACGCAAAGCTCGTTTTGCACCGATTGGCCCTCCAAGGCGATTGACTCATAAAAGACGGTACTACGATTTGATGTGTTTAGCAAGCTTATGACACTCATTGTCAAGCATTCCTGGACCAAAGCAGTACTGCTGAGAGTCTGGCAACCCTCGAGATCATACATCGGATTTAAAGAACTTACTAGGTCACTCGTTATGGATTCGGATCCGGAGAAATCCATCCTGCCAGGAACAAGTAATACTGAATCGGAGCCCATATCACCGCAAAATGACCTTTCTCTCGTTGACTTCGAAGGAGAACACGATGCAGAAAACCCACTAAACTGGTCAAAAAAGTATAAATGGCTCATGATTGGACTCACTTCAACGATGTGTTTAACGGTGTGCGTGTTTCTCTTTGGCTAGCTTGATACTTTAGTTGACAGTTATAAAGAACGCTCGCAACTGTTATATGTACCCCAGCAGTCCCGCAAATCCTGAGCGAGTTTCATACCCGCAATATGTTATACGGCATCATTCTCGTGTCTGTCTGGGAACTTGGCGAAGTGGTTGGGCCTCTTTTGATAGCACCATTATCCGAAATTTTTGGAAGGTCCCCGACGTACCACACCAGCAACATCCTTTTCATCGCCTTCTCCGTTGCTTGCGCAACGAGCTCAAATCTTAACATGCTCGTTGCATTTCGGTTTCTGAACGGCATGGCTTGTGCACCATTAACACTTAATCCAAGCATTGTGGGGGATTTATTTGTACAAGAACAGCGAGGGAGTGCGATGGCTGTTAGTAGTATGCTGCCTGTTCTAGGGCCTGTTCTAGGCCCTGTGATAGGAGGCTATCTGACTCAAGCAAAAGGGTGGCGTTGGACATTCTGGCTCATCACAATACTGGCTGGTTCCTGCGAGCTTTGCTTCCTCTTATTCTTTCGGGAGACGTATAAGGTCAAGATTATCCAGAAGAAGACTGAAAGATTACGGAAGGAAACAAATGAGGACTTGAGATCAAAATACGCCACTACATCAAGCCAACAAGCTTTCAGTAAGGCAGCTCTTCGGCCAGTTAGAATATTCGCCTTCTCCCCTGCGGTGGCCGTCTTGTCGGTATACGTATCTTTTATGTATGGATATTTGTACATCGTCCTAACAACCATCACCGAGGTGTTTGCAAAGTATTATAAGTTTTCGCAAGGGCCGTTGGGTCTTACATTTCTAGGCCTTGGTGAGAAAATACATTTTTGTCTTTTAACACATTTCAGCTAACTATGATGTAGGTGTCGGGATAGTCTCGGGTCTTCTGCTTTGCAGATTTACTCTAGACCGCTACATGGTGAAGAAAAAGAATTCCCCTGGAGGCATGAAGCCAGAATACCGCCTCTGGCCCATGGTTTTTGGCGGCTTGCTAATACCGGCAGGCCTCTTCCTTTACGGCTGGTCTGCACAGGAGCACCTTCATTGGATCATTCCGATCATCGGGACGGCTTTCATTGGGTTCAGCCTTATGACAACTAACATACCTTGCAACTTGTATCTTGTTGATGCCTTTGGAATATATGCCGCTTCGGCTATCGCGGCTAGTGTCGTCCTTAGGAATATCATAGCTACTGTCCTACCACTTGCAGGTCCGCCACTGTATGCCAGATTGGGCATAGGCTGGGGTAACTCAGTACTAGGGTTTATTGCCGTAGCCTTTGTGCCACTACCTTTTCTGGTCATTCGATTTGGAGAACGGATGAGGAGTTCCTCGAGGTTTAACGAGAGCGACAGGGGAAATCTGTGAGAAGGAATGTCTGAGGCAGCAAAAAGCTTTGCGCCCTGATTGTGCTTGTGATTGGAGGATATGATAGTCAATGGAAGCAAAGAAGGAAGAAAGGATTAGTTCGGAAAGTAGGATGAGAAGAGCGGGGAAATGCATATGAAGCGGGGCGTGACGAATGCTACACTATATGGTGTCTAGAAATAAGGCAATTATTAGGGGTTAAGAATTAATATTTATTAGGTCTAAAGAATGAGATTCTAAGAAACTATGGGGTTAAATAAAGCTATGAAAATCCTGAACTAGCCGAATTAGGATCTCAGTTGAGACATGGCGGACTACCCCCCGAGGAAACCCGACAATTATTGAGCACAAAGAAAATGTCTTATGGACATTTGAACTCGTTGAGAATAGCGATGAGAAAGAAACCGCCACACAATTGCCGCTGAGCAAAACCTCGTTGAGAGCTTTCTTATTTTGATATGTGGATACTTAATCCCTAACAAATATCCCTCCGAATTACGGGCTCCATTCTAAAAAGATTGATTCCGGGCTCGATTGATTGCTATAACATGGTGTCTATATATGGGAGTGTCTAAATCATCAATCCTCGACTTAATTCAAAATAAATTACTTCTTCCCCAAAACCACTGAAAACGTGAAAGCAGGTACGACCCCCTTATTTTCAAACACATCCTCTAGATCAGCCAGTACTTCTTTCTGCTTATCTATAGAACCTTGTTCATCTAGACTTTCAAATCTCCTAAAAATACCCGGAAGAACTGCCTTGACTAAGTTGAAGACGCGCTGCTGGGCAAGCTTCTTTCTGCTCTCCGAATTGCCAATAGCGCGTTCCGGAAAGTGGTCTTGTCTCTCAATATCACGAAGGCTAAGATCGCGATATACAATTTCCAACTGAGAGGGAAGATTCCTGGTGAAACCTACACTGACGGCATGATCTACCCAGATGGACATGATGGAATTGTAGCGTGGCGATGGTGGTATGCAATGGTGGGAATCAAGAGCTGTTTCTGCCCATTGGAGATATCCACCTGGCTCTAAAATGACCCAGGGAATTAGATTAGTCTGCCTTCGATTGAAAAGGGAAGATCCTACTCAGAAGCTCGATCAAGTTCTTAGTCAGTCCCATAATGTCTTTCTCTTTTACAGCCACATTTAAAAATCGAATATGTACCACATCAAATTTTCCCTTATGCTCAATTGAAAACGGCTTGAGCGCATCGTGAACCTCATACTTGACATTGTGCTTCACTACTGTTGGAAATTGAACGGAAGATATGTCGAAGCCAAAGTAAGTTCTCGTTTTCAAGGGATTTGATAGTGGGACGGAATTAAGAGAGGTGGCTAGATCTTCAAGCCAAATCCTGGTGTAGAAACAGCTAGTCAGCCTCAAATAGTTAGAGTTATTAAGAGGTGATATACCCAGTGCCAGTTCCAACGTCAGCGACGGCATAGATTTTCGTCTTTTCAATAGAAGGATGAAGGAGGTTGTTTTCACAAATTGCGAGTACGCTTTTGTGTTGCATTGTCAATCTGACGAGAGACGTTGTCAGCTGCTTGTGTTCGAGGTTGAGAAGCTTGATATATAGGGGGATCTGACCTTTTGGTTTCTTCAGCATCACGATGTCTGAGTAGATAGTGTTCCTCTGCTGGAGTCCCCGTAGGGTTCGCGGTATTACTTGGAGGAAACATAATGATAAGCTGGAATCAAGAGATTGAGAAGAGCAGAGCGCTGTGGTGTAATGTGATATGAAAAATTACGGGAAGCAGTTCTCGTATATATTTCAGCTTAGAAATAAGAACTATAAAAAAAAAAACGGCGCCCTCTTGATGCCGACGCTTCCCCTTAACAAATTAGCGAAAATCATACCCCAATCTTTATTTTCGGTTCATCCCTGTTACGAATACGAAGCACAAGTAGGGTGGAGGCACAGCAGTAAAGATGATAGTCCTGGAGAAGCAATGATGGGATAGTATATCTAAAGGGGGGAGGGACTCGAGAATTCCTCTAATATCAACACCAATAGTTGGTAACTGACTAATAGCTTACAAAGCAAATTCTAACACCACGAAACCCAACCCATTGGGTTGGGTTATTTTTTGGGTTGGATTTCTTGGGTTGGGTTATTTTTTGGATTGGGTTTCGTGTCGATTCGAATTGTCTGGACGTCGAGCTTCTTTGTTCTTTGAAACGAGCAAGAAACCTCTACTGTGGGTTGGGTTTCGTGGGTTGGTTCCATGTCGATTCGAATTCTCTGGACTTCTGTGGGTTGGGTAGGTGATGGCATCCAAACCTAACCTATTCCGTGCCCTAGATCATGAAATTCCATCTTCTTTGATAAAATCCCCTCATCATGGAGTGCCGACTGATAGACCTGCGTACTATGTGGCAACAGCCGCCTCTGTAGCTTATCGTCAGATTCTGAGAGATCTGCTAAAGCTACTATACTTGTCGCGATTTCCCAAAGTTCTTGCTTTTCTTTTCCCGTAGAAAGAAAATAGCACCATTTATGCAAGACCGCATGCATTGAATAGCTAGATGTCTCTTCTCTTGCATCAATAAGTGAGTATCTAATAAGGATCCTTATTGTACTCAAGAATATGAGTTGGTTATCTATAAGCTTTAATAGCCAAGCAGGTAACTTAATGCTTAGCTCGGAGTTGAGTTTCGAGGCAAAAGTAAGCAACTTATACCACAAATCTCCACAATCCAGAAAGGCCCACAGGCTAAGTATACCTGCTGCCTCCTGACTTCGAGATAGTATCTGATCATATGACATGCTCCACATTGTCCAAATAGTTCGGTCAGAGTACTCCTGCAAGGGAAATTTATCTTATTCTTGCATCAATCGATCCCAAGTATTCTCGTACTGCGTTATGAAATCAGGGAATACTATATTCGTCTCTCGTAAATACGCTCCAGCTTGTGCAAGGGCTAAAGGGAGCCCTTGGAGTTGTTCAAGGATAGATGTTGCCTTAAAAGACCTGATAGAAGTATGTTAGAAGTATAATATAAAGCGGATATATATGATGCCTACCTTTAATTGACTACTCTGCATTATTCTCTAAAGTACTCATCGCTTGGTCATCATTAAGAGTACCTAGCTTAGACCCCAATCCATGTCGTTGTAGATTTGAAAGCCGACTTGTAATGAGAATAGATTCATGATTTCCTGAGGGAAAGAAATCTTTGACATTAAAGGCTTGAGAGTCTTTCTCTTTGAGAGTATGATCGCGGTCAAGATTGTTAAATATTAAAAGCCAGTACTTATTCGACGGGAGGGAGAGCCAGTGATCTACGCCCTTAATCATGATGCTATCATTAACCTTGAGATTTTATTGTGAAGAGAGGGGCGAGCCTGTATTGCAGAGTTAGAATACTGAAGAAGTTCTATAGCAATTAGAGGGTCTGTTGCCGGAGTTAGTGCATAATATCGCGATGCCAGCTTTTGCTGTTAAGTGCAATGGGGTATGACTCACCTCCATTGACAGCTCTTCGGAGAAGATGTGGACTTTCAAACACTCAGCGTCTATGAGATCAGTAGGAGCTGTCAGCAGAGTTGAGAAACGTAACCCCAAATCCAACATTTTCAGCGCCACTCGTCAATGCTATTCCAATAGTAAGATTTCTCCTCCCATTCCTGCCATCTCGGTTGTGCGATTTAATCTGAGATCATAATTTTGGTCTCTTTAGAATGTCAGGCGAACCCTGTTGTTTTGTAAGGCAAAGCAGTAGCATGGTAGGTTCATAACTCACTATTTCAAGACCGTCAATATTTTATCAATCCCTTTTATTGATTCTTTTTATCTATCCAATGCTCAGCCTTACCTTACCTCCATATTACAATTCCGCATCTATTACTTGAAAGGCCATAACAACCATCCATGGTTGGCTTTACTAACACTCTTCGAGGAGATGGGATGACAAGGGCTTAGAGAGCTTTAGCGCGATTAGAGGAGGATCCGCTACAACTTGATCGCAACAAACAGCGCTGTAGCCGTTCTCCACCGTTACAACAACTCGATCCAGGAGTTCCAATGATCCCAGCGAGGAGAAACAACTCCATTAGGAGCGATGAATACAGCTATTTGTTCCGAGAGCGCCAGGCCTCTGAACCAGATGAACAATCCTTGGCTCAGACTAACGAAGAGGAGAGACGGGTCTTCGAGGCAGATCTGAATGAAACACACCATATACCCGTTAGGTTCGGCCCGCGTACAGTAGCATGTGAAACGTCAAGAAGCGCTGGGCCAAGCAAGGCATCTGGAACAACAAACGGAACTATTCGCCTATAGGTGGTGGAAGCACGAAGAACCGCTCGAGCTCGAGTCGGAATCAGAGATAGACTCAGAAATAGAACCCCCACCTCCTCTCTGTTCCTTTTCCTCAAAGCCGCAGTCGAAATCAAAGCTGCCGAAGAGCGATAACAAAAAGCGACGGATTGCAGAGCCGACGAGTCGTACGGGAGTGTGAATGTGAGGCTTCACAGACTCTGTGCTTGAAACATCCCATGACACTTCGCCCGCCAGTCCACATTCCGCAATAGGGTGAATGTCAGCTCTTCCACAAGTTCCCATTCTCCTGCCCAGATCTCCAGACAGAAGCTGCTGATGTCGTTAGCGTCCCCAAGAACTTTTATGTCAGTTTATGCCTAGTCACAAAGCTCATAGAATAGGGTTAATTTTGGGAAAGATGCTAAAATAAATTCAGCCGGTTAGTACTCTTGCTGGATGTGGGATGATTAAGATGACTATTGTTGAGGTTATGTTAGCGGCCAGAACACCGCAAACTGGCTTTATGGTCAAGGACTCTTCTACAAATGCTTCACTACATGAAGTCTGCCAATTGCTCCTGCTGGACATGTCTCACGCATTGCCTTCATCGACTACTACTTCTAGAATCCTGTGGCAACAACATCTTGTTATCTATCCGCCTCTCCTAAATCCCCTAATTCCCACTAATACTGCCTTTCTGCCCATAATATAGATTCCAGAATTTTCGAAAGTTGGCGTCGAGGTTGAGTTGATGGCATTTGCTATATGCTCTTAGATTCAGTGCATACCTCAGAAGCAAAAGCAAAAGCAATGTGCATATTACCAGAAGGAAAGTATTTGGCGAAATCCCCCCTAAAGGCTACAGGCTCCGACCAGCCTCAAGTCAAAAAGCGTGTTCTTGAAATGGCAGAGCCTTTGCAACTACTAATTCCAGGACTCTCACCTCCCAAAATTCTCGGCACAACTCCAATCTCCTAACAGAGGTAGTAGCTTTAGACCTTAAAATTCAAAACTAAAGAAAGAAAAAAAGAAAAAAAGAAAAAAAGTCAAAGGTAGAGAAACTCACAGTATTAGATATAATATGCTCACGTGATCTACTAATGTGTGGAAATATAGTTCTTCTAAGCGAATTAATGAGATCTAATTATATTTAACAGCCAACTAATCTATATTTTTAAATATAATATTAAGGTTAATAGAAACGGCATAAACGTCACACTTAGCTCGTTCGTTTTACTACTTAGCTCGTTTCTTCCTACTTCTTAGATCGTTCCTTCCTCCCTAGCTCGTTCGTTTTTACTACTTAGCTTGTTTGCTTTTCCTACTTAGCTCGTTCGTTTCTATCTAAGCCCCTAAAACAAGTCTAACTTACTTAAAGCTCGGAATGAGTTGGGTAATTAATAATTAGAACTCAATTAGCAGGTATCTAACTTTTGTATTATATCTACTAAACTGTTACACGGTGACATGTGGGACTACCTAATTAGGAAGGTCGGAGTTCTGGAGTGAGTTTACGAGCGCTCAGATCTTCTACTAAAGCTGAGTAGGAGCCTTGACATAACTATTAGGTTATAACCTCGGATATCTATAAAGCTTTGACGTAAAAGAATGTCAGATGATGACCTGAGCACAAGGGGTTCAAGGAGGCAGTGCTAGAGCATGACTCGAGCCTAGAATAGATAAATTGGTGAGCTCTGGCTTAAAGGAAAAAGGCCAGAGATCAGTTCTGTACTGTACTTAGCTCTTCAATTGAACTGTGCCTCAGAGGCTCCGAACAAGCTACTGTCTACCCGCGTAACCTTCTCACATAAACTAACCTATTAGGTTAGATTATTATCTAGATATACTAACCTGGTCTGATTTAGATATATCTAATAGGTCTTATTTAAATTCAACTCCTAGGTTGAATTACCTTTTTGGGTCACACTAGCTGAGTTGATTTATTTTTTAGATTAAATTTTCGCTTAAGTTATTTCTTGCCTATTTCTACCTTATTATTATACCAAAGTAGTGTTATTTTACATTTTTTCTATCTACTTTCAATACCTAAGTAGGATAATACTTAATCTAGACCATAGAATCGATTTAGCTCTATACTATTATATACTATCTTCCTTAACCTCCAATAACACTCATTGTGTATAGATGAATATGAGGGAGAAGCTATCATCTCCTGCGGTATTCAATTAAGAACCTTAGCTTAAGACGTGAGAAATTGCGCGACTCGCTTCGGCTAATCTCACTAGGGCGCGGAATGGGTTGGGTTTGGATCGAACGTACCCAGAAATATTATATCGAATGTCTACTACCTATTTATATTGAAGCTGTGGAAAAGCTACGTCTTGGGGAAGAGTGTTTTCATTATAATTGATTCCTTTAAGAAGATGGAGATCCCTTATATGGAAGGAGGAAAAGTCACTAGTTATAGAGCTGAAACGTTTTATTTACCTTCCTTTTTCACCCGATTTGAGCCCTATAGAGGATATTTGGAATATATAGCCATGGAGGAAGGATGTTGATGCGAACGCAGAGTATCGTAGGTGATAGTTTGTTAAGATAAATAGAAAGGGAAGTTCTTCAAAAGTTGATCACACGGTATTGAGGTTCTCACATCCTAAGGGACTCTGTTATGCCTAAAGAAGCTATAGGCTAGCGGAAGAAGCTTGGAAGCCGAGGAATGAAGGCTGTGAAGCTTAAAAGCTGAAAAGAGCCGAGCCGGGGGGTGACAGCGTGTCACAAATGGGAGAGCTATTTGCCGTGCTACGCGTCGGACACTTTTAAGGGCGACTGAAATTTGTGTGAAGCCAAGAATCGCAAAAATTAGTCTTGAAGGATTGGTTGAGAGGTGGAGATTGAGATTAGAGTGGCTGTCAGCGCTAAGAATGGAGTATTCTAGTTATATATAGAAGATATAAAAAAATAGAAAGCCACAGAAATTGTAAATATCTATTTAACTCTAATGGCTTAATTTGCAGCCTTAGTTGCGTATTCCAGATATTTAATTTACCGTATATTATAGCAATATATTCCTTGTTGTTTTATATTGATTTGGCCTAAACCACGAGAAAATTCTATACCTAGATATTTATTTACTTATAGATATAGAGATCTGGTTTATCTTTGTCACTTAAAATTCAGCGGTATTCGAAGCAAATGTGTAGTGGTTCCTTGAGGGGTTAAGTAAGCATAATGACAAGCTTCGCTATAGAGATGAAGAGGCGAGAAGAGCGAGGATATCTAGTGTTTATGCTGGCCAGAGCAGAAGACGCGTCTATTGGCTGTGAATCGACCATGAGGAACTATTCGTAACAATGAAAAGACATCCGACACGTGCTAATACTTGTTAAGGAAACTGCAACTGTACGGAATGGAAGCAAGGTTCAGTGGGCTCAAGAACCCGGCCATGACGTGTATTGAGAAGAAGATTGAATTGACAGCTATAATCCGTTGTGTGTTGAATCCGTTAATGTTAACCACCCCTATACCACGCCCGGAGCTGGATTCGATAGGGCGTATTTCTACGACAGCCCGGGATCCACCTGATTACAGCCTTGCCTGGCCGTATCCTCACCCACTTGCTCTGAGAGGACATGTATAAATTGACGAGCTCTTGTGAAGTCGTCATGAAGAGCAAGGTCCAATTTTTGACTTGGCGGTCCTCCAACTACGATAATCTTCTGCACAGTTCGTCCGCCAAGCTCATGCTTATTATAGTCGATGAGTAATCTCATCGAACTTGCCCGTTGTCACTTCCCAATATGGCATAAAAGCCGTCGTCATCCTTTGTATACTCGGCCCGGCCAGACAGAGGATCCCTAGACGAACAGCTAGAATTTCGGGCAGCGTACCAAATTGCTCTACGAGCAGAGAGATTAATGACAGAGAACCGTACTATCATGCGCAAACTTGACGGGTTGAAGAGCCAGGATTGCCAGACCACTTCTGATGGAAAAAGTCGTTGGTTTGCCGAGTTCATATCATTCGTCTTAAAGTTCGAGTAATTGATTATGCAATTCTGGCATATATTGTACCAATTTTTATAGGCTAAATGGGATTGACGAAACAGTAACGAACTCGAAATCATGCTTGCTGACATTGAACTGCTCAAATTCCTTCTGCAATTCTTCATCCACATTGAAGGTCCTAGATCCTTGATCCACATTGTACCACGCTACCAACTGGGCCGGAGACGAGGTCTTGACAGGCGCATCAAGGCCTGCTAGCATATTGTACAAGTACCTTCCCTTTGCCACACTGGCTTCATAGAGGTCTGGTTGAAAAAATTCGAGCTTGTCTTTCTGATGAGATTCATCTCCCTGGGGATAGGGAGCTCCCTTGGTCTAGCGACATCTTGCAACAGTAGGGCAATCGAAGAGCATAAGCATATCTCTCTCAAGCTCCATGCTTATCCTCTCTCGCCTTTTATATCTTCCTTCTATGAAAGGCATGATAAATGGCCTTTATCATTACTGCTGGAATTGACCAGTAATACCTAGTATGATATTATATTTTCTTAGAGATATTGTTCTTTTTAGTATTTTATTATATGCTGCCGCCACTGGGACTAGTGTTTGCGGAATCGATTGGAGTGGAAGCGACCTTCTTGCTGTCTTTATTCTGACATTATCTAGATGCTATTGCAAGCTAAATTCTCTATGCCTCAGTTAGCATGGACAATTCTCAGTTGATTCCTCAATCTCCTTTTCCGCTTACCTATGCTAATTATCTTCCCTAAAAATCTTGTATAGGTTCTCTGGGATTGGCTAGTTGTTTCTCAAAACCTAGCAGCCATGCGAGTATAGATAGTCCCATTGTTTCGTCTCACACTTTTATCTGCTAATATAAAAGCATGGAAATCTTCTCTGAAGTTCTCCCACAATGCGTAATCTTGTGTGGTTGATATTCAAGCTGGTATATGATATAGCTATTGATTGTTTCTTTATTAAAATTATTCCAGCTATTAAGGTTGATTTCCTTTCACTATTGTATGTATACCCCATTTTTTCTAGCAGATGTAGTATAATGAGGGTAATTAAATAGATATAATAATAATAAAGAATTTGGATGGTGAAATTTGGGAATCCTTGCTTTAAGGTAGAGTAGTTTGAAGTTCGAAGCTAAAATAGTAAAACGATTATTGACGTTAATCTAAATAATATTCGAGTTGATTTAAACCTGCCGACCTAAAGACTGAAGGGTATATTCTATATTTATATGAAATTAGTATTATTGATACCACAGGAAATGGTATTCGTAAGAATATGGTTTTAATTGCTTGATTGATTAGGAAACTAAGAGAATAGATCATAGGCTAAGGTTTTATACCTCTATAGCAACTTGACTTGTTCTCGCCTACTATGGCCATGCTAACTATTCAATATTATCGTGCCAACAAGGATATTTTATTTAGGGGAGATATTATGTGGCATTTACTTTAGCGAGGATAGCAAAGAAGAGAGGAGAAAGAGAGAAAAATAGAAGGATGTAAAGGTGTTTTATAATAATATAGAGTGTTAATGTTAATGTAGGTATCACCGGTGTTTGCATATGCAATGGTAAAGGAAAATAACAAGTCTGGTTCAATGACAGTTAATTCTCTTTATTTAATATGTTGGCGCGCCACCGTGACTCATGCGCTAGTCCCAATATGGCAAGTAGAGCGAACTGAAAATCATCCCAACGGCTCTAGCTCACAGCTCTACAGAATATTCCTTCATTTCTAATAATATCTAAAAGATTAAACTTGGATTTTTTGGTTAATCTATGAGATTAGATATGTCTTTTAGGTTGGCTGAAATTATCTTCTTAGATTCGGCTTTGATGAAAACAGGCTGTCTATCAATTCAATACACGCTTCGATATTAGCTTCGTTAAGCTCTCTAGTAAGCATCATTAGTTTCATTTCAAGTTTTTTTTATATATTACGAAAATACGCGCTCATCTATCAAGCTAACATGTTATGGGACGATATGAAAGAGGCCCCAGATGAGATTACATCTATGATCAAGGATATCGAAGGGCTTCTTCTCCGCATTAAAGAACGATACGACCAATGTCCCAGAGAAGAGTTTCGCCTTACCATAGACGAAGGATATCTATCCAGAACACAGGAAACTGCTGCTGAGCTACTAAGTGTTGTGAAAACACTTAAAGGGAGTGCGACAAGAGGGAAAATACACAGCAGACTGCTTTGGTTGTTAAAAAGCAGCGCTTGAGGCTGGAATCTGCAAAGTCAACTTTCAGCCTATTCTAACAAATATATTTTCGGTGAGTTGCTCATTAATTCTTTAGCAGAGATTCCGAGCTCATCAGTTAATGTCTATGGCGCAAAGTGATAAACTATAGGCAGCACTCTTAAACCAGAGCTCAGCAGCCCGGTAAGAGTCAGAAGATAAAAGGAGCCTGCAATTCCAGGAATTTAGTGCAGGCTCACTTTGTCAGAATCAACAGCTCCAAGCCATTCATGAATTAAAGAGTATTGAAAATTTTGCAGTCGGAGGGTTGCGTGTCCTTTTGACTCGGAAAGCTGAGTCAGGTGTGAAATGCCGTGCGGTCTATTTGAGAGACCATACACGGTCCATTTGCAAGACAGTACGCGGTCCATTTTACTATTTTTAATTGCTTGTTTATATATAAGTTTGAGTATTATAGCACGTGCCAAAAATCGGACGTTTTTTCCAGTGACTGAGAGAGGACATGAGGGAAATATTAGTCGGAAGATTCAAGGCTTGCGAGATGTTCGCGTTCTACAATCGCGAGATATTCAGCATCTACAGTCGCAAAGCTTTCGAGACCCTTCAGATCTTCAGTTATTAGTGGTCAAGGACATTCACACCCGCTAGACACAGGAATTTCAGGAACTGAAAGACCTTCTCTAGAATCCGGGTCAAAGAATATCTAAAGCCTCACACATACTATCCATGACGACAGCATCTTTCCGGAGAAGATTGATCGAAACAGATGGCAGTACAAGAAAAGTATCCGTCACTCTATTCAGATCATATCAATAAAGTAAATAAGGTAGTGAGCCTTTGGTCTCCAACACGTCAACATCAATTCTGAAACGAAATACATCATGCTCTCAAAGTCTGCCCACAAGCCCTGCGACAAGACTAGAGCCACAGCATCTCCATCTACTAAATGGAGCTGCAGTTGGGTGTCACCTTTTGCTAAATTCGACTGGTGGAACGCCATTGTCGTGGATCCAAAGCAGTTTATCGATGGTTCCGGTGTCGTTCGCCTTGAACTCCACCTTCCAGAAATCAGGTCCTTGGTCGATGCCGACCCACCGACCTCGCCTTGAAAGTTCATTGCGAGGCTGCAGCCAGGTAAATGTGTCGTCCTCATAATGGGTGAGCGTAAACCTCTCAGAGTCTAACCCCTGGAGCGCCCAAGACAGTGTGTCTCCCCCAAGTGTCACCACGATTTTGAAGATTTGGGCATTATCCCAGTACGTCCCAACATAATCGCTCAAGGGTTTTGAAGACGTGCCAACCTTCTGGACCCTTTTCAACTCTTTTATAAGGTTGGGATACCACTTCAAATTTTCCGCTGCCGACACCTCGGCAGCCTTGACATAGTCGTTCCTCTGTAAAAGGGGGACATTAAGGAACTCCTCCAGAACCAGTTGGCTCACCCAGTCTGCAACATCGTTGAGAGCTAGTGCATTAGACTGGACCACTATGGCACTATCCGTTTCTGGAAGAAGTATCACGATGGAGAGGGCACCGGCTCCACTTCCTTGGTGGAAAATCACAAGTTGCGAAGGAACACCTTTACCAACAGTAGGCATTCCATCTAGCATCAACCCAGGGTTGTTCCCAATCTGGCCCATACGTCCTGGGAGTTGAACTCTCTGCCATCCCATTGCATAGGATATTTCATTCCTTGAAGGTTGGTCGTTCGAAATCTTCGAAGACATCAGTTGGGTCACCTGCTTGAGTGGTGAACCTCCTGTGGATGTCTTGCTAGTTGCGAACTGGTCGTTGAAGCTTGCGAGGAATGCTTTGTAGAGCTTCATGAGGTCACGCATACATGTGCGCATCCCAGCTGCCGGCCCCCCAACCCAGTCGTCCCCCAATTTGAGACAAGGGATTGGTACTGAAGTTCCATCGTCAAGCGCGTTGTAACAGAGAGCGACATTGTCTGTGCTAGATGGCGGCGTTATGAGGGAAGTGCGATCCATTCCTAGAGGATCGATAATTCGTTTTCGCACGAAATCGGAATACGATTCGCCGCTCAAAGCTTCAATGACTTTTCCAGCAACGTCAAAACCAATGTTGCTATAGGAAAATTGATATCGGAATGGAAGCAGGCGGGTCTGGTTATTGATGTACGTCATGGAATTTTCAGAGCTAATAAGGACGTTGTTTTCGGTGCCCATGAAGAGGTTATCGCCCTGGGTTATGCCAGTACGGTGACACAAGAGATCAGTAATGGTAGTGCAATTCATGAGGGTTTCGTCTTGGGGATGAAACGCCGGCAACGCCTCTTTGACCAATGTGTCCCATCCGGCGTTCTTTTCATCCACTAGTATCCCCATTGCAGCTGCGGTAACGGCTTTTGTCAATGAGCAAACGGGGAAGATAGTCTCTTCAGTGACCGGCAATTTCTTCTCGGAATCACGAAACCCATAATTGGCGTAGTAGATCGGGCTGTCTTTATACATGACGCCGAGGGAAATTCCAGGTGTACCTCCAATTGTCATTATTTTCTCAATCGTGGGCCGAAGAGCGTCAAGTCGAGAAGGAAGGTCCGCCATGGCTGTGACTATCTTGTACAAGCTAGAAAGGCAATAGCGGCGAGAAGAAAGATAATCGCAGCGATATACGTAGAAACATACAAGATGATAATCGATATGATCTCAAGAATAACAGTTGGTGTGGGCTGAAACTTTTTCACCTACTTGACTTTTTCAAACCACCGACTTTTCCACTTTTATTTTGGTACAATTAGGCCTCAATAGGTGGGTACCTATGGGCCCATGCCACCCCCGAATTTATAAAATCTGCCAATAACATTAATCGCAGCTTCAAATGCCCACATAAGATTCAAGCGGGAATTAATAAAGATGCACGGCTGAATTGGTGTGACGGTTGTGCAATACTAGGTCTTGGATATCAAGATCTAATAAGAGAAGGAGAGAAGTTTTGGAGGAGGGGAGAGCACCTATATAGGGATCTGCTAGTTTATGTGACGTACTAGCTATGGGCTAGATCGTCAAAATAGATACCTATGTGTTACCCATTGCGCAGCCTAGGTACTTAATCTCTGAATATAAAAATAAGAATCAACTAAATTTAATTTTATACTCGACTGTATCATATTCGCTCTAGGTTAATAAAAGCAAATATATTCGTTTAATATACTATAATATCTTTGTAATAATGTGAAAGTATGTGAGGTCGGTGGTAGACGCAGACCTCAAGTCGCGATAGCACATGAAAGAAGCCTGCAAACCAAGAGAACAGTGATGAAATGAATGCAAGAGAAATGATATCCTAAGTGCCTAGTTAGTGAAGGAAGGGATAAGCCCCTCTATAGCTACGAAATAAGGGTCATGCCCTGGTTGCTACCCCCTCCAGAGGTAGCGTAACCTGACGACTTCTAGCCGTCTCACATCAACATAACTCATTATACCTAATATAACTTAATAAGTAAATTCAACTGAAACTTCGGACTTCAACTAATGTGGAGTAGCCCAGTCGATTTTATTTCACAAACAGCCAAACGAATGGTGGACCGTAAGGAACCCAGCCAAGGTTCGTTTTGAAATCTAACCGGACGGCACGTGAAGAAATTTGTGCCAAGTGAAGGCTCAAAGTCACAAGTTTATGAGACTTGTGACCTTAAAAAAGAAATTCTATCAGGTGCCCAGAGATCAGTTTCAAGCTTGTTGAAGCTTTCAGTAGCAATCCGCTCATCATTAATAAGAGATGGCTATTCAAAAGCAGCCGTACGTTACGAACTTTCCCCTAAGTGGGATATAAACTATGTGAGAGAGGAGTTTGGTAGTTCAAAGTACAGCCAACCCTGGCTCATTGAGAGACTCGGGAAAGGAATTACGCATAGGAAGTATCTCACTTACCGGAAGAGCCACAACCAAAAAATACTGCATTGGAATAAAGGCCTAGAGAGATCCGGAATGGGCGACGGGCATGCTATTACACCAACAACTACCAACACTCTCCCATCAACAGTGGGTATTTCAGCTTGATGAGACTGCTCAAACCGAAACTTCCTACGAGTCTATGATGCATCACGGAGAGGGAGCCCGGTTGGTCGTACCTAAAAATCCAGAAATGGCGTTCGATGGCATTCCATTTGAGTATGGTAAGCCATGCATGTGTCCGTACTGCTTCACAGAGCAGAGCTTCAAGAACCGAAAGGCGTGGAAGTAGGTAGCGAATGACTATTCTTAATGGCAGAAGGCTGATTTCATCATAGGAGACATTTATTCAGAGATCTCAAACCCTATATCTGCACCTTTCCGGAGTGCGACTTAAAGTTATTTCCAAGTCAACATGAATAGTTCCAGCACAAAATTCAGATGCATAAAAGAGAATGCGTTTGTAAGATCTGCACATATCCACTATTCAGAGATTCGACAGCTCTCAAAAATCATATACGTGCACAACATCCAAAGATTCCCGAGGACGAATTGTCAGATATTATCTCGCTCTGCGGAGAGCCTATCAACAAGGTAACTCCTGTTGATTGTCCCTTGTGTGATGATCGGGAAAAATATTTTAACTCATCTCGAGAGGGCGGTCCTTCAAAGCTCCGGAAGCACCGTGACCGCGATATGGAGCAATTGGCTCTTTGCTCTCCCTATGGCGGAGCCGGATGATAATAATTCAAGAGATGAAGCATTAGAGAACATCTCAGAGAAGTCTGATTTAGAGGGAGCAACAATGGAAACCGAATCCCTACCCCCCGTTGGGCTAGATATGCTTGTGGAAATGGGATCCTAGATGGCATGAATTATGGCCCCGCTTTTGACAATTTGATCATATTTCATAAATGATTTCTTTTACTAGGATGGAATTCTCATTCGGCCGAAGGGCGCGGGTACTTGATTTTTGTGGGTGTGGGCTTAGTTTTGGAACTTGCGAGTTGAAGACGGGAACATGCAGGTGCAAAGTGGATGGGTATGATATTTCTTTTTGCAGGACGGGGGTTGGAGAGAAATGGCTTTGCACGAGAGATATCTTTAAGTAAGTAGAAATTCAGGCAGAACACAGCCATGGAATTATCCTAGTAAAAAAAGAGTAGTACTTCGAGTGCCTCCATTCCAGCTCAAAGGTAGAATGGCATCTGACTCATACGTTAATGGGCTCTTCGTAAGGAGAAGTGAATTGCAATGAAAATAAAAATAAAAATAAAAAATTCTAGTGATTGCCACTCGAAAATCCAAAATCGAAACCTTTCAATCTCTTTACAACTCAACCACTTCTCTCCCAACTTTCTCCAACAACACTTGCAAATTTACAATTCAGCACTTCTACTTAAACCACAACTTCAAATAAAAGTAAGTCATCCCAAGAACTCCCCTCTTTCAACACTTTCCTCATCCAATTTTATGCGATCCAAAAAATAATCCCTTCAACCTTCTCACCTCACCTTCCATAAGCTTTCACAACTTCACCAAAATCCTAGCTTAATCTACTTCAAATAAATCCACCAACACTTTCTTTGACTTTTACAGTTTTCAAACACACAACTGACAAGTATTCCTCGGAACAAGCTATCCTTGCCTACAACCAACATGTCTCAAAAAGATATTGTCGGACCTAACGGCATTGCTGCTACCGCTAAAGAAGCCAACTTCTTCGGCACCGTCCTAGTTAACATGAAGAACAAACCTGACGTAAACCTCTTCTTCTCTTTTAAGTTTCTTCCTATTCTCTACGCCCTGCTCCATATCGCATGATCTGTCCCCATTTCACACCTATCTCACTTCGCCTTTACCTTTCCCCCTCACTTCTTAGCCCTACTTAATCCATACTATAAACCCAACTAACATCCCTGCAGGTCGACTGGGACGCCGTCGCTGCAAAACTCTCTCTCGCCAATGCCAATACGGCCAAAACCCGCTTCGGACAAATCAAAAAACGTCTCGGCTACACTGAACCTTCCGGCGAAGGCAAAACCCGTACTCCCCGCAAGTCCAACGGCTCCGGAACCAACACCACACCTTCCAAGATCAAGAAATCCCCCAACAAAAGCCGCAAGGCCAAAGTCGAGAAGAACCTTTCTGAAGATTATGAGGGTGGAGGCGAGCATGAGACCAACGAGCCTATCCAGCCATCTCTAAGACGAGCTCGTCACACCAAGGTTGGCAAGAATTATGAGGAGTCTGAGGCCGGGAATGAGAATGTCAATGAGATGAGTGGCGAGAATGGCGACTATGGTGACTATAGTGATGCTGACGAGGCTGAGAACCAAGTTAAGCGGGAGACAAGTTGGGGTGATGAGGATGAAGGGGTTACGATTGAGGATTTCCAGAGGGAAGTAGAGGATGAGGAGTTCTTTGAGGATGCAGAAGAGGATCTTTCAGCTATGTATTGATTGAATGACTCTAGGGTTTTTATCTTTGGTATTCATGAGGGAGGATGCATGGGCTATCTTTGATGGGGGTTCGCCCGGAATTCAGATATATAGCCGAGAGGGGGTTTTCAAGGTAGATGCGGATTGAGACTTATGGGTAGGCGTTAAAGGGATCTCTATTAATCAATGGATGGATATATGCACGGATGCATGATAAATTAGCATCACAATCGATTTCAAATCATCGTATCTCTTACTTCTTGAATACTGATACCATTTAATGATAGATGATCAGAATAAGGAGTTTACTGCCGCGCTTAAGTGCAATGAAAGTGTCTTTAGCAGAAAATATTTTCTAGGTGATCTGATGTTTGGAGATAAATCTTTCTTTGATAAAGCAGCACATTCATCCATTCCTTCCATATTTGAAAATAGCTTCCAACTCGCTCCATTTTAAGCACTGTACACCCTCGAAACCTGGCAGCCTTCAACTAATATATCGGAATCTGATTATCTATAATATTCATCTAATCTACGAAGCGAGATAGCCCCCTTTTCAGATGGAAGGATTGGACACTTCATGAGGAAAATATCGACCAGACAATTTTGCTAAACATTAATGGAGTGATAGCCAAGACTAAGCACTATCTCGATACACTTGAGTTGAGATAATTTCGAATCCAACTCTCCTACATTATCCCTTTCAATTTTCGAAACTGCTAGGACGACATTGTTACAATTTAACCTTACTTAAAATGATCATCGTTCGAAGTTCTTTGAGGCAGGCTCTCAGTCCGAGAAAAAAACGTCCGATTTTTTTATAATACTAAAACTCATAGTAAAATGGACCACGTACGGTCTCTCAAAACAACCCGCACGGCATTTCACACCTTTAACTGAGCTCTCCAAATCAAAAGGACACGCAACAACCCCCTAGCGATCTGCTGTGCTTACTGCTAAAGCAAAATTTGAATATTATAGCACGGGGCAAAAATTGGCCACTTTTTCCTCCGACTGAGAGGAGGTACTCTATCAACGTTCTTTCCCGCAAACGCGGAATTCTCACAGCTGAGCTTACTTCCCCAGCCATAAATAAACATCCCCGATTGTTTTCATTCAGTCAATATATCACTATTAGCATATCCCCCAAACAGTGTGCTGTATTACATAGTATTCTTCTTGAACCCCAATCATTGCATTTAATGAATCAAAATATCAATATAGACCCCACCCACATTATGCGTCGCGAAGCAGTACTAACGCAAGAAGAACTTGATGCGACAGAACAACGCAAATGGATTCTCGAAGTCCGTTCCAGTGTATTGAGAGCCCGTCACCGTGTAGTGAACCCAACCTTGAGGACTGCTCCGAATCTCGCACCCCGCTACAGACATCAGGAGAGTAGGACCAGAATGGCTGATGAGCAATACGATGGTGGCGATGAGCATTCTTCGTTTGATACAAGCTCTTCTAGCAACAAGAGCGAGAATGAAGAATCTGATCAGAGTGAAGGCTGTGAAGATGCGAAATATTGCGCTAACGTTTCGCGGCGTACGAGGAAAGCTATCCTTGATACCGAGGGAAGTGGAAGTGAAGACAGGGAGCCGTTTCAATGGCAAAGACAGCGAGATCAAATTCATAAAGACGGGAAATGTGATGAGACATTCTCCATGGAAAAGGAATCTTCTGCCAGTACCTCTCGTCATCTAGCGAACGGAAAGCTCCAATACCCCGGCGATAGATATTGGACCCAAGAGGATGCAAACAGTGGTGAAAATATTGAGCGGGAAACTCCTCAAGATCGACTTTCTAGAGATAATATCCCTCAAGGCCAATTTTCTGAAGAGAAACCCACCGTCGAGCTGGTCTTAGCATCTGCCGAACTTCCTACCACCCATCCCTCGCCGATGGTTCACCAAAGATACCAAGATCAACGTTCTCACACCCCTGGCAGCCTTTCCCCGGAATACAACGATATCTTGTCACCCACTGACCTTTCTCCCGAGAATAGCCTAGAGCAAAGAAATCATCAACCCCGCCACCCTGCAGACGGATATATTGTCTCTTCCAGCAGCAGCATGAAGAGGAAGCATCAAATGACGGAGGACGTGCACGAAACGATAGATTTCGAGAAAAAGAACAGGGATCGCCACCGAAAAAACTTTGCCATTCGAGCTTTATGTGTGAAACCGACCTCCAATCCCGTATTCTCGGACACATACCCTTCTAAGCCGAACAGAGTGCATCACCGCTCTCTAGAGCCTACTGCAACATCAAACCCAACCTTCGATAGCCATATATTCCGACCTGATATATTCGGGCTTGATGTCATCCTGAACAGAGTGACCAAATTTCGAAACCTGAAAACAAACCCGAGATCACTGGTTATCAATATTGCTTCACCTAGCATGACTGATTCTGTCCCGAGACCTGCATATGCTATTTATTTCTCGAAAGGACATTGTGTTACTAGCACAGCTTGTCAATTGCCGATGCAGGGGTTGAGTGAGTTGACAGCGGGAATCATGGCGGTGAGGCGGTCATTATGGCGGATTGAGACAGTAGAGGAAATAGAGAGGCAGAAATGCAATATGATTGTAGTTGTGTTGAGTAGGTGGGATGTGGTTGATGCTTTGAGGAAGGGAATGGAGGAGATAGGGAAAGGGAAAAAGGAAGTGCGAGAGAAGGGAGATATTCTGGAGAACGATAGGAGGGTTTTGGATGAAATTTGTGAAACTATGGTGAGACTGCGGAAGAGAGAAATAGATGTGGTTTTTCACGTTGTGGAAAAGAGGGATAATAAGGCTGCTGAGACTATGCTTAGAGAGGCTATAGAAGGGACAGATGCAAAGGAGGAGAGATTGAAGAAAAGAAGGAGGTTGAAACTAGAATTGTTGCAAGAACCGTTGATGGGAGAATGG
This sequence comes from Chlorencoelia australis, assembly GCA_003988815.1. Lineage (NCBI taxonomy): Eukaryota > Fungi > Ascomycota > Leotiomycetes > Helotiales > Cenangiaceae > Chlorencoelia > Chlorencoelia australis. Next base: position 111,473 of record QYAN01000020.1, read on the forward strand.
GTTTGGGTTGATAGCGATGAAGAAATGAACAGCAAGTGCGTCGGGAAACAAATGGATGCCCCTCTAGAGACGCTTGGCAAGCAGAAACCGAGAGAATTAATTTATACCAAGAAAGAGAGACTTAAGGAAGAAAGAGAATCATGATCTCAAAGAGGAATAACTCGAGTGGACAATAGGAATGGCAGTCTCGAAGAGAATCTAGTGAAAGGAATGACTCGGGAAGAATTACTTGCAGAAGCCAGATTCATGGAAGTTTCGAAAGCAAAGTTGAGGAACGAAAAGCTAGGGCAAACGCAAAGCAAGAAAGAGATGGTACCTTGATGATCTAGAGGGGCTGAAGAGCATGGGAAGAGCACGGGGTTATGAGTGTGAGTGAATGCTGTCTCGAGAGAATGCTTCTGAGAGCTAGCAGGTAGGGAGAATGAGATTGATAGAAACGGTCAGGAAATGAGTAGAAGCAAGCGAATACAGAGCATTGTTCATCCCACTGCACTTACTTGTCCCTGCTATTAGGAAGTTAAAATTCATAGCTCATAAGAACCAAGCCAAAAATGGACTCCAAACATATATCCATTCAATGTACAAACTACTTAGTTTTGCCCTCCTCCTTAGACTTCGACGATCCATCTCTCTTCGTCTCTTTTTTACTCTTATTTCCCTTCGTAGCCTTTGGATCAATGCCCTTCTTCCTCATCAGACTCCTCTTCGCCCTCTCAACATAAACCTCATCCTCCTCGTCATCCCAACCACCAAAAACATCCTCCTCCCCCATCTCTCCATCTTTCTCCCTCTCTTCCACCGGTCTCCTATCAACCTCTTCCTCATCCACCTCCCCCTTCACGCCTTGTCCCTCTCCCCCACTCCCAGCAGGACTAGGTCCCACCTTCTTGAATTTCGACACGAAAAACCCATCTACATTATACGCATGTGGATAATACCTCCTCGTCATCTTCATACTCTTATCAAAGCTCTTCCCCATGTAACTCGTATAGCCCTCTTTCCCAAACACCAATCCCGTCTCAACCAATTTCACATTCGGCCGTTTCGACAATGCATACTGTACCACTCCCTCATTTTCCTCCACTGTGACCGAACAGGTCGAATACACTACGTATCCTCCAGTTTTGGAATTGTGATCTACTGAATCGATGGCTGATAGCAATAATTGTTTCTGCAAGTGCGGAAGCATGAGGAAATCTCGCTCGGTTTTATTTGTTTTCACAGAGGCGTCTTTGGAGATTACTCCTGTTCCGGAACAGGGAGCATCGAGGAGAACACGGTCGAATCCCCCGATGACCTTTGGGAAGGAGCGGGCGTCGTAGTTACAGACTATTACGTTCTTGGCTCCTAAGCGATGGATATTCCCAATAAGCCCTTTCGCACGGGTCTTATTGCTATCGTTTGCGAATATGCAACCGGTGTTTTTCATAAGTGCAGCGATGTGGGTGGTTTTTCCGCCAGGAGCAGCTGCCATGTCGAGGATGCGTTCGTGTTCTTGCGGCGCGAGAGCCATCACGGGGAGGAAGGATGAGGCTGCTTGGAGGATGTAATGCCCGGCGAGGTATTCGGGCGTTGCTCCGAGGGGGACGGCAGATTCGAAGATTTGGAGGCCGATTTTGGACCATTTTCCCACGGGTTCTAATGTGACGCCGCGGTTGATCAATGCTTGTGCGAGATCGCGACGATGCGTGCGCAGAGTGTTGGTTCGTATTACGACCGGACGGGGTGTTTCGTTAGCTTCGAAAAAGGCGAATGCTTCCCGGGGTGTGAAGAGGTTGAAGAGTTTTTCGGCGAGATAGGGAGAGTAGCCGTAGTAGGCACAGATGTCTTTGAGGAGTTGGGCTGTGTATTCTGCTCTGGAACGGCCCTCTTCTGCCAATTTTGAGAATTCGTCTAGGACTCGGATGGTGTCGTTGATTCGGGATCTTAGCAATTGGAGATCGGGTGCTAGTAAAGCATTCCTTTTGGCTTCTCCTTCGTCTTCAGAGTCGTCGTCGAAGATGTGTGGTCGGTCGCCAGCAATGTTCGTTTGCAAAGCAGCTTCTTCCAATTCGGCTTGTGCGTCTGCTGCTTCTTCCGCTATTTGCTCGTCCAGTTTCCGTGTCAGGCCGGCGATGTTGGCAGCTGTAAGTTTCTCTTCGGCGTCGGAATCATCTTCGTCTTCCGAGAACATGGTTTTATGCTGGTGATCCTCATCGGAATCATAAACCTCACTGCCGGATTCTGATCCTAAGAAATCGTCTCCTAATCTTTCTTCTATATCTAGATCATCAAATTCGTCATTCATGAGGTCCGCACCATCGGAATCTCCGTTCTCCATTTCCTCATCAGACTCTGGTAGTGGCATGGCTTCTGGCTTGGATTTCTTCATCGAGGGTTTATGAGTTGATAAGCCACTGTTAGATTTCCCTTTCGTATATTTTTTGGCCGCCGAATCATTCTTCTTGGCTTTGGAAGAGGAATCGCCATTGGATTTGTCTTTTCCTTTAGAAGTCTTTTGTTTCTTTGCATATTGCTGAGCTTCTGCGCGCGATTCGGTGACAGACATTCCAGCCTTGCGCTTGAGATTGGTAAAATGTGCTTCATCGAGAGGTTCCGGTATGCCCTGCTTTTTCATACGTCGTCCGACACCCATTCTGAGAGATTTTCTGACAGAATTGATTGTTTGAAGAGGTTGTTTGAAATTTTTGAATTCTGAAGTGGGAAATATATATTTTTTTTGCTCAGATAATTGATAAGGCATCATAGCGTCGTTTTCGGGCGCCGATTCTCCGTTGCCCATGATCTCGCTCAAGCTAAGGTTTACAGATGCACAAGCTTACTTGAGCTATCTCTCAAACGGTTCGTCTAGATACAGTTCCTTCTTCACAGGAATTCAAGATGACGGAACTATCATTTGCAAAAACATTCCTCCAGACACTCGATTCAAAATCGACCAAAATCTCCGCCGATCACGTCGAAGATCCACGGAGCTATCCTTCCCGCAGTGCGGTTCGTCCCTTCTCTCCCCTCCTCCATCCCTCTCCTCTCGCTCTCACTAACCCACCACACTAGTATATTCTTCCCAAAATGCCCAGACCTTTCGCCAAACGACAGAAACTCTCTCCTGGCCAAGAACTCAGTCTAACCGTCTCCCTGAAATCCCTGCGCAACCCTCCTCTCGACGTTACCCTCTCATCCCAATCCCCAAACACGTCGATTCTGAATCTGAAAGAACAGCTGGAAGAGAAAGAGGGGATTCCGGTGGACAAGATAAGGCTATTGTATAAGAAGAAACCTGTAGGGGATAGTAAGGTGCTGAAGGATGTTGTTGAGGGAGAGGGAGGAGATAGGGTGGAATTGACGGTTATGGTCATGGGGGGTTCGGCGAGTGTGGTTAGGAGAGGAGAGGAGAAAGGAACGGTAGTAGATGCTTCTGTTGCTCAAGGACCGAGTGGGGAAGAGGTTTTGCAGGGAGAGGAGTTCTGGGTGGATTTGAAGGGGTTCTTGATTCAGAGATTGAGGGATGAAAGACAAGGAGAGAAGGTGTTTAGGGTGCTTAAGAGCGCCTGGGAGTCAAGTAGCAAATAGATATATGTCTTAAGGTTCATGACTACGAGATATGGCTTGACATGGCAAGGCGTTTGAAAGTATCAATGCAAGCAAATACAGAATTTAAAAAAATCGATATAGAAAGCTTCTTTCATGGGTCGCTTTTGGATGTTCTGTATATCTTGTCGCGCCAAACTTGGCTATGCTCCCGCCCTGAGAAAGATCTCGCTCTTATTGCCTTTTCCCCACAGGCAAAACGAGCCACAGCACCAATGAAAAACACCCCGCTTGCCTCGTTTCCTCCTACATGACCCTTACAGTCGCTCCTGTTATGTTCTTTATACCGTACTTTAGACTGCCTTTGCTGTACCCTTACTGACCTTTTGAAGAACCTCGTTCTCCTCAAGATCGCCTTCATCATTTGCTTGGTGTTCATCGGAGATTCCGCTCAGAGCACGCTTAATAGCATCTTTGGATGAGGCATAAGTCATCTTGACCTGGGGAGATTGTTATTGTGGGTGGTAGTAAGAAGAGAGTGGTTTTTCGTACCTGAATAGAGGCGTCATCTGGAGACCAAGCGATGAAGGCAATCTTGCTTCTGTAAAATTGTTAGACTGAACCTTTTCTCCCTCAAAAGCTAGCTTAAACCATACCTTTGTCCTTCACCGTTCTCAAGTTCGTAGTTGAAGTCGTAAACAGCGTACCGGCAGCCAATACCCTCAATACCCTATAAGATCATTCATCAATAGACGCCCATACCCCGCTCTTCGATAAATACCTACAGCCTTGTTCTTAGATTTGGATTCTACGAGCTTTGTGCGGAACTCTTCCCATTCAGGGTTTTCTGAAAAGTCCTCAACCACGATGAATTTCTTGTCGTCGCCCAGCTTGAAGATGATGTACTTTATCTTCTTTCCCTGCTTAAGTTCGTTGAACTTGGTGATACACTCTTCCGAGGCCTCGACACTGTATTATTCGTCAACTTATATTCCTCCATGGCGTATGATTAGTTCGATGAGGTCAAGGTAGGTAGAAAGCGATTCAAATTGCTTGAAGGGTGGGGTAGGCGGGGTGGTATCACTGACCCTGAAGAAGACTGTAGGCATGGCGCATGTTATTAGACGTTATTGAAGCATACAGAAGATTACGAGTGCATACCATGATTGCAATGAAGAGTTTGCGACGAGTTTTGATATGTCAAAACACTGGAGGAGGAATCAAGTCAGCGGGGGCAGTAACAAGATAGTGAGTGGGATGGAGATGGAAAAAACGATTTATTGAGACCGGAACTGAGTATCATAGAGACGTACAATAGGTTTGATCAATGAAAAAGTAAAGGTCGAATCAATATGTCGTTACGGATTCGAGTATTGAAGGTGTGTGGAAGTGGTGTCTTTGTTTATCAAAAACCAAGAACCAAAAACCTCAGATTTGGCGGGGGTTTAGACGACGCACGTGATAACTCAGATCTACGCAATGAGCGAGAAAGATTTCTAGGCACCTACGGGAACTGTATGTTTTTGGCTAGGAATGGTGAAGATGTGATAGATATTACTGTAGGAATCTATAGGCAGACAGATTTAAGAGGAGAGAAGAAAGGTGAGTATCTTTAGGCTTTTATTTTAAATTCATTATTCTACATGCCATCCAGCCCCTTGCTTTTTCAAATCAAATCGCGCCTAGGTATAAGACAATAGAAGAAATTGAGCGGGGTGTTAATGTACATAATGTGTGACCCATATTGAAGCCTGAAGCACTACGTCGATTGAGGCTGTGATGGGTGTTCTGTTTTTACATCAGGCGGAAGGAAATCTTTCACATCATTCCTATAAAATATTAGCAGATGCTTACGACAAGCTGTGAGATTTACTAACCACCCATGCCTGGCATGCCTCCAGGCATACCACCGCCGTTACCCTTCTCCTCGGGTGCCTCAACAATTGCTACCTCGGTGGTGCCTAACAACGAGGCAACACCGCTGGCATCAACCAATGCTGTTCGGACAACCTTGAAAGGATCAACGATACCAGTAGCAATCATGTCAACATACTCTCCTTTGGAACTGTCGTAACCCTTGTTGAACTCGAGTCCAAATTCATCTGAGAGCTTGCCTACAACAACTGAGCCTTCCATACCAGCATTCTCAACGATCATTCTGGCTGGTTTGGTGATAGCACTCTTGATAATGTTCACACCAAGTTGTTGATCGAAATTTGCGGTCTTAACGTTATTGAGGGCTTGGCTGGAAGCTTTGAGGAGAGCGGTTCCGCCACCTGGAAGAATACCCTCCTCAACAGCGGCACGAGTTGCATTGAGAGCATCAACGTAACGATCCTTCTTCTCGCCAACCTCGACCTCCGATGATCCACCCACCTTGATAACGGCAACGCCCCCAGAGAGCTTGGCAAGACGCTCTTGAAGCTTCTCCTTCTCATAGTCGGATGTGGTAGGATCGTTCATAACACCACGAATTTGCTCGCATCGCTGGGCGATGGCATCCTTGCTTCCAGATCCGTTCAAGATAATGGTGTCTTCCTTTGTGATAGTAACAGAGCCGGTGCTTCCAAGCATATCAGGCGTTGCCTTCTCAAGCTTGATCTCGAGTTCGTCAGTGAAGACACTCGAGCCAGTAAGAATACCGATATCACCAAGGATGGACTTGCGGTTGTCGCCAAAGCCAGGTGCCTTAACAACAGCGACTTGGACTTGGCCACGGAGTTTGTTCAAGATACAGACACCCAGAGCATCTCCGTCAACATCCTCGGCAATGATGAGAAGTGGTCGGCGAAGGTTGGCTGAGGCCTCGAGGGATGGTAGGATATCTTGGACGGCGGAAATCTTCTTCTCAGAGAGGAGGATTAATGGGTTCTCGAACTCGATCTTTTGTGATTTGGTGTCGGTGATAAAGTAGGGAGAGATGAAACCACGGTCGAATCGCATACCTTCTGTGACATCAAGCTCGTCCTCCATTGTTTTTCCTTCCTTGACAGTGATAACACCCTCTTTTCCAACCTTCTCCATAGCACTGGCAATCAATTTCCCAATGTGTGCATCACCGTTGGCACTAATAGTTGCCACTTGGGCAATCTCGTCGCTAGTGGTAATATCACGCTTGTTCTTTTGCAAGTACTCGACAACAGCATCGACCGCGGCTTGCGTTCCTCTTCGGAGATCCATTGGATTGCATCCTGCAGCAACGTTCTTGACGGTCTCGGAGAAAATAGCCCGGGCAAGAACGGTAGCCGTTGTAGTTCCATCGCCAGCAGTCTCGTTTGTTTTCGATGCAACATCTTGGATGAGACGAGCACCGAGGTTTTCGAATTTGTCTTTCAGCGTAATGGCTCTCGCAACAGTCACACCATCTGTAGACCTTATCAGGATGTGATAGAAGAGATGCTGAATTCATACACACCTTTTGTAATCTTTGGTGAACCGTAACTCGACTCAATCAAAACGTTTCGTCCCTTTGGTCCTAAAGTTGTGGCAACAGCCTTGGCTAAAGTCTCGACACCAGCAAGAAGAGCTGCTCGACCTTCGACACCAAACTTGAGCTCCTGGAATCATGCCATGTTTTGTCAGCACAATTCGCTGCTAGATTCCCCCAAAGAGATTCTGCCAACAGAGGGTGTCTTAATATAGCATACCTTGTGTGCAAAACGTAGTTGCTGGGCAGAACTAATGGCAGGGCGAAACTTTGAAGCTGTTGATCCAGAAAGGACCGAGGCTCTCGCCCTTGATGTTAATGCTCGTTGCATATTGAAAAGATTATAAAGAATGACACGCTGTAGATGTACAAATATAAGGAATGAGGTATGTAGGGCCTTGATCGATGTGGGAGATGTTGATTGATTGGGATTAGGATTGGAAGATGGAGGTTGGAGTTGGAGAAGGAAAAGGAGTGAGAGATCAACTTAAAAAAAATTCTGGGGAATCGAAGCTGCGAGAATAACAGCTAATCAGACTGGAATAAAAAAAAGCGGATCTTCGGGCCGGCAGTTGTTCCGCGGATCCCTTGACTTACTTCTTGACTTCGGGACTTCAACTTCACCTCCTGAATTGTCATTGTCATTCTACAATTCATCACCCTCCAATACATTCTAGATTTCAGACGAATACCATTGATCTGTGAACCATTCATCAGAAATTGGTTTATATAGGGAGAGCACCTGATTGAACCTTCACCAACCGCTTTCCAGTGATCTGAAAGCACCCCTTTCTTTGTAAGCTCTTTCTACAGACCACAGTGTATTTCCATTGATGTCAAGTACAATTACCCACCCCATTCATCTATGTAGAATAGTTGAAAAGTTTCATTTGCTGAGATTCCTACATTCAGAGAGGCCGCTGCAAAGTATCAGTGGCAGCTGGGATTCCAAATCCCATACCCTGGCCCACTATGGCACAATTGCCAAAGCTAAAATTCCAGATTTTTGGTTTGAATTTAGTTTATTTCTCGCCGCAACCATGGCTTCCTATCTCCCTTTTTCTAGAAATCCCATCTTTTGAAGCATTCGGATACCTGTCAGACATTCTGTGAAACAGGACGTTAGCACTCTGTAGTACTGATTTCATATACCATGACTTACTCTGGCGATAATCCCTTGTCTCTACTCTTTGACAACTTCTTTCAGACATCCATTCCATGAAGAGCACCATGTTTGATACCACTATTTTGGAGCCACAGACACTCTAGTATGAGTTCTAGGATGCATTATCAAGAGTCAACTGCAGGATGAAGGATAGGGGTAACACTGAATGCCTACCTAAGGTGATAAATGTCAGGAAACCTATCATATGACTTGTCCCACTCTGGTCTCCACATTCCTCCAAATATTCTCTCCTTTCAACTATTTTTAAGATAGTCGGGGTTTTCCCTACCATTACCCGCCCTTTTTAATGCATGAAGCTAGAAAGCAAATACAGGGGCCAACACCATTGTTTCTTCCAGGCTGGGTATGAGTTTTGTGCTGGATTCGGAAAGTCAAAAGCAATATTTTTATCATCCCGCTGCGGAACAAATGCAGGTATTTCTCCCAACCTCTTCTGGCCACTCATGGCTCTGTTTGTAATATGAATGGTGCAATAATCAGGAGTAAGGCATGATGCTTCTAGTTATCCCATGTCATCCTATGCTTGGAGCTATATCGGAACTGCCCAGGGTGGTCCCCACATCATCAGCCTTGATGGGAAAACTAGCTTCACACACCAAGATTGAATTACTGGATGACATCGGATGATGATTATGTGAATCCTTTTTCTTACATTCATGGGGACTTTCTCATTCTAATACCAGACTTGATTTTACAAGGACATCTACTGGACTCCTCTAAGAACAACTTCTTTACAACAAGAGCCATCTCGTGAGGGATTGCATAAACCGATCATCGCTACTTAGAATGTACTCCAACTCCAGGCTAGCTTTTCCTATCGATAGACTTCTGGAGACCATTTCTACGAGTGAGTTCAGCTCTGAATTTTACAACTGCAGTGTTTATTGATAACTACAAATAGTGACTGCCTTCCAACACTTATGAGTAAAACTTCAACTTAAAAGCTCACGCAACTTCGCTTGACTCACACTTTTCATCTTTCTAAGACCAATGCTAGGCTTGCGCTAGGCATTGACGATCTGCTTTTGATCAAACTTTTGATTTAGAACTCCAAGAATTTCCGAACAAGAGACTTCTCTGATATTTCTATAACACAACTCACAGAATTTAGCAACTGCCGAAGAGTGACCTGCTGAATTTCTAGGAAGTATTACCTTCTAAACCAATGATGATCTTGTTGCTAACAGAGTAAAAGGACCCTTCTCTCCTCTTGCTGGACGAGATTGATCACGTTTCTGTGACCATAAAACTCTTGAAGAGTACCTAAAAACCGGTTCCTAAATCCGGTGCTTGGATGAAACACAATTACTGGACGATTTTCAGCGATTGGACAAGCCATATCTAGACGATGACAGCTTTTTTCTATCATATACTTCACGCAAAATACGACGAGTTTTAAAAGATTTTCATTAGCAGTGCTAAGCATGCACAGCAATCTGCCGAAACCCTCCCAACACCATTGAAAAAAGCAGCATAATGAGCATGCAACATACAAATCGCACGAATCGAGAAAATCGAACAGGTTTCGCTAGGAAACCTCTTGGGGACTTCCCTGGTAACCAACTAGTTTTCTTCAGCCACGATATCACATCACAAGTCAATATCAGCACAAGTCACTATCAGGGAATTGTATGGAATTTGGCTATGATACAAGCCTGCGCGGTCCTCCAACTTTTCTACCACAATGATAGCGACCGATGACCACCCCTGAACCCGAGATTATAGACCCATCAACGGGTTGACTTGGCCATGACAACAAAGCCATCCCTTTCATTAGTGTCAACGAAAGCGAGGCTATAATCTGATATGATCAACAAAGGAAAGAAAGAAAGAGTGCTTTTGCTTTTTTATCATGAGCGCTTTGTGAGGTAATCCCTGCTCCCGCCGCCAAGCTCTGAAATGCTTCATAAGAAATACTAACCGGATTCCACAAAACAGTAATGCAAAGTTGAACTTGCTGCTCTCAACACCATGTTCGAGAATCAAGTTTGATATCAGCAAGGTTACTGAAGTGTCGCTAAGCTTTAACGCGCTTGGGTGAACATGCGTGCAGGAGCAAAAAGTTAGAAAATACGGTAGAGAGTTGTGTCAATACAGGCAAGAAGAGAAAATAAATCTACGACGACTAAAGTTGGTCATCGAAGAAGACTTTGATAAGGTGTACCCTGAACTGTCATTGCTGGAGACAAGGGCTTACATCGAAAAAGGATCGTCGCCAAAGCCATGGAAGGCTGACCACTCAGTTCCATCAGGTTTGACGCTACCACTGCGGGAAGTCGCCATGCTCTGGAAGTCAAGATGTTGAGCTGGAGAGCGAGCGCCATGGGACGAGAAGGGGTTATCAGTGGTGGTGACACCTTCTGACATGGATGAGGCATCAACTTGACCTCCACCATGTTGGTTTCTATTCAGGTGAAGATTCTCCAGCAAGCAACCAGTACGATCTAGGGTGGCATACTGATGGTTTGCTTCCATAAAGTTGTTAAATCCGCCACCGTTGTGGTTCATTTGCTGGACAAACATTAGCTGAGATCGACGAACATTTTGAAAATGCGCGAGACTTACATAAGTAGCGTCATATCCTCTACTAGCTCCGCCTTCTTCACTGAGGGATCCATCAGTATTCATTCCATACGAATAAGCTAAGGCAGGATTGTCGATGATATTTTGAAGAGGATTCGTTATTTCGTTCTCATTGCCTTGAGCGCGAGCAGTTTCGTGTTGTTGGTATTGCGCGGGGTATTGGCGCTGGCCGTGAACATACTCTGGCCGATGGCTGTAAGATGTGAAAGTAGTGGTAACCATGTTACGGATCGTGTTCTCATCATCATCAATATCTCCGCTTTGATCATTGTCACCCTCCATGCCATATTGAGCGGCTGATCCGTACTCTTCGGCACCAACCCCATGCTCCTCAGCAACACCTTTGTGACCAAACTCGCCGGCAGGGAACTTGGATAGCAAGTAAGGGTTCACATGCAAGGTGGTAAGACCATCATGCTGCTCACTAGAGGAAGCGAGGCCCTGTTCATGGTTATCTTGCAAGCGATTACGGTGAGCAGTCCATCGACCAGAACAGGCATTGGCACGAGGAGCAAATTTGGAGATAGTCTCATCATCGCTATCTTCCGTCTTGGATGCTGTATCAGTTTCAGAGTCCTCACTGACCTGGTACTTTGTTTGAGGTTTGGCCCGGAGACCATATTTTCCCTTTCTACGATTGGGATCGTAGTCGTCCTCAGAGGCAAAATCTTCAGGTGCGGGGCTTGGTGAAGGAGGACTAGCCTTAACTCTACCAGCACTTTTGCGACCACGCTTCAAGCCTGAGCTCGAGACTTGAGGAGAAAGAGCATGATGGTTTGGAGTGGCACGACGACGAGCAAGTGCATTGGATGGAGTCAGACCCTCAGCGTCAGCCTGCAATTTTGCAACACGTCTATATTGTCCTGAACCCCGAACAATACCAGAATCAAGATTTTCAAGACGATCTTCGATCTCCTCTCCCCAGAGCACTTCGCGAGTTGCCTTCAAATCCTCCTTATCCGTATCGCGGATATAGCCTCGGACTTCAGGCTTCGCTGCAGAAGAACCCTTCTTGCCAATGAGAGGTGGGACCATATGGCCTTCGGTGACGAGATAGTCACGCATCTTCGCAAGCATTTGAGTAGCAGCTTGAGCGGATGCTCCAGGATTAAAGCGCTGCATTGCTTTGCCCCATGGGAGATCAATGCCTTGACGTTGTGACTCATATTGAAGATGAAGGATAAGCTTTTCCATCATGCGAGGTCCTTAAGTATCATCGTCAGCTTAGGCGTGGAAAAGAAGTATGGGCAAATCGGGGTGATCAACATTCTACAGATGGGGTGGATGCATTGATGTATTAAAAGCTACTTACGATGCCACAAGACAAGCTTTCGACCCTTGACACGACCATTGGGATGAGTTCTAATGGGAGAGCCTAAGTCATTAGGATCGAGATCTTCTTCGTCGCCAGAGAGTGTTTGTGCAAGCTTAGACTTGGGAGTTTCTTCGAGATATTAGTCAACATCCCAACAATCATATGTAGGAATCCATCTATTGCGGATCCTATTTTCAGATGTCTTCCTGAGACTTCTGCCCATTTGATGTAGGAGGATGGTGGCTTACTCAAAAGGGGTTTGCGAACTTTGTCAGTAGAGACTTTGCCTTTATTAGCTGACAACGGAGTGAAATTCCTGGAGGTAATCTTGGGTGCTCTATGGTTTTTAATGGAAGGAGCAGCTGGGGTCTTGAATTCGGGTTGAGCTGTACTATCACGAGTGGGTGTAACAATTGATTCGGGAATCGCGTCAACCATTTTATTATCGGCAGTGGCATCGGCGACGAATTGGGATCCTTCCCCCGAGGTCGGAGTAGGTTCATTTTTGATAATATCCATCGGAGTATCCATTGTGGTCAGTGGCAAGCTCATTGAATTGAGTCTGCGAAGTATTGGTTATGATTGTTAGGCGATCTGTGTGCGGGGATAATGGTTAGCAATTTTCACAGATTGCGGGAACTGTGCGAAGATAGTGGAAATATGGCGTGTTATGTACAGTGAATGAATATTGTGGGATGAAGATATATGGATTGATTGATTGGTGTGTGGAAGGGGAAGAAGGGAGGAAAGAAGTGAAAGCAAATGCAGTTCTGGGTTGACCTAGGAACAAGTCTGAAAAAAAGGTGAAAACACAGGTACTCGACCTTGATTGATCGAGAATAGTGAGTAGCAGTGCGTGTTTGGGAATGACGGTGGTTGTGCAAATTGGGGAAAGGGGTTTGTCGCGTCAGCAAGCTGATTATTGCCGATATTGAACACCAATACCCGACGCCCCAGACACAATTAGCTGCCCAGAGAAGCTCAAGGCAAATTGACAGATGTCAAAGACCTTGAGCTTGCTGCTTGGTGATACGATTGGTGCGTTTGTGCTTGTGTCAAGAAGGGTGGGAGGGGATGGAGGAAAGGCCCAGATGGAAGGCAAAGCTGCACCAAGAGATCGCAACCTCTACGATGAGCAACGTCGATCTTACGGAAAGGATTGATTTGAAAGAAGCTCTACATGATTGCGCACGTTGAGTTCTTTATGTAAAAGAAAGTATGGTGATAGAGAGGCTTTTGGGAGGTTCGAGGGGGGCTTTGAAGCTGCAAATCCAAGGGCAACGAGGTGGAGGATTGCTACGAAAAAGTGAGAACTTACCAGAGATTATTTTGGATTATTGCAAGCAATACTAGAGCTAGTCTAGCTGCTGCAATACGTGTTTGGGAGTAGGTGTGGTTGTTACAGAAAGTTGAGGGGATCGCGGTGTTCTTGTGAGAAGGAAATTTTGGCAAAGGGGGCTGACGCGAATATTTGGTAAAGCTGAACCTATCTGTTGCTCTGAGAACAGGAACCTATACTAAGCTATTTTCGATTAGGTTGAGCAATTCACTGCGAAAGCATTTATCTTCAGTAGTTTTACATTATTCTATTCAACAAAGTTTAGTGATATCCCTGCTTATCGGGATTCGGTTTGCACTTAGAGGAGAATAAGAAGGTGTGCACTGGTAGATGTCAATAGAGGACAATGGTTCCAAAATTTTGCATTTCTGAAAGTAGGAGAGTGGCTGAGAGAAACTTGATACTTTCATCCTTTGCTTGTATCAACACAGGATGAAATTTGTCTGATAAATCCAGACAACAGATTAGGTAAGCGCGTGAATCTGTCTGAAAATAGCTCAGATCCCCAATGCTCTTATGTTTCGCTTGCATTTTTACAAGATAAAATGTGTCTAATAAGTATGGACAACGTCTAATAAATATGAAAAATGTCTAATAAATATGGAAAATATCTAATAACCAAAGAGAGACCTTAAAAAACATGGATAACAAATCAGAGAATAATTAAGAGAATGTCAATACTTTCACCTTTTGCTCATATTTGTAGAGAATGAAATTTATCTATAGAAAGTAGATCAAGAGACAGCAGCCGAGGAGACAATAAGTGAGATTAAAAAAAAGGTGAAGATTGGTCTTACGAGTCGATTCATTCTTCAGACCATATTACAGTTGATTTCCCTTGGGTAGGATAGTAGTTACAAATCCCGTTGTTGGTTGCGCAGCTAATTATGATCAACACTTCAATTTACTGCTATCAAATTAGAAGAAAAAGCATTCAAAATCAGGATATGCCTTAGAATAACACTCTTCTCCAGAAACCTTCAAAGCAGTTCCTTATCGAGTCACTCTCTCCTTCAGCACCTCAAATCCAACCTACTCAACAATCAATGGACTATCCGGTCTTCCTTGGTTCGCATACGCCTGCATAGAAGAGTGATATTGCACTCCTTGACCTTGACCAGTTGTCCTCCGCCTACTCGGCATCTGATTTCCCGTTGAGGGGGAAGCATCGTAATCCGGATATCCAAAAATCGGGGAACTCTGCATCCCAAAACTCTGATTTCCACCCATTTGCATCGAATTTCCATATCCCGTCTCTCTTCTGGAAGCAGTACATGCCGTATTCTCTGCACCAGAAGTAGTGTATATGGTCTCTCCTCCACTGGAACTACCATATCGTGTTTCTCCTCCAATAACTGTGTAATCCGATCCAACTCTTCCATTCATACCATAAGCATTATCGTCTTCTCCAAGTCCCAATCCATCCTCGTAAAGTGGGGTCTCATTACTGGTGTAATAATTAATCAACTCCTTATTATCATCTCCCAGATCAATACCTAATCCCAAACGAATTCCAGCTCCTTCTGCTCCTATTGCACCCCCGTGACCATGATCTTGCTCAAGACTCAAACCTAAGCCCAATATCCTACTCACACCCCCATTTTCCTCCTTAACCAACCCGGAACTATCCCTTTTAATCTTCATTGAACTAGAACCCTCTCCTTTGACTAGTGCGGCCCCGAAGACTTCTTCGTCATCTGCATCTTCGTTGTTTGTGAATCCATCGATGACTTTGCGTTTTTTTGCGACGGGGGCAGAGGTGAAGGAGGAGGAAGGATCGGGTTTAGTGGAGGAGGGTGAAGAGCGCGCTACGGCTGTGGGAGCTGGCTTGATGCTTGCAGCATTGGGGGCGATTCCGTGGGAACGCATCATTCTTTCGTAGCGTTTGGCTCTAGGAAAGGAGGAGGAAAGGTTAGATTTCTGGGTTTTGAGGAGATTTGTAGAAAAAAGGAACACGAGGAGGAAATCAAGAAGGAGTGAGTTTGAGCGGATTTGAGTTGTAGTGGGAGAATGTAAGAGTAAATGGAGAAAGAAGGAGTTCAAGGGGATTTGAAATATGTTGGTAGAATGGAGGGAGGAGGAAATGAATTGAAGAAAAGTAATTACGCTGCTCCCTTGGTGACGATATTGCATTCTTTTGCTACTTGGCCGAAATCAACCTTGAGTTATGTTAGATTGGAGGTAGAAGGGCTAGATAAGGGAGAGAAAGAGACAACCTTTCCATTGTTGCTGTATCTGATGCAGCTGATGAGAAACTTGAACTGCTCTTCATTAGAAGCAGGAGACATCTTGGAGTCTCTCGACCAAGTGACGAACTCTCAACCAGTACGCGGAGGATAGGGAAGTAGGGAGAAGATGTCTGCGTCAAGTGGAAGTAGAAGGATGACAGTGGTTTGAATTCGCGGATGAGTAAAGTCTGTGGAAAAAATGTCACTGACAGCAAGATCCGAGGAGACTTGAATGGCACGTCTGTCCTTTTAATATCCTGGGACTAGGCTGAAGGCTTTCAGCTACTGTTTTGTCATCGCTGGTCTTTCTGTGGATTTGTGGCAGGAGTCCGAATGTTTGTTGTTGTTGCTTTGAAGAAATGGGTTGTTGAAGGTCTACAAAATCTATCACATACGCTGCCAGGGAAAGAGAACGAGGGAAACAGTCTTCCCACCCGTAATGCAAGATTCCACTGGCGCAGAGTTTTCAACAGTCAAAGTGCAAGGAATAACGAAAATGTTCATGAAAGAAGTTTGCATTAGTAGTATGGAACCTTCTGCATCATAGGTGATCTCATTGATCGATCATGCTGGTATCCTTTCCTTCGCTCCAGAATAGACAACCACCACGAATGAAGTAACCATACCCCAATGCAACCAATTAATTTTTCCACCCATCATGCCAGAGATCAAAGAAAAAACCGAAGATCAAATCGACCCTATCCCCAACATACCAAAGCCGTTCGTTTGCATTATGAATTTAGGGATAGTGCTGAGTCGAGGAAAACCATCGTAGCATAATAAAATGGCTTATGATTACTGGAATGACTTAGGCCTCATCTGTGTAGATATCCTTCGTTAGAAACAGTTCAGTAGAAGAGAGCGCGAAAAGCAAGAACAATACCGAAGAGACATGTAGGCAGAGCGCAAAAGCATATGCTGTGTTGTACATGAATGACGTGAGAAGAACACTTCTTCAGGCATCATTTTCCAATACATCATTAGCAGCATCCATATCGAGAAAAATATCCGTGATATCGCTCCAGTCGGCTGGATGTGGTGTCGGGGGGTAAATAAAAACTTCTGGCTCAAAAGCTTCTGCGTATTGCTCGAACGTGAGACTCATTGGGTTGGCCTCCCATCTGGCATAATCTGGCTGGGGCAAGACGTCGGGGTAAGCGGCGACTTCGCCATGGCCGTCAATCTTGTAGCCGCTTGCTTCTTCCTCGTCATCGGAGAAGGGGTTTGACATATCGGACAATTCAGACAGGGAGCTGGAATTACCATCATTCTCTTCATCATCCAGACGAGCCATCCCCTCAGCTTCATCCTCAGATTCAGATCCAGCTTTAACATTAGACTTGGCACTCTTTCTTCTAGCCGCAGCCTTCTTAGGGATCCTCTCAGCAGCGACCTTCTTAGGGGTGTCACCATTCTTGCCGATGACCTTGCGAGGACCACGCTTTTTTGCGTCAGACTTAGATGAGCCTTCACCATTTCCGCTACCAGAAGTAGCAGCCTTAGATTCAGGGATATCAGGTGCACTCTCCTTAAGCTTATCGAATAGGTGCTTGAATGCGGCTCGGGCATTCTTGCCATAGGAAACACCGACACGGCTGGCAACATTCTTGAAGTTGACCTAAGATTTGAAAATGGATGTTAGTCTTAAAAACGCACATCAAAATGCTAAAGAACTTCTCGTAATGTCCGAATAGGAGCAAAACGGGGAAGTTAAAGGCGCGGTAGGATTGAGTGGGAGCAGAAAGAAGGATAGAAAAATAGTACCTGCCTCTTGCGGATATTCGTCCATCTCGGCGAAGACGGCAGCAATGAGCTTGCGCTCTTTATCAGAAAGATTAGGAGCAGCCATGTTGTCTAGTCTCCTGTTTGGTTATTAGTATTGTTGAAGTTATTGTAGAAAGCACGGGAAGCTTTTGGGGAGTATGAGGATTGAAAATATAGTGCAACCAACTGTAGAGCTTCGAAATCGTACCTAGAGAATCTCGATCTATTTCATGTCAGTGCTGTTAGGCTTCGATATCGGCGCAGAAGTCTTCGTGTGGCTTCTTCGACCGTGCGAGAAAACACGACTGAGAGGAAGTCAAACACAGGAAACCTACGGTTGGAAAAGAGCACGGGTGGAAGATCTGCTGTTGGGAGTATAATACTGCTTGGAGAGATCGAAAGTGTATCTTGGGTATGGATGATGCAAAGGATCAAGAGAGAGTGTGTGGTGCTGTGAAAAGCAGTATAGAAAAGGTTTGTTTTGTTGGGGGGGAGAAAGTGAGAAGTCGGCTAAGTGTGTCGACTTTCAAAACCTTATACCCCTAGAAAAGAGGGCTTCTCATTTGGAAACCCTTTCTGCAGTGAATAAAACGGGGAGCAATATGTGATACATTCATTATAATGAAAAGTGAGGGTCAGTTCTATTGATAGCTTGAAGAATTTCGATTTATCAGAATTGGATTTGGCTGCAGACTTCAGGTTCTCAAGCCTGCTCGCTGCTTAAAGACTCGAAAGTTCCCGTTCTGATTTCTATTGTCTAGACCGGCTGTAAGCAGCTAACAAGGATATTATTGGTTCTAAGGAAAGGTAGTTATTTGCTTTTTCTGCACAGTTCTCGAATCATCACTCCATAGTCACAAATTTCAAACAAGACTTAGATATTTAGCGAATAGTTTTCTTTATTGATGATGTCTAATGCCACTCATCCAGACTGCAAATAAGCAATCTAAACTCTGGAAGCAGAAGTCAGTCATGCAAGCCGAATGATAACCCGCTGCCCTCGTAAAGACCAGATTCTCCAGAGCAACCATGTTGAAAATAGAAAGAAATGCTTGCTCCTTAAGACCCAGAGAGATAACACCAGAAAGTCCAACCCAAATCCAGCACCAGCAACAAAAACATGCTACCAAGCTATAATACGGGCTAGATCTAGCGTCCTCCACAATCTATAAGAGAGCTCATCACGTTCCAATCTAATCCTCCCTATAATCTTCGTCCTCAAGATCGGTGTCATCACCAAGGAGTCCTGATTCATCCATACCACTGGCCTCAACCTCAACCTCAGCCTCAGCCTCAGCCTCAGTCTCCTCATCCGATTGCTTCTTGGGGGCTCTCTTCTTGTACGGACCACGCTTCTTCTTCTCGACGACAGCAGGTGCGGGCTTTGGCTTGATGACACGGTACTTGGAAGGAGTACCTGTAATAGCAGGTTTATTCTCACCACCGGGGACCGAAGCCTTCTTGGGAATAGCGGGAGGAGAAGACTTGACAGTAGTGGTACCGAAGGGAAGATTGAATTTTTTCTTCAAGCTAGTGATCTTGTTGCCGACCTGTTCGTCATTAGCGATGAAGTCAACTTTCAGTTCTTGGAAACGGTGATTTACAGAGCGAGGGTTGCCATAATGGAGGACCTCGGCGACTTTGTTGACATCGACCTGAACACAGAAGGCTTTAGTTAGCGTGTGACCATTTGTGTTAGAGAGAAAGAAAGGTAGACATTGACGACATGCTTTAGTGAAATGTTGGTGAAGGAGAAAACGAAGATGAAGTGTAAAAAACCATGTTAAAGAGCATGAACGCGAGAAAATTGGTGTGAAGGGATAAAAATAGCGCCTTGATTTTGACTTGGAGGGAGAGGGTTTGAAAAGAGAGAATCCGAAAGATCTAGAGACACAATCGTGCTGTGCTTTGAATGGGGGAAAAAATGAAGAAGTAGAGAGATAAAATATTGGTGTGCTGTAGGGGGGAGAGATTGAAGAAAGGTGGAGTGAGAAGCTTACTTGAACTGGGCCACCGATAGTGTGCTTCAAGCATGCAACTAAAAAGTCGACTTCGTTGCTGGACATACCAGACTTGTTGGAGATGGACTTGTCATCGCCTTCGGTGGAGGGACCAGCAGTGAAAGGGCCAGCATTGGAAGGACCAGCTTCGTTATTGGACATTTTGGAATTTACGTTGTTGTATGTGATCTGTAATGAGAGTGTGTTAGAAATGATCTTCAAAAGAAATAGAGAAAGCAAGTTATAGAGAGGGCAAGTTACAGAGAAGGGTATTTATTGAGTTATCAAAGTTGATGCTTGTGTTGTATGATGTAGGATGGTAGAAAGTTTTGGCTCTTGGGGAGGCCAGCTGGCAATTTATAGCTTGGCTTGCACAGTCGGGCTCGCTATGTTCATTCACTTAAGTGCACAATGCAATCACGATGTTCTATGATCTATTAATTTCACTAATGGAAGCAAAATATCTTTTCAGCCTTCTCCTCGGAAGGTAAGCTTGAAGCTTCTGTAAGAGATCAATGAAAGTATTGTATATGGAGGTCGAAGGGGCAATGAAGGTGACAATATTATTCTATAGGAACTAAAGTATTGTATTACAAAAATTTACTTTGTTAGCTTTACTATAATAGACTGGAAGATTATAAGTAATCAGCTTGACAAGCTATGGAAAGGTTCTACTAGAAATATCATATTACTCGAAGCTAATACCATGCTTTTCCAGCTCTAGGTTATGATGTTGAACCCTTTAGAATCATCTTCGCCTCTTGTTTGCTTTGAGGGCTCGTAGAATTAGCCACCTCGAGAAGCTGTGACAATCTTGTTACATGGAGAGAGGGGTCAAATCTTCCCCAAGAATTGCGCTCGAATCTTGGAATCTATTAGAAAATTAACACTTCGTTTCATCAAAAGTTGACGACGAATGCAGAAGCTTGGTGGAGACCAGCTGAGGTTGAAGCAATTTAACATCACCAACACCTATCAAATAGTAGGGCAAACACGGCTTCAGCTACTTCTGGCTTCTACTATCCTAAGATGAATATATACTGAAGCACAAGAACAAAGATTGCAGTCTGGAAGAGGCCAAACTGATTTTGCAGAGGTCAAATATGATACACAGAGGCCATGGAGATTGTCCAGAGGCCAGAGAAACTACGCCAATGCTACGGAGATTACACAGAAGTTGCAGACTATCCATTGGTCAAATACAGCTACGCCAAGGTTATAAAGAATTATGTGGGAGTCAAGGGGTCATAGAAATCACATAGACTATCCAGGGATCATACCCAGAGGTCAAAGAGAAGATGCAGAAGTCAGGGACATCGTAGAAGCATTAACGAACTGATGTAAATGGCTGCCATGACAGAGATCTTCTGCAACGGAATAGAAAGCTATGAATATTAGCTGGCGGAAATATCGATTTCAATAAAGGGAAGCTGGAGAGCATCAGGGAAGCAATTCAATGAAGACATCTCCAGTGTTTTACTCCTAGATGCTGAGAATTCATGCATCCCAGTCTCCAAAATTTCTTTCTTTCTTTCTACAACAAAAAATGCATGTGTCATTGAATCCATTGCTTTGCCAATTTATTCTTTCAATAATAGTGTTCTGATCTAATAGGAGACAGCATTGGCAACATGCATCCGCAAAAAGATGTTAACAGAAATAAATAAGGGCTTGATGAATTTGGATGATCTGATGTAAGATAGATGGACATTTGACGAACATTTAGTGAACACTCACCATTGGTTCTGAAAATTTTCATAAAGGGGGCTCGCTTAATAAGCGATTCGCTAAGCACCGGTCGTCACGGTTTCAGTTTTTTTGGAACTCATGCATACATGACAGTATCCCTAACGACAATCAGAACTAGCCATATCACTAAGATCAATCCTAAGAGACCCTAAATTGAATCTGCGTACTCAGCAATGTAAGTGCACCTAAATTACCGAGAGAGCTGATACTAATTGTGAACATGCAGATGCACCAACATACAACTCAAACAGATGTGCATCAAGCTCAAAGGGTATCATATAGCTCTTCTTTCTCTGTTCTTGTTTCACACAGATCGTGCCAAGGGAATACAAATTACTCACATTTTATTTTAATTCCAGAGTTTTCTTCGAAGTCTGAAATAAAGCTATGTTCAGCTATTATCAGCTCCTTCCATATATTCCTTCCTCCAGCAGAAACTCTCGATATGATTTCTCTCTTTACAATTCAGTGTAATAAATTTCAAGTCAGGCTAGGAAAGTGTGGGATGAGGCTGGGCTGAGATAGGTAGAAAATGATTTATTTGGGCTAGACTGAGATGGGCAAATATTTAGACTCTCTTCAAGGCGATTTAGACACCAACCTTGCAGTAGAGATCTACAATCTGCCCTCCTTGATGAAAGAAAATTATCTAGAGATGGGGGAGTTTACAACGAACAGCGTTCCAACGACAAACTGATTACCTTCAACATTTCTAGAATAACTCTCTTTACCTCGCAGAAGTCGAGTTCGCATTTAATAGCGATTCATATACCTGATCGACTTTCCCAACAGGCAGAATGCAAGCTTCGATCCTGGACAATCTAATTCATGGCAGGAGATGCTGACTGGGGATTTGTTCATGAACAAAAGGAGGCCAAAGATCAAGTTGGGAACAGGCAAATTTGGAGGCAAGAGACATGATTGACGGTGTATATTCTACAAAATATTGGGAAGCCACAATAATGGGAGATCCTACAATCGAAAGTCATGGATATGGGTGAAGGGAAGTGGAACACCACCAAGGGGCCAAGGAACAGAAATTGGAAATCTGATGGAATAAGGTCCTTGATTCTAGGCAGACATAAAGGGAAAGAACTGGGAAGTAGAGCGTGTCACAGGCCATTGGTCACAACCATGAGCATCATGCCGAGTACACAGTGCGTTTGAACAAACGGACAAGGTCACCGCTCTTTTACAATCGCCGGATCTTCAAAGACTTCCCGGTTCTCAGTGGATCCAAGGCCGCTTTTGAAATGTCTTGAGCTAGAAATGATGCAGAAGAATATCAGGAAAGAATCTGATAGAAGGAACACCCTTCTAATCCTTATTCGGCTGAATAGAAAATGAAAAGAAAATCATGCCTGATATGATGTGTGTTTAGCACTGATATTATCAACAACCAATTCCGTGAGAGCCTGCAGAAAGTCCAACAGATTTTGATTGGTACGCTAAGGATCAGCGAGGAAATACGGGGTCTTTTCTGCGTTTGTCCTACTAATGCCAACAAGAATCAAACGAGGACCTTGGAAATTATCCTTGCTTCCCGAGCTATATTTCCTCGGACCCCCCCCCGTAAAAAGCAACTTCATGCGGGAAACATTCGCCAGGGATGATTCTTCAAGTCTTTCTCTTCCAACGGTGGTTGGGCTTTGGACTGTTAGGCCTGCATGGATTGATCACATCTGGACAAGTCGTCGTAGGGGTCGAAGTTTCTTTTGCGCATGGACCGCTGTGTAACGAGCCGGGAAGCCGGGAATGCTTAGCCACCACTAGTCTGTCTGTACCTATGTAGAAATGCATAATCTGCTCAGAATTCTTCAGCCTCTCGATTGGGTGGAATGACAATTTGTGATTCTATCATTTCTAAGACTAACTTTGGGTCCTCCTATCAAGTCGGATAACTCCCGGAATACGCTCTCAGATTTGGTCCTAAGTAAAGTTTCTTCTGCTCCTCAGATCGGCTCTGCAGTGATAGATATTACGCTTTCAAAATAAATCAAAATAGTTGTAAGTAAGATTTGAATTTTAAGCCCATAAGAGATCTTGGCTATCCAGGTAAAATTGCCTAAATTCCTTTACAAGACTATGGACAAGGTCGTAAGATTACAATATCTGTATCTGCAATCAGCCGTATCAACCAAATTTCCACTTGCATTTCAATTCCAAATCCAAACCGTTTTCAACACCAATCCCTTTACTTCACAATGGAATACCCAATTCATGAGTAAGCATTGAGTGGAACAAAGCTGACTCCTCCTGGTTGACAATATGTCAGATATGCCACCTCAGACCTGGTGAAGGTAGTCGTAGGAATGGAACGTAAGGTGTATCATTTCCATGAGACGATACTTTGCGAGAAGTCTGCATGGTTTCGACAAATTCTTTCAAAAAAGCGGGAAGCCCCGAGGGAAGAAGCTGCTGTCGAAGAAGCGTATGACGACTTTCTGGACAATCAGAGGAGAGAGATTTATCGCCCCAACGACGACATCAATGCATTTGACCAACTGTTCGACTGGGTATATGGTCACGAAATACAAAGTCATGATGCAAAGGATTCCTCCATCGCCCAGGTCTCGGAGTGGCTCGTCCTTCATTCGCTTGCGAATGAGCTATGTGTTGATGATTTGGCGGCTGAGACTTTGGGACGGTATCGTCAGAGCAAGGATCCATTGTGGTCCGGCGTATGGATGCCTCATCCGTCCGAGGTTCGATACATCTACGACCATCCATCTACCACTTCCTCGCTGAGAAACCTGATTGTGGATCATGTTCGATCGATGTTATTCTCATTGAGCATTCTAGGCAATATTAGAGAAGTGGCCGACCTTTTGAGCAAGCACAAAATATTTCTCGTCGATGTCTTGTACAACGTAAGGAAACATGCTTTCCTCGAGCGTGGGAACGAAGCAGAGATCTGTGAGTCAGCGAGTTGTGCAATTCATCCGCAATATTACATGGAACCTGAGAGCAATATAGATATACGCCTTAGCGACGCGCTGTCGGTCGAGGAGAGTACACCCATGGACAACGAAGTTAGTATTATTACCCCAGAAGAAGAGGAAGCACTGGACGCCGCCGAAATCCTTGATGCAATGGCTGAATTCGAGCAAGTCCGACAAGAGAAATTTCGGTGTTGGAAAGGAGGCCGCTACGCTTCCCCTCACCAAGGCTGTTAAGAAGAAGAAAAGAGGACTCCTCCTAGGACTACTCGTGGTTAGAAAGGGTTGCAGCGGAAATGAGGAGACGAAGTCACGAAAGTAGGACTTTAGGAGGATCGTGGTTTCATCAAGCTCATTGATTTGGACTTGCGGAAGTTAGCTGAATCATTTCCTACCTTCTATGATCAAGAATGCATGCTTTGTTGATGCTCATGAGTCCGTGATGATAAATTGATTCAATCTCGTCGTCGATAGCGCCTTTCCTTTTCTATATGATGGATTCCATGGTATATTCTCTAACAATTTTGGCAATTTAATTATACCAAAAATACGTATCATTCAAGATCTCACGCCTCAGCACCGCATGGTCAATTCTCAGAGAGGTTCCTCGGGAAGCGGAAATCTCACTTGTCATATTAACAAGTAAATTCATATCCGTGGACACCGCCCCTGTCCACGTCAACGAGACGGACCAAATTTACATAGCATCTTAGGACCCAAGAGAAAATTGTGATTTTACCACCAAATTGATAGAAAAACTTCAATAATGACAAGGCTTGATTAATCCCCGAGTCCATAATCTAGACTTACTGCGTCACCGCCACTAGAAGACAATGGGAAGGGTTGATGTGGCTTGCCATTGTCTGTTTAAGTGTGGACGAGATGGACCCTAGAATCTTATTCGCGCGAGGGACAGGTATGTATATCTTCCCAACCGCCGCAGAAGCCGGAAATCGTGTCAATTATACCAGGACATGTATTTCGATCCTCTTAGCCACCCTCTCTACCCGCATATAATGTGTGTATGCCAAAGACTTGCTGACATTTCTTTTCCTGCTAAAGCAACACTAAAAAGCTGCATGGTAGTCTTTCCCCTTCTTTTCTGAGCGCCGAATCCTGCTCACCAATATGCGATGCATACTGGAGGTGTACAGCCACACATCGTCGTCCTGCAATGGGCACCAATTATTCAGTCCTGTACAACAGCCTGCATTATGCAGGAAAGATTACAGAGTTTCCATTTGTTGGAGTATTTATCGAGAGAGAGAGATAGGCTGTAGCTTTCTTCACAGCTACAAGTTTTCAAAATCAATCCAAGAGTCTCACTAGCATCGCAGTACCATAGCATCACAGATTACCCAACAAAGCGACATCATTCTAGATAATAATAGAGTGTGCTTATCTTTTTCTCACACTTCTATCCCCTCTGTGCCTGTTTTGAAGACTGATTACCTCCTTAGGGACATGTGCAAGTGGTGAAAGCAGGACTGTGTGAACATTTTCATGCCTGCAAACCGTGTACCAAGAAAGAGATTGAAGGGCCTGATATCACAGTCACGATGGTGGGAGAAACTTGCTCTGAATGCCCCTAGGTAAGACGAGTTCAAGTTGATATCAATTCATTTAAGGCTAATTTTGATACGGTTCCAATTAGTTCTATTTCAAGTTGCAAGATAGGCTTTAGCTGCAGACTCTGTCTGTTGTTTAGAAATCAGTTACAGAGTACAGCACTCAGTCCTTTTGCTCTTTCCCTTTCACTTCACCTAGATCACTCCCTACTCATTCGTTCAAGCCGCTCAGTTCGACCGGAAAGTTCTGCTAGGAAAGCAATATCAGATCAATAGAAGTAGTAGAAGCTAAAATTTACTATCTACCGGTACTTGAGATATGTCAATACTTTGTGCCACCTCCTTTGTCAGAGGCAAATTCTCCTTTCCAGCATTTCCTAATGATCTCTCCAAGCCCAATTTTCGTGATATCTGGATATTTATCCTCTTTAATCCACTGTTTGACAATCCACTCTTCAGCTTTTGCTTCTGCATGTGGCTATATAGACGTGATGATTTCATAAATCGATGAGACGAGGGCGTGTAGCTCTGCTCGAATGGTTGAGCGTTGAGCTTCCTCATTGTCCGGCACTTTCAGCTCAGACTTAGCAGGGCTCGCCATCGAAGGCAGAGCCTGCGAAATCGCATAACAGGATAGTTCTTGACGGATTTAAGAGTAAGTTTCGGCTGCCTAAGTCGCCGTGTCTGATATCATGGTCGTGAACATATTGAAGAACAGATGCAAGGTCTCGAGACCATTTGATGCGTTCTTCCAGTGTTACGTATCAATGCCGTTTTGAAGTATATCGTGATGTCCCGTTCCCGTAAATTGCTCAACATCAGTGTCAATAATCATCCCAAATGAGGGATTTCTGGTTTGGATATATGCTACATCCAACTGAAACTTGGATCTGTGGGAAGCCTGGCAGTCTGTCCAAAGACTTCGCTCCACCTCCATTGATTGAGCAGGCTTGCGTCATTATTCTTGTCGATAAATCCTATTCTTGTTTATCGCACTTAGCCTCCTTGTACTAAAGTCGCAAAAGGCTCTAGCTTTTGAAGAGTCGAACTCCTTGGCATTTGTACAAATTGACAGCATCATTCTACCATCTGTTAAAAAGACAAGCATATCTTCTACAGCTAAAGTAAATATCAGAATGAGTCTTCCTATAGTTTATGCAGCTACTTATGTATCAGTAATTCCATAGGCACCTAGACCGACGACAAGTCTTGAGCTCAAAATCCTTCTAAGAGTCTCGACCATCCAACGTATATTTCCGTATTGTGTCCAAGCGCGGAACAATTCGGGCAATAATTCCCCAACGGACCTCTTAACGGTAAGTCACTTCATAACATGCCTGACATGTGTTAGGCTTTTCAACCGCTTCTCTCGGAAACAACAAGAACGCAACACAAGTCCTCTAACCCATACCTTTTCATCCTGAGAGGGGTTATTATGAAGTATACTCTGTTAACCGTCCACGGGGTGAGGGTTTTGAGCTCTGGGCAATTGGCGGAACTGGTGCTCTTTTCACCCACCACGAACGTCCGAACGAAGTTCTTAAAGTGAACAACAGCAGCCCATCATCAACGTGTAACTGTGGCGAATGGCCTTCTCATTAATCCTTAGAGAAGGGGAAGAGAGAAAAGGGGCTAAGGAGCCAAATCTAATTTACATGATGGCGGGTCACCTGACCCCACTAGCGGCAGGCTATACCAAATCGGGATTACCACGACTTGGTGGACGATTTGAGTTGCTACGCAACACAGCGCAAATCGTCACAGTAGCCTTTTAATCGAGAAACGCGTCTATCAGCAATTAGGGAGACATCCAAATCTCGTTCGGTGCCTTCGTATTGATGCTTATGGGATTTACCTCGAATGTGCTGAGCATAGGTCTATCCGCGAGTACTTTGCTAAGGGTGTCACCAAAACTCAACATGATTTGAAGTCTGCGAGCTCCACAAGCTTTGGTTCAAAGAGCACCAGCAGTTCTCTTGCTATTGATGTATCAAAACTAGCCTATGATCTCAAGTCCGCCCAGCTCTTGTCCTCTCAAAAGCCAAAGAAGTTACAAAAGAAAGCTAGATTTCTAGAAATGCCTTCCGCGGATATCCAAGTCGCTCTTCCTCGACACATGCCAACCCCAGTCCAAGCTCTTACCAACGGTGATGACAGACTTCTGGAAGACTTATGCACTGAGCTACGCTCGAAGCCAAGGATCGGATGTTGTGCTGGCTACATGATTGGAAGTAGAGGACAGCGCCATTATCTCACCATCGAGACAAGAGAGGTGGCGAGCTTGCTCCTCCTAAGAACTTCTTCACTTGAAGATTTATTTTTAGGAAGGAATGGGTTGCAGTTTCAACGTCAGGACCGATACCGAGTAGCGAGGATTCTTGCCTCCATCTCTACTGCATCTCTACACGACTCCATGGATGGCTAGACTAGAGAAGGAAAACATTGTCTTTCCTCGCGATGGCGTTCAAGTTATGATGCATAAACCATATCTTTCTCATAGTTTTCAAACTCCAGCTACCACTCCCAGTAGACCCATCATGGCACAACAAGCGGCAACCTTTGCCGCAAAACAAGACTCCGGAGACGTAAAAGATGTCCTAGTTAGCCTCGGAATTGCTCCTTGAGCTCTATTATGGGCAGACCATTGAGCAATGTCCATGTTGCTAAAAATATCTACTCACAAATAAACTTGAAAACTGCACGAGAGTGGGTACAAGACGTGGCAAGTGAAGAGCCGGACTTAGAAAATGCCATGTTGTGTTGTATCAACTTTGACTTTCCGCAAAAAGCAGACAGGAACGATGTGGAATTCAGACAAGCGGTCTATGATAATATCGTACAGCCTTTAGAAGATTTGGCACGCACTTGGACTATCTGAATTGGGGTAGACAAGTTGGAGAACAATTTCAATGTCAGCAGCGACCTGACACTGGTCCGGGGGTGATGTATGGTTGGAAATTGGGATGTAAGATACACTCACTTATTTAAAGGATTAAAGGACGTGCAACAAAGCTACTTCGAGCAGACTAGGTAATGAGAAGAAGCACAATTCATGGTTTTTTGGTCTAGGATTGAAAGACTAGGCTCTTATCGGCGGCTTCATAGAAATGATCCGAGTTTCTAAATGTCTTTTACTGCAACTTATTATCTATCAGTTCTCAATTTTAAGGGATCAATGCACCCGTACAGCTTCGGCAAAAAATGCCAACCTGCGGAAGGCAACTTGTGACAGCCCTTATCCATCATGGAAATGCGCATTTCTTGCAAGAAGCTGCTAACCGCTTTCCACAATAAAATAGGGCGTTGTGTAGGGATGTGAAGATCGGATTTCAATTGGGTAAGCTGTACTGACTTCGGTATCATCAAGAGTTGGGCAGATCGTGTTGAGAGTAGAATATCCACCATAGACTGATGCTATTGGCCTACACCAAAGGTCGACGTCTGATCTACAGACCACCAGAATCCTTGACCACTTACTGGAATGCGTTCCCGTGTTAATTCCTGCACCTCATACCCGACTTGGCCATCTTCCTATCATTGGCCTTAAAAGCAATCATAAACTTCCATCCTTGTCTCTTCCACGAAGGACCTTAAGCCATCAAGATTGGATGGCTTTTAGAAATAGCCACTTCTTTCCTTTTGATAGCGTGCTTGGTTAGGAAGCGTAGAAATAGCTATTAGTTTCTATCAGATCTCCTTTATCTTACAAGTAATCAAGTGTTTAAATCAAAGTCTACCGCTCCTTAAAAGCGGATTCCTTAATCGACTCTCCTTCAAATTAATCATTTCAGTCTCCCTGCTCAAATCATGGATATCGAGAAACCCATGAAGGACGTAGTCAAGTGAGCTCACCAGACATCAAATAGAAAACAGATGCTAACCACTTTCAGGTACTTGACAACAAAAGATCAGGTCAAGATTGTAGTTGGTGTAGACGAAAAAGCGTTTTATTTAAATGAAGAGCTTGTGTGTTCTGCGTCTCCTCATTTCAAAGCCTTGTTCTCGGGTGGCTTCAAGGAAAGCCAAACAAAAGAAGTGAAAATCCCAGAGTACGATTCACAAACGTTCGGACGTGCGGTGGGATGGATGTACGGTCGAGGCCTCTGGTGCAAGGAAACTTGCTCCCCTACCGATCGTAGGAGCCCTAATCACACCCTGGCTTGGTGTCGTCTCTGGGCTCTCGCAGACTACCTGCAGATGACGGACTTGTCAGAAGCAGCTTTGAATCAGTATCAGTCTTGTCTCGGGGACAATCTTCCCAGCAATGAAGAAATCAACTATATCTACGAGGAAGGGCTCGAGGAATCGGAAATCCAATTCTATCTGCTCAACAAATTCGTGGATAACTTCTTTGAGGTCACGATCGATGACGCGAGAAGAGTTAAACAATGGACAGATAACGTGGTGGCCAATAAAGAATTTTTCGCCGCGGTCTTGCACGACATCCGGAGTCATAGCCACAGTCATGGGCCGACTTGTCCTCGGAATACCTGCTATGTCCATCTGAAGCGAGGTGGAAGGAGGGTATTGAAGATGCACACTTGAGTCTTTGGAGGTTTAAGAAAGGTGAAGAGGTTGGCTTTCTGTTTAGAAATTTGGGGCGTTGCGACTAGTACTGAAAAGGTTGTGTTTTGAAGTTTTAGGAATGACTTTTCTCCTCGGTAGTGGCAACAAAATAAGTATGTTGATGAAAGTTATGTCTAGGAAGGATCAAGGCGTTGTCAAGTTGACCCAATGTTCTTAATGTCTCGTTCTTATCACAAGGTCCTCACTTAAGGATAGAGGATATTCTTAATGAAGAGATTCATGACAAACTTCCTCCCTAAGTGCGGTTGTTCTCTTTCCTGATAGACCTAGTATCATCAATTGGAACTTTTAAGATGAAGAGGACGCTCAATCGACCTGATTGGTTTAATAAATCCAATGTCTCCAATAGATTCATCGGGAAAAAACCTTTTCTAGTCAATAACGCAGATCGCATGTCAATGACACAGATCGCACGTTAATACCTTAAAAGTCGCAAGTTATATTCCTCTACCTATCATAGCCCCTCATAGAAATATTAAAATTGCGATTAACGTTAATTAAGTCAGAGGTATATATGCCATCTATGGTACCTCTGACTGTTACTGTCGCTATTAACACCTTTATAGCTATTGGCCTCCTCGTTGGCATTATAGATATTGCCCTTATTATTGGCATTGACACCTAGGCCCTAGATAGCTTGAAAGGCATCAATGATATCTATAATTATAGAATAAAGCATATAGGATATTATTATTAATAAGGATATAATTCTCATTTAAAGCTATTCTATATATTTAGTTGCCCATTAAAGTTGCCCATTAAAGTCGCCCATTAAATCGCCCACCCAAATCGCCCATAAAAGCTGCCCATTAAAGTCGCCCATAAAAGCCGCCTATTAAAGTGCCTATAAAAGTGCCTATAATAATACTATTAAATTTCCTTCAAAATGGCCTTTCAAACTGCCCTTAAATTTATTTATCAACTTATCTATAGATTACTAAAGGGCCTAATGACAGTCAATAAATTGTCATTGACGCTATTTGAAAAGCAATGATTAATCTTGACGTTATTGACATATAATTGACATTGTCTTGACGATACCACAAATTGCAAATCGCGTGACTTAAATTTTTTTTCCATGTGCTGCCTAGAAGTATCTCTCTTCGTATTGTTATATCAAGTCAGTGTTTTCAAGAGTAATCTGTTCAAGAGGCAATATTCCATTATTTGATCCCGCTTCAAATATATACCTCAGAAGCAAATCCTACAGAAATTCTCAACTCTTCAACTCCTGTTGCCAAAGAAAACCCATCTCCTACCTGGACCTCTTCAAGAGCTTGCAGCGGTCTCAAGTATCTCAATGCCAACTCCGTTTTCCCGAAAGCCAGCAACTCCTTTTCCCGAGCCTCAGCCTCCGTCTGAACCTTTCTCTTGCTTGCAGCATTACTCATAACCATCCTTCTTCTCCAATAATGTAAGTCGTGGTGGGAATAGCGAGAGGGATAATTGACTTCTTATTTTTGGTGGTTGAGGGGTACCAATTTCGGGAACTTAACTCATTGGCGGGTTGTTGGCGCCAATCAGGGACTACTAATTGACTAACTGATCAGGAAACAGGGTTAATGGTGTCTCTATTGCATCTCTTGGATCAATGGACCAATCTTTCAGTTTAGCCGATGGCTTGCTCATGCCGCCTATATCAACAATGGAGTATCCCACAGTTTCGCAGTTCTTCTTCGCGTCTTCATCTCACCCCAAAATCTATCATCATATCCGATTACAACGCTTTCGCAGTCCTCACCCCGGAGAACAGTAATTCAATAACTACCTTTAAGCTACCACATAATGTCAATCGCTTTCGCAAGGGGTTGGCAGCGTCGCTAAAGAGCCCATTATTAGTAAATTTTCTCCTGGGATACCAAGAAACGAGGAAATTAACGCAAAGAAGTACAACCTCACGATAGACGATGATGAGCATTGTATATGGCTACATGACTATCATTCGACACACGGGACTGCAGTTGGTTATAGTGGCCCAAGGAAGGACGAGGTGCGAAAGAAGGGCAATGTGGATTCGTTCCCTCATACGGAAGACGAAGCTAGGAGAGATTCACGATCCACGCATGGAGACTGGCGTACAAGATTGAGTTTCCCACCCACCAAGAAGCACATCCTGAATATATAAAGAACCTACGAGCACTGATTAGGAAGTGTGAGGATGCAGCTAGGCCTTGGTCTGGACAGCGATCCACCTACCCAAAAACCAAGCCAGGCCCATACTCCAAGCGCGCACCCCATTTACTTAAGCGGCGAGG
Source organism: Chlorencoelia australis (assembly GCA_003988815.1). NCBI lineage: Eukaryota > Fungi > Ascomycota > Leotiomycetes > Helotiales > Cenangiaceae > Chlorencoelia > Chlorencoelia australis. Next base: position 143,941 of record QYAN01000020.1, read on the forward strand.
TGATTGGAAAAGGGTCTTTTGGTGAAGTTTACAGAGTTATCAAGTTGCGCGATAGGAAGTACTACGCCGCTAAATACTTTTTCTCGCTTAAATCGAAGGATTATAAGAAGAGAAGAAGAAAGAGGAAATAGGATAAGATTAATGAGATCAATGAGGCTTATAAGATGGGGCGCGAGGAGATACGGAGAGAATTTACAATCATGCAGAATAATTCTTATGTAAGTTCTTTGTGCCCATATCTAAGATTGTAATGCTAACTGTGAAGTAGCCCAAACCCAATACAGTATGGGTAATAAACTTTATCGAAACGATCGGACCCTCTAGGAATATTAAAGACATTAGCGTGTCTTACGATCAATATATTACTATCTTTGCACAGGTACTATTCGGCCTTAGTCACCTCCATAAGAACAGAGTAGCACACCGCGATCTTAAGCCCGAAATCCTCTTGGTTAGGACGAAGCCGTTTACCATCGCCATTACTAACTTTGATCTTTCCAAAGTTAAAGATAACGTCACTCTTCTTAAGACATTCTTGCAGCGGCAGCCATACCGCGGGACTGGATAAGGATGGCATTAATGTACGAAGGCCGATGCGATGCGACCTGATGCGGGGAGATTGAACCAGGAACAATACCAACATTTTGCCCCGACAAAGCCAGAAAATTGCGCTGCAGATCATTGTGACACGCACCGGCCAATTGTTGTTGCGCGACGAAAAGAGTATCAGTTTGCGAGGCATCGAAGAGTACAACCGACCTATCGTACGAATATCAGAAAACTTCTATGGAACGCCAAAGCATCCTGCACCGAAGACTTTCCCAGGTTTCAGTGACAGCAATGGCTACGGGCCCGAGGTGGATGGTTAGCAGGCGTCATTATGCTCGAATTGATGTATAATCTTCCGTATCTCCCAGCGATTTCTATGCCGAAAAGAATGGGCTAGCAAATTACGAAGAAGCGGTGGGTTGAATGGTTGGTCTTGTGGGTTAAGCTAACTCTCAAAAGGCTTAGCAATCAAGAAGCAGATGATAGAGTGATAAATATTCTCGTTGGAATGATTAAGCCTGATCCCAAGAAATGTGGGCTATGGTCCGGCTTATTCGGGATGACAACTGATGGTCGCATAAACGACCCAGATGAAAAAGACGACGAAGAAGATGAACGAAGACGACGGTGGCAACAGGACAAAGATACCCACAGCGAGGTCACCGAATACGAGTTTATATGTGCAAGACCATCCCAGAGGACACTAGCAAGAATGAACGATGAGAAAACCATCTTAGAGGGGAGCCCTTGGGGTAGTGGGAGACCAACCGTTCAAGTACTAAATTGAGGTTCTTGGAGGTGCCAAATTCGGCAACTTGTCTCCCCGGCGGAGAGCTACGCTAATATAGCGTTTCTTTCGTGCTTGGAAGGCAAGAAGAGAGAGAAGGGATGATTGGATCTAGTTTTGATCAGGAGGCTCTTGACAATGTACTATTGTTAGTCCTACTACCCCTATCCATCTATTTGTTATATTAATATTCTAATACCGCAGATTCCTAATGCCACCGCCTCCTAGCAAGGAGCAACTATTTATCGACGCTCAAGGCTACGAGATTAAGGCGCGACAAGATCTAGAAGCTGATGGCTGTCCTTTGCTATCCTCTCGATCTTAAGATTCCCCTGCGAAATATTCATGAGGAGTATGAAAGAATAATATCATGCTGGCAATTATTCTCCTGCAATTTAGGGACTGGGAAAAATCCCGCGCCTTCTAAAAGAGGGTTGACATGACTATGGAACACTGGAAAATCCTTTCAGCGAACATGATAGTACGACCTCTTAGTCGAAGAAAAAAACGAAAAAAACGAAAAAAACGAAAAAAAACGTCCGATTTTGGGCACGTGCTATAATACTAAAACTTAAACAAGCAATTAAAAATAGTCAAATGGTTGGTTTCACTTTAGTGTACTGGAATAGCCTATTTAATGAATTCATTTGTTACTAATAGGCTACAGAACAAGAAGTACAAGCTGATGACTCATTAATGGCACGTGACTATATGCCCTTTTCCCTATGTTCCAACAAAAATAGACCGCATACAGTCTCTCAAATTAACCGCACGGTATTTCACACCTTTCACTGAGCTTTTTAAATCCAAGGGACATGCAATAGCCCCCTAACAATCTGCTATATTTACTGCTAAAGCCAAATTTTAGTATTATAGCACGGGGCAAAAATCAACCACTTTTTCCTTCGACGAAAAGTAGCATGCTATTTCTTACTCTACTACTTTTACCGCCTTTAAGCAATTAAAGCTGTTTAACAATTAAGTATATTTAATTTATGAGGCCTTATAAGTATTAATCATAGCTTAATAGCGCTTCTACTAGCTTTATAGTTTGAGTTTTTATTTCTCCGTTCCTTTTCCAAATTAACATAGTCTTATAAGTCCTTTTCAAACTTCATTATACGGATCTTGTATAGTGCTCAAAACGCGCCCGTCTCGAACGCATATCTCCGGGTTTATAGAAGCAAACCTGCGAATTCTTTCATTATAACCCCCTAAAAATTATCTCGATAATCAACGGTATCAAGTAGATATCAATCTGGCATACTATTCAGTTTCCTCGCCGATTGCAGCACATTCTCCTAGTCTGGAAAAGTGCAAAGTGATTCGATTTTCATCTTTAGAAAGGTATTTCGCGGTAGTAAGGAGCTCCGGCTTAATATTGTAACAAGAATACTAGCTTAAGAATAATATATAATTATTAATTTATTTTTAATTTTTAATTTTTGAGTGCTATTAGCCAAAAGAAATCTTGGTCGAAATATTATCCCCGAAAAGAACTTCCGAGCCTTTTCTCTAGTAAATTATCCATTCAAGTATTCTTAGTGCTAAATCCACTCTCAAATTCAAGGTGAGCAAATCTACATTGAGCAATCTAGAATGTAATGGTCATTTGACACATCCACTTTAGCCGGCAGGTACACAGTATCTCTGACGTGGCAGTTGGCCATAATCACCGAAGCTTTTCTGCTTACAAATTTGCGGTCCTCCTCGCACCAGCCAGCTAACTACGACCGCAAATCAGCAAATCTATTGGAACTAGGCATCATTTCAAGGTCTCATGGAGGAGGTATATCGCTACAGTCCCCTCGCGGACAATGAAATTCGGCTTTTGGAAATTCTCCCCGGGACTGACTCGAATGTTTCACTCCGCATGCAACATGTCTCTCTCCATGATCCTCCACAGTATTCAGCGCTTTCATACACATGGGGTGACGACCCAGCAGACAAGGCCGTCTTTGTTGATGGCAAGCTACTTAATATAGCACCGAACCTTGAAGCTGCGCTTCACGAATTTCGTGCTCGACCTGTGTGGTTCGTACCAGAGAACGAGCCAGATAGATTTAGGGCAATATCTACAAGCCTCCTCACTCTTTTCAATCAATATTCGCTCTCCGACTCTTGCGACGGCATGGTAAGCCAGATGACCGAACTCGTGAAGACTGGAAGTAACACAATTACTTCCCTTGCCAATTCAGATGATCAGATAACATGGAGCCAAGTGTCAGAATGTTTCAACCCCATTTCCCTTAGTCTGGAAACGCTTTGGACGGAGTGTGCAACGAAAGAAGAGCTGCCAATGTTGTTTGGAGAGTCACATCTAATCTGGATTGATGCTATTTGTATCAATCAGAAAGATCCTAGCGAGCGCGGACGACAGGTCAACCTCATGCGAAGCATATACAAAAAAGCATCATCTTTAACAGTTTGGCTCGGCCCTGAAATGGACCAAAGTTCCAAGGCCATTTCGATCATCAAGGAATTTGAGAAAGAAGGCATACGATCCTCTCTATCACTTGACCTCGACAAAATCATGCTGCCCATAGCTGGTCCTGAAGAAGGCTGGGAAGCTATTTCCAGCTTGTTTTCCAGGCCCTGGTTTCAACGCGTCTGGATACTGCAGGAATATAGTCTCGGTAAGTAATCAGATTCTCGGAGTGCTTACCCCCCCTTTTAGTAGTTTGGGAGTAGATTTCTCAAAAATGACAGGCATTGATGATTTGAAAGCCTCATGGCTCTTGAAACAATATCCCCCCCTTCTCCTTTCTATGATGACAATACTAACTCTGAAACTCTAACTTACAGGAGGATATAGGCCCCGAGGAAAATCGGATGCTATCACCTTTTGCTGCGGGGAAGAGCGAATATCAAACCTAGTAGACTTAGGGTGCTATGTCTTATATCGGAAGTTTAAGCAGGAGTCAGTTGTCAGAAATCCAGAGGCCTCCTATTGGCGAGCGCGAATGATGCAGCTTAATGCAATTGTAAATCTCTTGATTGACTACAAGAAACTCCGCAGCCGGGAACATCCTGCCAAACACCCCAATCATTACCAATTCCTGCCTATGGTGATAAGGTCCCGATTGGCTGAAGCTACAGACCCTAGGGACAGAATCTATGCTCTTATTGGTCTGGCAGAGGAGATGTTTGACGGTCAACCTGTTGATTTGGAATTTAAGAGGCTTATAATCGACTACAGGGCAACAGTCGAAGACGTATACTCCAGCTTTGTTAGAGCAACTGTCGAGGCTACAAAAAGGTTGGATATACTAGGGGCTTGCTCTCTAGAGGACCGTGACTACGTTCAACGAACATGGACACCGGATTGGACTACAAAACAGGCACATGGCATCTTGGCTACAGAAATTCTCCAATCCGACTCTACGGAGCCATATATTTTTATATATGATGCGACGCCGGGCACACAGTGCATTTCAACATTCGCTCCCGACTTTAGCACTTTAACTGTCAAAGGCCTCCTCTGGGATGAAATTATATTCATATCTTCTCCACTTCAAGAAGCTGGATCCTCAAAACCATTCCAAGCATTTGCGGGGGACTGTCTTACAATTAAACGTCGATCCAAAGAACTCGTATTAGGAAATATTGATCCTGATATCGATCAATATGACGACGTCGATGACATGCTTCTCAAAACACTAGTAACAAACAGAAGAGACGATCGAGACGGCAACTTACAACTCGACGTCTGGAAAAACTTTTTCCTAGCGTGGCTAAAGCTAAAAGTAGGCCTACCGGCAAAGATAGAGACTCCTCTTGAGGCGGAAGAGCTGAAGAGCACTATCTCGAGCTTCTTCACCGCTCTCGACAAAACAATGAAGAATACTCGGCTTTTTCTTACTAAGAACGGACATATAGGAAGAAGTAGACCGTCGATGAAACCAGGTGACATTGTCTGCCTGCTTCTTGGCTGCGCTTTGCCAATGGTGCTTCGCTCTATTAATGACCACTTTGAGGTTGTTGCAGAATCATATGTGCCAGAGATTATGCACGGGGAAGCTATGAAAGATTTAGATCAAGGGAAATACTTTTTGCAGGACTTTGAACTGCACTGAGGGCAACGCTATTCTAGGACTTTTTTTTAGTGGTGGATGTTTACAGTAAGAGGACTGTCAATGGGACGAGTCAGTTGCGCAAAGTCTTTGTGGGTTGGATGGACGTTTCCTTAAAATTCGAGCGAGGAATTTGCAGTATTATCTGCTCTGTTTGACTCGAAACAAGATTCATCATATTTGATTATTATACTTAGGAGTACAGCGGCAAGTCAAAGAGCAAAGACAGTAGTGCATCGAACTTCAAACCTCCGCGAGCGTCACCCCATGTACATTTCTCTACTGACTCAACCTCGTTCTACTATTCAGCGACAAACAAATCAGCAACAAAAATAGCAATCATGATGACCTTCGTGCGTCACCCAAGCTTTTTCCAGAGATCAACACCTTTCGCTCCCCAAGTCCGACATCAGCTTAATTACACCTACGCCTCTCTAATTATCCTTAAAAACTCCTTCCACTGTCCCCATAAGAATCCAAACACATTTCAAATGGTCATAAATCAGTGGTTAGAATATCTGTAGGAATGAAGGGATGTCAACTGGAGTTACGAGGTAATGCAGCTGAAAGAGCATTACCCAATCGAGATTGGCGCGGGGTCTGAAGCCTTAACAACTCGGAATTCATTCATAGAAGTGAACTTTCGTGTCTGGCCTACTCGAGTAGGTATTCCCTAGGTGGTACCAACAATATCTGAACGTGATTTTGGGCCAGACGCAGAACGCGAATGCGAAAAGGATATTGGAACACCTCAGCGAAACGAATACCCATCTCACATGTTTTACAGGGTTATTTATTCATGTGTATTTTACTGTTGGAACTGTAATTCGAGGTCTTCGAAAGCACACGAAAACGATTTTAGGGATTTGCACGAATATTAGGAAGAGATGAAGGTAGACTAGACAAGCAGTCTGAAAGTCTACCGAGAATTTTTGAGTTGAATTGACGATGATTCAGTTTAATTAACGATGATTCTTCCGGAGAATCAGGGATTGAAGGAACAACTTGAAGGATTGATAGTCCTCAGCTGGAAATGCTGGCAATTCAATGAAGGGTAGTTTTAAAACGAATTTAGACGATTCCAATATCTCTTTGACTTCCTCCTATATCTTTCTCTTGATAACTACTATCTTTGCGTTACTTGACTCAAAATGAAAAAATTAACAAAAAGATAAGACTTATATCTTACACGAATATTCCACCCTATTCCGGCATGTGTGAATGTCTTGCCTCATCTGCGCTTCAAAGTGTTTCTGAGCTTCATGCTCCACTATAACCGATGTTACCAATCCGGCGTCCACTTCCCACCTAAGTTCTCTCTCAAAAGAAGTATGTATCGCATTAATCGAATGCACCCACGCATGGCCATGTCCCGTTATACCTATCCGTTCCGGCCTCAGGGTTATAGGAAAGCAACGATTCAAACCACACGTGTACCATTTCATGCAATAAAGCGCCTACCATGGCTTTCATCTTCTCCTGAAACGTCCCCCGAAATTTCCTTGATACAGAAATGTTTAGGACAATCTTCGGGCACCAAACTTTGAAATTGGCGGGAGATCGAGCTCCATAGTACTGTAATATACTGAGAGCAGGAGTGTCAGGACCCGAAGTGCCGTATCTCCCCCGCCAAGCATCGGTGGGTGGGTTGGTTAGTTCTATCTCAACATATGGTGCTAGGTGAGCCCAGAATAATACCTGGTCGAGAATTACATACCATTTCTTTATTATTTCCGTCATTACTCTTACAGTGGCAAACTCAGGGAAAGGAATATGCAGATAGGCTCGCTGGTCTTCAGTTATGTTGTCGAAAGCTCTGAAAGAATAGACGATGAGAGCAGGGACAAGGCTTTGGAGGGAGTATTCAAAGGATGACAGGTTTTAAGGGGTGGGAATGGCTTCAGTATGGACTTTGGCGGCCATGGAAATCTGGGAATGCATAATGTGATAAAGATGGAGGTTTGCGCCTAGAATCCGAAATGGCTAACGCTTGAAATTTGAAGTGAAAAATTATCTACGGTCTGAGAGGGAGACAGAAGCATATAACTTTACATGGTCTTCATCATATCAAAAGTCTAGAACAATTCCCTTTAAATCATAAAACCCCATTAGCTTGTTTTCTTTATTCTCTTATTCTACTTCTCTTTATTTAGCCTACAGCTTTAACTTCTCCTGACTTTCAATAGCCGAAAACTTCAGCTTTCCAGAGACATTTGCTTCCCAAAACATAGAGAAGAAGAAAATTTCGAGGATTCCGAAGCATTCAAGCTCAATATTCTAAAATCTCTCGAGCATCTACCTCCAAATATCTCATGTTGAACTGTTTGCATTTCTCCCTCGAGCTCGAGCCCCTGAAGTTGCCGGGGCCGTAAGCGAGTACCTCTAGCCCGGCGCTAGGCAAGCTTAAGTTCACCCCGCCATTCCAAGCTTCTTTTCCATCCATCCCATAAATTCCAAAACTTCTCTACATGAAGATCCCCAGAAGAAGAAAAAATTTCTTAACTATGGCGGCGCATACAACCGTAGAGCTCACGGCGAATCACTCCCACACTCTTCCTACTCCACTCCCACACTATTCGAATTCGAATCCCCGAGTCTTCTTACCCCATCGTTACTTTATACCGTCCGAGATCGTCTACTACAACGACTTTCGAGGCGTATACCAGTCCAGCCCCACCGATACGGAATCAATAATCGTCGCTATCGCCGGCGCTTCCGATAAATCTCAAAAGCTTGCAGCCTGTGGGGTATGGTTTGCTGAGGATTCTGTAAGCTCTTTGCTCTGTATAGTATCTGAACTAATGCAAATCCTAGCCTTTGAACTACAGCAACACATTCTACCCGAAATCGGAACAAGAAAAGCAGACAAATCCACTTGCTGTTCTTCACGCTACACTCTATGCCCTCGATATAATATGCACCCAGTGCCTCAAACGCCTCGCGTCACAATACCGTGGCCCAATAAAGAAAATAATAATCATGACAAATTCACAATACATCTGTGACGGGCTCACGAAATACATCGCCCGCTGGGAAGCAAATGGCTGGAAGAATGGAAAAGGCAAACCGATCGTCAATAGAATCGACATGGAGCAAGTGAACAGAAAGATATCGGAATTTGAAAATCGGGGTATAGATGTGCGGTTCTGGCATGTGAAGAAGGGGTATAATACGCAAGCTCGTGTGCTAGCGGAGGCGCATTTGAGGAAGATGATATCAGGGCCATGGGTAAGTTCTCAGCTCGTCAGATTTACTTAAGCCGTTCTGGAGAGTTCGAGTGGTGAATGTCTCAGAGAATCTCAGGCATTACGGATGCTTCAAGCCTCTTAAGACAATCTCCTCCCCCCGCTGCTTCCTGGTATAGTAATACTGACTCTGAGATTCTCCCTTATAGAAACTAGATCTCACACCACAAGATCGAGAAAAGAAGGAGCTGGAGGCTTTAGCCAAACAGTGTCATCGATACTGGGCACTAAAAGCAAGAAAGAATCCAGAAGCCAGAGCCCTTGCCGACCGAATAAAGATCCACCTACCCGGCGACAATTACAGAGACCCCCGCAGAGACCAATCCAGCGACGAAGCTAGCGATGATTCTGCAAGCCTACCTAGTCTCACCAGCGATGAATCAGACTCAGATCCCACTAATCCCAGTACAATAATGCCCAGTAAACAAGATCTTATCTACCCGATACGTCGACTTGTCATAACCGCTGAAGACAAGCCCTCCAATTTCGCCAGCTTCTTTGGACCTTTTTGGGACGATCCAGAAATTGGAATTAAGGCACTATGGGAGGAAACGAGGTTGTGGGTCTTGGTTTCTCCGCATCCGAATAGTCGAGCTGGCTTACTGGCTAAAAAGATGGATGGCAATTGGTTGGGACATAGGCCGAGGCCACCGACGGAAGAGGAACAGGAGAAGTTAGAAGAGTTTAGGAAGCAGGAGAAAGTTATCAGGGCTGTTAATGAGATGAGCTCCTATGTTCCGGGGCTGCATCAGCATCATACCTATTAGCCTTTCGTTGGTGCGAGTATATAAGCTATTGGATTAAAATTGGGTACCTGCCGATTATGGCGTTGGGAATTGGAATGAGGGGTTTAAGGTGGATTATCAGTATGGACTGACTGTCTTTTTACATGGCTAGAATTTGGAGCATTGGGAAAGTAAGCCTGTAAATATGTTCATCAGGCGCCTGTGTGAATAGAGCCAGAAGCGGAGTGAAAGTCTCATTCAAATATGGAACTTTCTGTTTTAAATACGCTCACTCACGAACATACATACCTGCGTTATACAAAGCATAGTCATCCTTTGATTGCTCTGACAGACGAGTGGAAAGTCCTATATGGTTAGAAGATGCTCATAGGATCACGACAGATCCATGGAGTTTGTTTAATCCAACAGCCTCCATTCAGCAAGAGGGCTCGACAACGATCCAAATATCTTCACTGCTTCACATTTCGTAGGATTTCTTCTCAACTTGTGTATTTACTAAAACCAAACGAAATTATTCTTCTTACCACAAGGTGTTACTTCATAACACTGATACTAGAGATTTTTCTCTCGCCTCTGAAGCAAAGAGAATATATTAGATAATAGAAATCTTGAAGAGCTCATAATGATGATAGTCTGCTCTTCATCGGAAGGATTGAGTCTTTCTACCGTTGAGTTTTACTTCTCATAGTACTAAGTATGTAGGGTAGGTCAAGATTCAAGACGACTATAATAATAGCAGAAGCCGAAGGCTGCAGAACAGTTGTATCTTATGTTTTAATATCTACGGTTGGGTAATACTGTGCCTTGAAAACCTGTTCGTGCATACTAACTGATAATCTCCCTCCCTATCCTAGATAGAGGTTACATTCCAGAAATCGAAGAAATGGTTCGAGGTCGAGAGGAGTCCTGAATTGTGGCAAGAGGTCGACTATCGATAATGGTAAAAGGAATGATCTAACTAATTAAGAATTTTGTCGTGGGCTGTAGATCCCTCGAGGGTGTACTCAATTAGTTGAGATTCGTACATCTCGCTCATGGAGGGGACGGAACTTGTGAATGGACTTTTGGCTCATGCGGCATATAAGCATAGAAGTGGGAAGTAGGCAGTAGGCAGTTATTTATCCCATCTATGGATATGTGGTATATCTGGTAAGGATTGATATTATTTGCATATATGAAGCGTATAAGATCACTCGTTATGTAAATAAACTGTGTCTGCGAATGTCGATTCCTCACTACTGATAGGATAAGGATCCTTGTTGAGTAACGTTCATGCCACTGCTTTTGCGTATCTCACTTGTAGGTTGGAAACAAAGTCATTGAAGTTTAAATTAGTTGAGGATGAATTCAGAGTAGGAGGATCGAATTATAATTAATGCTCACGAGCAGAGATAAATTTGTACTCCAAGAGGGAAGAGGAAGGAGTACGGTGTAATGCTCGTTATCAAATATGAGTGCATAAAAAAGCGGCGTCTTGGCCGATGTGTAGATGTGATTACACTGGAGGTCAAAAAGCATTCATTCATACAAATATCGTAAACTATAACTCATCATCAGATTCCGTTTCAGACCCTTCATCTGCCGGAGCTGGAGCAGAAGCTGCAGTAGTCTTCTTTTCGAAAGGCAAAATTCGTTTTGGAGGGATGACAGGTTCTTCATCTTCCACCTCGGATAGGATTGCATTCTTCTGGCGTCTGGACGTGCTACTTCTCACGGGAAGTGCTGCGGTTGCTGGTGCCTCGTCCTCCGATTCGACTACTTCTGCATCAGATGGTTCTGGTGTATTGACATCTTCTTCCTCTTGCTCAGACTCAGGGGCTTCATCAACCTCCATCTTCTCGAATTGGTCATCCGAGCTATCCTCGCTCTCGGCTTTGCTCTCGTCAGCTTTCCGCTTTCGAGGTCTTGAAGAGCCTGGTTCTCTTCCACTCCGACCCGCCTCTAAAGCCGTGACTTTGGCAGGGTCCACGGTGGCACTAGACAACAGCCGCTGCTGATCTCGTATTTTCAGTTTCTTCTCATTCAAGAGGACCGAGAACTTTTCAAGGAGATCTGTTTCGTAATCCGCTTTGGCTTTGACCAATTCTTCGAAATTATCATTCAGCTTTTTAAGGCTTTCTTCCTGGGGCTTGATCTTTGCTTTTAATTCTTCGAGGGCTACTGACGACGCCTGGGCTGATTCGATTGCAAGACCACACCATCCAAAGATGTCAATTTCAGCCGTTTCGTCAGAATTAATTTTGATCTCGCCGAGGCGTTGCTAATATGATGATTAGCATTTGCGTTATGGTATTAGAAATCTGAACCATACCGTTATCCCCTCTATCCGTTTCTGTATTGTAAGGGTCATTGATGAATCCCCATCCACCTTTGCCACAGCCTCAACGCCACGTAACACATCCTCTTCCCCTTCCTCTGCCGGTGTGCCAAGTAGAATAGATGACAATACCGAGTCCCATTCTTCCTGATTAAGAGGACAGTTCTTTGCTTTCAAAGTGGAGGTTTTTTGGTGCTTGACTAGAAAAGAACGAGGTAATTAGTGACGGAATTAATGCATAAAATTAAGGTCCAAGGGTAGCCCGTCGGAAGGGAAGAGATCCAGGTGGGCGTCTTACGGGATGTAGCGAACACGGTCTCGTTTTCAGTCCCAATCAACTTGATATCAAGTGGCCGCGACCCAGCGGAAGAGACATGAACAAGCACGAAATTGGCATCATTTCCCTGTGAAGGAATGCGGGGAAGACGAAGGACATGGGGACGATCCATGGTTCGGGGGCGGGCTTGCAAGGAAGCCAAATGACGTTTTGCATGAAACAAGTTCGAGATTGAAGGGAGAAGAGAAGCAGAAGGAGAAGAGGAAGAAGAAATAGAATGTTCACATATTATAGCAGAGGACTAGGTAGCAGATCCGTTTAATTGTCAACCGACTTGTTTGTTGCGTATGGATGGAGATGGAGATGGATATAGGATATGGATGAAAGAAACGCGACAGATCTCGCGTGTCTTATGTAAGCGGCAACTTTCTCAAGTTGACCAGCCATTTTTCAGCCACCCATCGATCAATCGATAACCACATCCTATCGCACCCCAAGAAAGAAAGAACAAAAGAAGGCCAAGATTCCTCGATCCCGCATAATTCAATTCGAGAATACTATACTATCGGCAAAGTCACAAGAGAGAGACTGCAGCCTCTCTCACCCCCATTACCTTTGCCTGTCTGGAGGGTTCTGGTGGGCTAACAACTCAACGCGAACGACAACTCAGTCAGTACACGATACGAGATCCTGCTTTCACCAAGCGAACCGATCAATATAACCTCAAAATTTCACTCAAATACTCAATATTAGTACACGACAATCATTTCGAGCTTCTACAACCCCATCCGACATGAATCTACGATTTTGAAAAGAGCGCGATCGTTGCTTCCCTAGATATCTAGACCTTTTCCGAGCTTGTTATTTGAACCTCGAAGAAGATCCCACCAAGCGACTCTCTTTATTTCACATCACTCGGGCAGGACGAGATGGAGCAATTAACATTGAAACCACGAAAGGCCGTGGTGGAAGAACCTATTGAGTGTTGGGATGACGACGATTTTCTCGCAGCAGATGATCTCACCTTTCGAACCGCGTCTCTAGCAAGCACAGCTGGCTCAAATCATCGAGACTCCATGTCCTCGCGATATTCGAGAAGGTCCGATATTGATTCCAATAACGGGGACGAGGAGCGACAATTCCACTTACCGGAGGATGACGAACGATCTACAGTTGATGCAATTGCTGCGGCGACAAGGGCAGGCATTCCGATACCGCATAATGTCCCTTCTTCTGCACTGATGGGAGGAACAATCAAAAGACTTAGTGGCCGGAAGATTAAGAAACTCATGCAAGACGATTGGGATGACGGGGATTTGGAGCTTCCTAGAGATGGGGCATTGAAGATCAAGCGTCAGGATTCATCCAACTTCCCTGATGCCCTACGACAAGTCAGCGGCCCTGGTTCTATCGTTTCAAGTCCAGTCAAATCATTACTAGCTGCACCGAAATTTGAGCTTAGTTCCCGACCAGAATTGAGATCCAAAGCTGCGTCTGCCAATCTCATGCTTGATCGCTTCAGAGACCAAGAAGACGAGGACTTTTTTGGTGATGGTGGAGCCACCATTAAGGTCGCCAAGAGTCGCAATACTCCAAAACTTATACCCCTTATTACACCTCCTACCCCTTCAAAGAACAACTTGGAGCCTGAGGACGATTTCGAGAAGGATTTGCAGCTACCTACGGATGGAAAGCTAAGGCTTTCTGCGCGCAAGGAAATTCCGAAAACCCCAGCCAGCAATCAAGATGACATGGATGATTGGGGCGAAGGTAGCCTAGGTACTAGATTTGGAGGAACAAGAAGAGAAGGTCGATCGAACAGAAGTTCTGATATTTCTGCTCTAAGTCCTAGTGTTGCTAGCTCAATGACTGCCGAAAGCGAAGACGAAGGCCTAGACGGGCTAATCCTCCCTAATGGGCCTTTGCATTTCGACGACATCCTCAAAAGGAGGCAGCAAGACCGTTCACCAGATCTTGAATCTGCAGAGAAGCAAGCGGCAAAACGAGCGGAAGTCAAAGAAGATTTCCTCACCGGCCTCGAGATCGGTGATGGGGATGTCTTTGATGCGAAGAAACTCACTCTGAATCGAAATATCAAGCTAAAGTCAGCTCGGCAACAAAGTCCACATCGCCCAAAAACAGCAGTTTCACTAACTTTCACAAACAAGCCATCAGCAGCGACTATTTCTCGCTTACCCCGTCCCATGGGACATGAACGTGCACCATCATCTCTCGAGCCTGTGTCGGAGAGTGGTGGACCTATCACAAACCGCAACCGTAGATCACAGTCCAGAGCTGGAGGACACTCGTCACACTCTTCTGTTACTAGCCTTGCTACTCCCACAACACCATCTTCTGTACACTCGTTACCACCGTCGACACCACGGCGACGCGAGCCCGGTCAAAAACCATCCCTCACTACTCTTCGCAGTGAACCTACAACCACCAATGCACAACTGCTAAAATTAAAGCGATCAATGCCTACCATGCGATCTTATCCACAATCACCCGCGAAACCAATGATTCCACGTTATGAGAGACCACCATCTCGTACGGACAGTGGCATTAGGCCAACCTCTTTGTCTCGGCCCAAAACGCCCATCGAGAGGGACCGCTCTGGCGCTGAATCAAGCATGTCTCATGCAAGAAAAAATCCCCTCCCATTTCTACCGGCAGGCGTCTCGACATCTCAATCACACCACATAACTGTTAAAACATCCCGGCATTTCCGTCGTCATGATTCTGAGTCCTCAACTAACAGCGCTGAATATCGACCAGATCTTCGACCATCCTCTCGAGCCGTGTCGAGGACAATGATGCGATCCCCTAGTCCGCGGAGAAATATTAGAGGTGCAGATACATTAGCTCGAGAAGCGGCTGTTACTGCGAAGCGACAAATAACAAAACCTGTGCGACGAAGGCATTTTGGTGATGGTCTTGAGTTAGATGGTTTTGATGATCTGCCAACATCCCGAGACGTAGAGCAAAAGTTCATCAAGGAGCCTATATCGCGAGGTCCACCAAAGCAATCCACTTTACGAAACAAAGTGCACCAAAATGTCTTCCCATCAAGGACTCAAACCCCAACTCCTTCAACACCCTTGACCCCAGCCAAATCCCGCGAAGAATTAATGCCACGATTCGCACGTGATACAAATGCCAGTCGCATGGCTAGAGAACATGCGCTCTCTCAGCGTGCCCCGTCTGCTGCTGGAGCTCCTTTGGCAGCTCTCAACAATCAATGGAAGGCCAAGGTCTCAGCAACCACTGGCTTGACACCTGTCAATATCCAAGGGACTGTAAGGTCGAAAAAGAGTAAAGAGCTCAAAAAGCCTCAACTCATCAAGCCACTTGGCAATCTCAACAACCCGAAGTGTAAGTCCCCTTCAACCTTTTTATCTTAATCTACGCTAACCAGTCTCTACAGCCGTGAAAGGAATGCACTACAATCCCTTCAAATTTCAATGGGAAGGGAATGAGAACGATCTTGCAGCCTTCGATACACCTTCCCCTTCAACATCGATTTTAATCCACAAGGTACATGAGAAAGGAGAACATCAGATCCAGCGCGAAAAGGAGAATACAACACCCCGGCCTGCCCTTATCACAAATGTCAACTCATCACAAAACGTTCAAGTTGTTGGTGGGATGGTCTTTGACCCTCAACGCATGTGTTGGCTCAAACTGCCAAATGAATTGACTCGAAGTAAGAGCGATGCTGGTGATACTATGGATGGCTTTGATGCATTCGATGATGAAGAAGATGTTTTCAAAGATGTTCCTGATCTTGAAGATGCACCTGCAAAGGAAGAAAACGAAGTTAGTGGAAGAAAGAGTGATGGCGCAAGTGGCCTGAAGGATGACTGGCTTGTCGGTGAAGAGTTTGATGTCGGGCCAGAGTTCGTCAGGAGACAGAGAGAAGAAGAAGAACGCTGGAGGAGAAAGTGCGAGAAATGGGTCGGCGCAGCACGTGAGAAAGAAGGCAATGCTTGGAGATGGAGTATCCGAGATGTTGTGAACGAGTTGTGAAGGCAGAGGAAGAGGAGAATAGCACAGTACGCAGGATGGATACTCACAGAACATATAAATATAGAATTTGTACATTCTTTGGGTTAATTACATCAGGTTAGATAGGAGCATAGCATTCTACTTTTTGGAGGGGTATAAGGGAACATAAAAGCACAAGTGTGCGGTAAGGGGAAGATAAAAAATCAGGCGTATCAGGATATATACTTTGCAAGGAGTGTATTGTATTTGTTTAACTGATGGTTGTATGAAATGGAGCTGGGGTTGGTGATAAAAGAAAGGATGGATGGATACAAAGTTACACGAGATACGAATATGATGAATGTTATGACTGCAGGGAGTGGGGTTCAGAAACTAGCTGTATTTTTGATCGTTTATTCTACATGATTCTAGTCGAGATGAGTTGTGTTTTTGGCTGAAGTGAAATTTGTTTTCGTAATATTGGAACTATTTACTGTTAGTTTGAGTTAGTCTCTCCCTCCCCTTTGAAGTCGGGTGTCAGCTTGAGATTAGCTAAGGTTATAATTTAGTAAAACACCATGACGTTGTGTTTTATAGGTTGCTATATTTTGGTTATTATTACTCTTCTACATGTCATTAGTTGAAGCTAAAGCTAGCTAGCCAACTCTCTCCTAACTCATCTTAGGAAGGCTCCCATCTCAAGTGGGTGAAATAGGTAGATATGACAGCTTTCACGCTAACTACCACATTCATTCTGTCAGACTCATAATTTTTAGCCTTTTAAAATGAACTAAACTGATAGAACTAGTACAGTTCAATTCCCAATCTGTGCTATATTAGTGAAATTCAAGAAAAGTATTTAATCATATCTCTACTCCACCGACTTTCTTCTTTTGTATCTCATCAGTCACCGGGCAATTTCTTTTTCTTCTTTCTACGAAGAGTTTATTTGTTCATTCATGTTTAAAGCTTTGCATACAACACATACATACACATCCATAACTTTCAGACAACCAAAAGAAATCATGGCAACAGCACCAAACACCATGCATCAAATTCCCCCAACCAAAGAAATTACCCTCATCCAAGACAGGCCTGCCTTTAGCAACAGCAGCAGCGAGAGAAGAAGAAACAGAGAACTCACTTCTGCTTCCATCGACGCAGTACTTCATCTCACTACAAACAACTCTCTTGATTTTCTTACTGGAGATCCGTTTTTGAGATTGGAAGAGGGACAGTTCGTTATGGAAGAGCGTGATAAGAGTAGATTTCACGATCAGGCTTTCGAGCCGAGATTGCGGATGCTTAATGAGGTGGAAAGAGCAGGTGAAGGAAGAGAGCGGATGAGGGGGTTTGAAAGATTGGGAGTGAGAAGTCCAGAGTGCAGATCAATGGGATATAATGAGATGAGAGGCGGAGGCATTTTCAAAGCCAAATTCAAACCTACTTTGGAGGCGATCATCGAGGAGGTGTCATCATCACCATCGTCATCTAAAGAAGGAAAGAAGGGGGAAACGGCGAAGATGATCCAGAAGAAAATGAGGATTCCTGAATGCAGATGGAATTCTCATATTGAGATGGAAGGCAGAAGCGTTTCCAGACCAGGATCCAGATCTATTGTGACTCTAGAGTCGATTGCCGAAGAAGAATATAGGGATGGAATAGAGGGGATTCAAGACCAGGACCAAGGCCAAGTCATCTCGTCTATATCTACCTCGGACAGGAACGTCAAAAGGCTAATGAAATCTGGATTCGTTCCTACTCTGGACTCGATCCGCGAGGTGTCATCATCAGCAGAGTCTGAGGGCGAGGAGGCTGGCTCATCTACATCTCTACCTCCATCTACAAGTTTTAAAGGACAGTCAGGATACACCGCCACTATGACCACCACCACTGCCATATCGAACTATGAAGGAGAACAAAAAATCTCGACAAAACCACCTATGTCTTCCTCCCTTACTTCCCAAAAGAAGCTAGCTACTCCTTACACCCCTCGACCAAAGAAAACCCTCCGATTCGCGCCAGGAGTAACAGTGATCCCCAACGGCCGCTCGTCTACATCCAAACTTCCCATCCTCAAAAAGCCAACAACAGAACCCTATAACGGAGATGGATCTCAGCAATAGTCGCGTGAGAGAAGGACGCTCGTGAGAGCTGAAGAGGAGCTTCTCTTCTTCTTAGCTCTCCTTCTGTAGCTTGTTAATAAAAATTCAATTCTCTAAATCGATGCAAGTCACTTGGAAGTATTCTGTTTAAATTATACTTAGCGATGAGTCTAGGGAGGTAAACTATACCAGGATAGTAATCTCTCTTTTGATCCAATTGTTTTGTATAGTAGGACACTTGATATTTCCCATTACGGGGTTGTGCCAAAGATCACTTAATCATTTCGCGTCTCACTAAGGCTTAAATCTCCTAATAGCTATTCGGGGTGACAGGGCTGTGAAGGGTTCGAGATATATGGAATTAAGGGAGAAGGTATTACAAGGTAGGCTGAAGCTTACACTGAAGGCTTATTCTCCACCCCTTCATATATAGCAAAGAAAGTAATTTCCGCCGTGACAGCGATACCCAAAACATATTATCGAAGCGGAATGATCTTCTAATAATCCCCCAAAACAGATATTCTTTCTACTTGCAGGAGTAAGTAATCATCAACCAAAATCTAAGACCAATCATCCGGCCTAAATTTATTTTTCCAAAATCCCCTATAATTCTTCTTCTTCCCCACCTCACTGATCTTCTCAACCTCCTCGCTCGTCAACTTAAACCCCTCAATCTTCAAATACTGCTTCAATCTCCTCTCACTCCCACTCGTAGTCACCGCCGCCGCACCCTGATCAATCACCCATCTCAGCGCAATCTCCCCGGGCGTGACTCCATATTTCTTCGCTAGTTCCTTATACACGGGATCTAGCGGACCAGGGGACGCCTTCGTGACAGCTGTCAACGGACCATATGCAGCAACAGTGATGTTGTGTTGTTTGTGGAAGGGAACGAGATCGCCGTGTTGGAGGTAAGGATGGTATTCTATTTGATTGATCGCGGGTAGGATTTTGGCCGTCTCGAGGATCACTTCCAGGTCCTTCTGGAGGAAATTAGACACGCCGATACTTTTGGCTTTGCCAGAAGCATGGATGGCTTCTAAATCGGCCCATTTGGCCTGGAGGTCTTGAGGCGTCTTGGCAAAGAAGGGGGCGTGGATGAGATATAGGTCGACGTAGTCTAATTGAAGCTTTTTGAGGGAGGTCTCGAATGCTTCTTGGCTGTCTTTGACCTGGGTTCCGGAAATCTTGGTGGTGACGAAGAGCTTTTCCCTTGGGACGCCGGCTTCTTTGATGGCGAGACCGAGTTCGGCTTCGTTGCCATAGGCTGGGGAAGGGGGTTTTTTGGGTTAGATGAGAGAGAAATATAGTGAGGGTTGAAGAGGGGTACCTTCTGCTCCATCGAGATGGTAGTATCCTGTCTTAATGGCCAAAGCCACAATCTTGACCAATTCTTGGTCAATGTCAGAACCACCACCAGATTTGAAGTTGGCGGTTCCTAGACCGTAGCCCAGCTATGTTAATGTCAGAATCTACTTGGAAGAGTGAGGGGTAATGGAGAAGGCAATTCTTGCCTCCGGGATCTCATTCCCATCATTCAACTTGATATTATGGAGTTGAGACATGTTTCTTGTCAAAAAGATGTTGCGGCGGTTGATTAGTTGTCTAAAGGGGGATCGAGTCTGAAATAGTAATGCTGAAGCACGTAGGAAAGAGGCTCTTGTTCCACGTTTTGATGGAAGAGTCCTCAGAGCAATAGACATACAGAAAGGTTTAAATACTTATCCAGAATCAGGATATGGAAAGCTTATCGAGCAGTTTATAAGGGTAATAACGAACAACATGATGATATTGGATCTTCCCTTGCCTCATTTCAACCCCGCAATTCGTCATTCCTTGAACATCACAAGGATTGTGGAGAAGCCATGTTCATCGCCACTCCGTGAACTTACAATACTGTCTGCAGTTTGAGATCTTCAATCAACCTCCATTTTTAGTATAAGACCACTCTTTCTCTTCTCCCTCTTCTTCTTGTTCTTCTTTTCCTCTAATCTTCAATCTTTTTCATCTCCCAAAATACCCCTCCATTCGACAACCCCCCCACTTCGAGATTAATACTTGTACATGCTTTCGAAAATCCTCAGTCGGCCTCTTCTATACAAAATATCCCGCATGCGACTCTCTTACATGGCGT
Organism: Chlorencoelia australis; assembly: GCA_003988815.1. Classification (NCBI taxonomy): domain Eukaryota; kingdom Fungi; phylum Ascomycota; class Leotiomycetes; order Helotiales; family Cenangiaceae; genus Chlorencoelia; species Chlorencoelia australis. The sequence continues at coordinate 164,161 of QYAN01000020.1, forward strand.
CTCATCTCTCCTCTAGTCATAATGGCACAGCTCCCTCCTCTGCCACCAATGGCATTACATCTTCTTCCTATACCGGCACAACTCTCTCCAACCTTCCCAAATCCTGGTCCTTCACCTCATCCCTCCCGCCAGACCCCCAATTCCCCACCCCTCAATCGTCGCATTCTACACCTCGAGAAGAAATCCATCCTCGACAAGTAAAAGGCGCTCTATTCACCTATGTCCGTCCGGAAACCTCTTCCTCCCCAGAACTGCTCGCCGTGTCACCCCTCGCTATGCGGGATCTAGGCATAGCTGCTAGCGAAGAAAATGCCGAAGAATTCAAACAAGCAGTTTCAGGCAACCGCATACTGGGATGGGACGAAGAGAAGCAAGAAGGAGGCTATCCTTGGGCGCAATGCTATGGAGGATGGCAATTCGGTTCTTGGGCCGGACAGCTGGGCGATGGACGGGCCATCTCATTATTTGAAACTACGAATCCCGCCTCCAAAACACGATACGAAATACAGTTGAAAGGGGCGGGGATAACGCCGTATTCGCGATTTGCAGATGGGAAAGCAGTGCTGAGAAGTAGTATTCGGGAATTCATCGTTTCAGAAGCTTTGAGTGGATTAAAAATTCCTACTACGAGAGCATTATCACTCACATTACTACCCGAAGAGAAGGTTAGACGAGAGACATTGGAGAAAGGGGCCATAGTAGCTCGATTTGCAGAGAGTTGGCTACGGATCGGCACATTTGATTTATTACGAGCCAGGGGAGAGCGAGCAATGATCCGCCAGCTCTGCACCTACATCGCTGAGTCCGTCTTTCCAGGCTGGACCTCTCTTCCCTCCCGAAATCCTTCCGACTCGGGCGACTCTCCTTCTCCTCTCCTCACCGGAATCGCCAAAGAAACCATCGAAGGGCCCCCAGAACTAGAAGAAAATCGCTTCACACGTCTATATCGCGAGATTGTGCGTCGAAACGCCAAAACTGTGGCTGCATGGCAAGCATACGCTTTTACAAACGGCGTGTTGAATACGGATAATACATCTATTTTCGGGCTGTCGATTGATTTTGGTCCGTTTGCTTTTTTGGATAACTTCGATCCGATGTACACTCCGAATCACGACGACCATATGCTCCGGTACTCATACCGGAATCAACCTACCATTATCTGGTGGAATCTCGTCCGACTGGGCGAATCCTTGGGAGAGCTCATGGGAGCGGGAAAGGGCGTCGATGAAGAAGAATTCATAGAGAAAGGAGTCCGACAAGAAGCAGCAGACGAATTGGTTTCTCGAGCCGAAGAACTAATCACTCGGATTGGAGAAGAATATAAATCTACTTTTCTCACCGAATATAAACAATTAATGATCGCTCGACTCGGCTTGAAAATCTGCAAAGAGGAGGATTTCAAGGTGCTATTTAGTGAGCTGTTGGATATGATGGAGGAATTAACACTCGATTTCAATCATTTCTTCCGACGGTTATCTTCCCTTCCTCTTTCCTCCCTTGAAACGACCGCTCAGCGGGAATCTACCGCTTCAGTATTCTTCCACAACGAAGGCATCACCGGCCCAGTCAGCGAAGAAACCGCACGAAAACGAATAGCTTCTTGGCTTGAGAAATGGTCGAAGAGGGTATATGAAGATTGGGGCCCCGATGGAGGCGACGGGGAAGGAGAGAGAATGAAAGCGATGAAAAGCGTGAATCCGAAATTCATACCCAGAGGATGGGTATTAGATGAAATTATTAAGCGGGTGGACAAGGGTGGTGAGAGGGGGGTTTTGAAGAGGGTGGTGAGCATGGTGACGGATCCGTTTCGAGAGGAATGGGGGGGTGATAGGGAGGAAGAGGAGAGGTGGTGTGGCGATGTACCGAGAGCGGAGAGGGCCTTGCAATGTAGTTGCAGTTCTTAGCTCTTAGTTCTTAGTTGTAAGATATTGGGTGGAGGGGAATTCAGGAGAGATATAAAGAAGTCTGGATGGATAATACGAGTACAAAGATTTAATTGGTCCCGAAGAGTTCTTAGCTGTAAGATCTTTGGTGGAGGGGGATATAAAGAAGTCTGGATGGACAATACGACTACAAAGAGTTAATTGATACCGAAGAGTTCTTAGCATACAAGTGTATAAAAATGGATTTCTCTCCTGGAAGATGATGAGATGGTGTGAGGTGGAATCAGATTGGATAACATGAAACTAAACTCTCTATTGTGAAAAGGAATCAATTCTTTTTAAACTTAGATGAGAAAAAGAATTCTATCTACACAAATTCAAAGAAAATTAAGAGAACCATCTCTAACTTTCTCTCATTTAGAAGTCGGTCATCTAAGCGGCTATTTATTACCTCGACACCAGAATCCCCAATTACTTACTGAATCAAACTTCCTCCAAGCACCGCACGATGAAAAGATAGAACAGAAAATTGGTTCGATAGTCTTCGTATTCTCAAAAGATGTGTCTAAGCTGCAGTATCTAGCCACCGTCATAATCCTTCGCAACTACCAAACCCATCCCCTTTTCCAATCACCTTTTTTCGTCTCATCCACATCCCCTGCATGAGTCTCATCCCTATCTCGTTCATCTCTTCACATCAATTGATTTCTAGCTAGCAAAAAGCAATCCAGCTATTCATCAAGCTTTCCACACCATCCCAAACTCCGATATATGGTATCAAAGTTCGTGGGAAAGCCTACTATGAACATTTCAAAGAAGAAAAAAGAAAAAGTAGCAAAGTTCCTCTTTTGCCCAGTTCCAGTCCAGTCCAGTCATTTAAGATCAGATCGCTTTGTTTTCGCCACCCAGTCAAATAAATGTACGCATGCATAGCAAGGCCCGGTTCCTTATCGTACTCTTCGTTCGCCGCCCTTTCGTGGTCCTGATGATACAAGTTGCAAAGGAAAGAAAATAGACACACATAGAGCTTTGTTAAAAAAGCTCCCCAATACCAGTATAGATTCATTAGCCAGTTGATTCGGAGATACTGCTTTTAATCCGATGCCGAAAAGAGAAATCCTCGCAAAGTTTTAATACAACGCAAAAATGCCCATCTCAGGTCCAGCAGCTTCGGTTCTTTTGCATGCCAAATTATTGAGAACCCGTTTGCGTGTCACCTCGACCTCGATATCCTCCTGCACCACGCGAACGTCCAGATGGGCCTCTTCCTCGGTAATTACCGCGGCCACGACCACGACCTCTATGACCACCACGATATCCATTATCAACGCTTCCTTGACCAAATGTCTCAACGTTCTTCTTTTGTTCTTCACCTCGCCATTCTCGACCACCTGGTCTTCCACCGCCAGATTCATTACGGTCTTTGCTTTCGCTCGAAATGTTATCGAAGAATGATGAGGCCTTATTGTACCCAACAACCGGAACCTCTGGGGTAGCAGTGGCCACAGCAGGAGCAGTTTCACTCAGGGGTGATCCCGCAATGGCCTCTTTAACAAGCTCTTGCTTGTTAAATTTGGCATTTGATGATTCGAAATCAAAATCCGTGGTCGGAACCTCAACTTTATTAATTGGGCCTCGTCCTCCACTGCGAGCGCCACCACGAGCTCTTGGGGCGAAACCTCCAGCTCCACCGGGCTGTCTAGGAGCACGAACTGGGTCACTTGTTCTCATTTCGTTTACCTTTCTTGTGAGGTTGTCAATAGCATTACCATTTGCTTGTTGACCTCCTACAGGTGGAAGTTTGGCCATAGCAGCAGCGACTGCAGCCGTAGCAGCTTGTGTGGCATCTCGGAGACTTGTAGAAGCAGCTGGTTCAGTAGTGGGAGCGGTCTGCACAGGAGCCTTTACCGGGGTAGACAATGGAAGAACAGGCTGAACAGCGCGAAAAATCTTTGGGCCATTCGGAATAGCTCGAGATGCGGCCGTTGTAGCAGCTGGCTGGGAGGTAGGTGGCAGCGATACTGATGTTTCTACAGGTGTTGGTTTCGAAGCAACAGGAGGGGTTGGAGTTTTCTGTGTTAGGGCTGGGGCTGAGGCTGCAGGAGCTTCAATAATTGACTTTTCGGAAGGCTTCTGTTCAACTTTCTTATCTGCAACGGGTCCGGTCGGAGTAACAGAAGGAGCTTGTTGTTTATTTGCGCCAATTGGTGCTGGTTTCTGCGAGGCCTGTGCCTGCTGATTCAGAGGGAAGAGCTGTCCTGGTGGTCCAGGGGGGTACCCATAAGGAGAAAATGGGCCCGGAGGGGGTTGTGGAAAGCCATGACCAGGTGGAAGATACCAGCCTGGCGGTCCACCATAAGGCATTCCAGGAAACCCAGGACCAGGAGGACCACCACGACCCCAATTTGGCGGCGGGTGAGGGAAGAATGGAGGAGGATAAGGTTGGTGTTGCCCAAATGGTGACGCGCCAGGTGGAGGAGGACCTTGAGGAACGCTTTGAGGAGGAGCTTGCTGTTGCGGAGGCTGGGAAGTTTTGGGAGATGGACCGGGTTGATTTTGACGAGGAGCTTGTGCTTGAGGAGCTGGGCGAGTCTGTGACATGTGAAATGAAGGGTCAGCTATCCGCTCGATATCAAAAAAAAAGTAAAATTGATGGTCATTGAAACGGTTTTAATCAGAAGGAAGGCAACGGAAATCTCCACATGGTTTTGCGCTCTCGGAGAATAGTATTGGTTAACATCCGAAATATTTCGTCACTTAAAGCATTTGCATAGCCATTGAATGGCCATGACTTGAATTCGTCCCAAAAAATATTTTTGCACTTACACCGAGAATGGCAGGGTCGTTGGGAATCTGTGGGGGTTTGTTCTCCTTTGCAGCCGGAGCTTCCTCGATGCGCAAATCCTTCACATCACTGCCACGAAACACAATGTATTCGTACACGCTGTCTGAGGGAGGAATCTCATCGTCGGTATTATTCTTGCGCCCTTCGGTTCCGAACGATGATACATTTTCGAGGGCTACCGTTGAGGTTTCTGAGTTGATCTCGTGGAGTGTACCAACATATCTAACACAAATCAGCGCATTGCCAGGGTATAAAGACGTGAGGATCATACCTAATATCACTCCTGGATACTAGAGATATTCTTGCACTGTTGACGCGAGAGAGTCAGTATGAAGTTCTGCGAAGGTAAAGGGTTTTTCAGCTTGCAAGCTTACCCTATGAATTCTGCCATGACGCTGTGATACTGCGACCAGCCCACAGCTAGCTGAAAATCAAGAGCAAGCGAAAAGAAGACAGTGGGAGGTACTGATCGTAAAGTCGTCGAAGAGTAATGGATTGGAGGAGTATGTCTGCGGGTTTGGAGTTAGAGTTTGTGTGGACGATTTGAAGTCGCATAAGCTAAGAGGCTCAGAGGCTGGGAGGAAAGCTCGCTTAAAACGGCGACCCATTCATTCCAGCTGGCATTTTCAGCCTCGTCTTTATTTACTTAACCACAAGAACTGCACCGACTCTACAAAACAATAAAACATATTCTTACCTCTGTACCAAAAAAATCCCATGCAAACATGGAGAACACAGTATCGTTATCCGAGGATCAATCTAAGGTATTCCAAGAGCTGGATGAATATCCGTGGGATTCCGATAGAGAATTCCAGGTACGTATTGATTGATCAATGAGGTGAACAGCCTCGCCACATACTTTTTTCATGATGATTGCTTGCGGGGGATAACGACGAGATAAGATCACAAGAACTTGAAACTGACGGTTTCCGTCATAGGGAGGCTTGTCGGCAATACTAGGAAGCACATCATCTCCCGCTCAAATCCAAGAGCTCACCCTTCGGGCACGATGCTTCTACCTCTCTCGCAAGAAGTCTATTCCTATCGATTTCGACGCTTATAAAGCCTACATCTCCTCCAAATCCACCAATTCCTCCATCAAAGATTCCTCCGCTACCGAATCCTCTGCTGAACCCTCTACTGCTGAATCATCATCTACCACACAAATCCCCCCAAGAGAACAAATCCCAAGTCGACAGGGCTCAATTCACCTCCACCACGAGAACGATCTTCCCCTGGCGGCGAAGTCTACTTCCGAACAAAAGACCGCTCCATACCCACCTACTTTCGCCGAAATCGTAGATATGATCACCAAAAACCAACCCATCCCCGGAATCAGAGACATCCCAAACATTGTTTTATCTGACCAGGCTACAAAATCCAAGGAGCGCAAGCGACGAAAGCCATGGGAGGCGGACGTCGATGAGGAAACTATCCAAGGTGGAATGGGTACGTTTGGTGATCATAGAGATAAGTTCATTGAACAGGAACTTCCATCAGGCGTTTGATTGGGGTATATGGGAAAGGCGTCTAATAGAGAAAGGAAGGCTCAACAATTATCATTTGCATGGAGTTTGCGGAATATGGATTAACATGAGTGGAATGCTACGAATATTGGAGGAGTGATGGTGGTCTGACATGATTCCAAAACGGGTCAACGGAATATGGATTAATATGGGAAGAAGGCTACGAACTGGCAGATTAATACTGGCATGATTCTAAAACGCTGATTTACATTTGCTTCTAGCAATTTTACGAAATTCAAACGGCTTTCTAAACTACTCTATGATCTCAAAGTTGTAATATTTCTCGATGTTCAAGTGTATTTTATCGTCTATTGCTCTCCGCATTTACTCTAGGTTGGAATCCTAACTAAGGGGTCTACGCAATGATTCATGCAAGTCGTCCAGAGTGACTCTCAAGTGAAGGTAGTTAGTATTCATTTCACTATATCAAGAGATGATTTCACGAGACTTGGGTCCTTTCTTTTCTCAAACGCCTTCATTTCCTTCGAGAGGAGCTACAATCAGACGAAGAGCCCTATGCAATAATAATCAAACCTACTTCTTCAGTCTGGTGGCCATCTTGCAAGAGTTCTCATCTCACAGAACCTCATGCCCAAATTAGGCTTTGCAAACAAAGGCATGTATTTCCACTAATGTCTCCCACTGATGTCTCGCCTTTAATGATGAGATTGACAGCTCTTCTAGTCTGCTCACCATCCAAATTCTCAACCCTTTCTGCTTTAGACTATCATCTGCTACAAGTTGACAAAGATGCTGATTCAAATATCTCCAAAACAGTCCACAATGGCCAGCTCAAACGAGAACGGCCTTATATTTAACCAACTCTGCGATTTCATCTTCGATGCTAACGTTGAGTCTAGCATTTCAATATACAAGACTTCTTTATACGACCATAGATTTATGGGAGTTAAGTCAACAACTCGCGGAAAGACATCATTACTAGTGCACGTCCTCACAATAAAAGTTCAATGATAGAAGTTCGAATAATGGAATTTGCAAAAATGCTATGGCATTCGCTTTAGCAAAGATTCGATATCCAACGAGTCCAGTCATGTCCCTACGTGAGTAGTAAGCAAGCAAGCTCAACCGCTGCTTTATATAGCTCAAAAAAAAAATCACATGCATTTGAGAATAATATCTTCACTTAAAGAAGCGTCAACAAATAATGCTTGTCATGACCGACTCGTCATGCATCACTACCCCTTTTCGCAACGAGATTTAGGGAATGAGAGGGCCTCAAACCACACTCTTTCCCTCCAAAATTGCCCCCTCTCTTAAAGTCGCCCTCCCTCCTAAAGGTATACTTCCTTCTAAAATTACCTTTTTTCCGCTTCATGATGACTTTTGTTCCATTAATTTTAATTTTAGATTGACTGGCTATTTCATTTCAATTACATTCCGTTTCTCTTTCCCATATTTTATTCATTTACATCATCAAACCCTGCTCTAATTTTCCCCTCCTCCACATCTCATAACTTCGCCTTTCCATCCCCTTCTCCTTTTTCTTTCCTTTTCTCAGTAACAAATCCATCATCCCATGGAATTTTAAACTCCAAATGTTCCTTCCTAGTCGGCACACTAACTTTATGCTGTTCACACGTACAATAGACTGTTTTCCCGTCTTCGCTGGTCATGGTGCCACGAATGTGAGCCATCGTTTTGCCAGCTTGCGTTACGACGCTGTGGATGTGGATTTTCGTTCCTTGGAGGCGGTTAGGTGATGAGTACTTGGAAGGGGGGGATGGAGGATGGGAGAAAGGGAAAGGGGTAGTATGGGAGGAAAGACGTACCGACTGGTATGGCTTTCAGATAACTTATGTAGAGACTTCTCGTTACTCCTCCTAAGAAACTATTCTCAACCATCAGCTATTTCACCGTATATCTTTTCTACTACCCATCTACTCCTCAACCACCATCCCAAACTAAAAATAGAGCTGCTGAAAAAAGAAAGGAAAAAAGAAATAAGCACATACTCCCAAAATCCGGGTTTAGCAATAGGACCTAGCGCCGATGTCGTACACATATCAAAAATAAGTCCCGCCGCACCACCATGCATCACATTATTGAGGTTGGTGTATTTCTCATCAATTAGGAGTGAAAAAGTAGCTGTTGACTGAGGGATAGAGGTAGCATTTAGGAGAATAAGAGAGCGCATTAACTGGAGATCGAATCCGTTGAAAGAGTGGGAGGTCGCTATTAAGTGATAGCTAGGTTGGCTGTTAGGTTTCATGAAAGTTGTGTGGGATGGATGTGGAAATGGAAACTGAAGGGGGTGGACATAGGGTAGAATAGCATTCGGAGGTTGAACGGTTTGGAATAGAATATATAATAGGAGTGGCTCCTTTGAATCCAAGTCCCGCAGGAGAAAATGGATCCGCTTAATCTCGTGGAACCACACCCCCTTCTCAAATGACAACCACAATATAAGAACACAAAACTCCTTCTCTCTCTCGCCCAATAACATACCGTTCAAAGATAGCTTCCACAGCTTTCATCGCCTTAACTCGCGATTCTTCCTTATCTTCCTCCATCTTTTGTAGCTGTTTCCCGCTCTTCGCTTGAATGTCCTTTAGCAATCTTTCTTGTCCAATTGTAATGCAGATCAATCAAGGTAAAGAAAATCCCACCAAGTCAATTCTAGAAAAGAGCGAAAGAGATCTTGTCAAAAGGAATAAAAGTCTTTGAAACTTAAGGAATAGAAGGAGGGAGGGGTGGTTAAAATGTAGCCGAGGCACGAAAGCTTAAGCGGGCTCTCAGTCGGAGGAAAAAGTGGTGCTACAATACTAAAATTTTACTTTAGCAGTAAATACAGCAAATCGCTAGGGAGTTTTTGCGTATCCTTTTGATTTGGAGAGCTTAGTTAAAGGTGTAAAATGTCGTGCGGTCGATTTGCGAAACCGTATGAGGTCTATTACTAAAAATCGGAAGTTTTATCCTGAGAGGCGGGTGGGAATGATCACGTGTTAAAGAGATTCAATATTGACAACCCTTTTTTTTCGAAATCAATGAAAATAAATTAGACTCGGGGCCTAAATAATAATGTTACTAGGAGTACCCCTATATGGTATTCTAGTATGACATATTTAAATCTTATCTTTCCCACTCAATTTACTTCTCAACGCTAGGTTTAAATTTTTTCATTTATTTCGCAAATCTAACCAAAACCCAAACTTCTTTAAACGCAGCTAGTATATCTCCTGCTTTTATCAGTAATGTCTCCGCCAACAGTAAGAGTCTGACTATCAATCATATATGCAAAGTTTACTGCGTATTCAGTATTCTAATGAAGACTAGTTGGTAGATTGGATGATTTGTGTGTTGCCATTGATTATATTGGAAGAGAAGGGAGGTTGTCAGTCACCGAATTCACGGTAGTTATTTCGCAGGAAATAGAATCAAAGAACCAGGGTTACCGGTGTGTGTTGTGCCGCCTGCTGTAAATATAGGAATATTTTTTTTATTGGGGTTACAGGCCCAGTATCAATTGGATTGGGATTAGCTGTTTGAGAGGATTGCGAAACTAGCACAAGCTAGGACTCTGAACTTGCAGCAGTTATTGAAATCAAAAGCAGAGCAGGAGCCAGAGCCAGTGTCGTTATCGGCAAGCTTGCTACTGATGAAGCAGAGATGAAATCCACACTGATTGATTGATATGATGGTTGACAGAGAGGCTGTGATAGTAGTAGCCGCCACATGTGTGGTAGGTACCGAACTACTACCATCGCCATTAGTAATACTTGCCGAGCAAACGCTGAGTAAATGTAACAGTATATGAATTAGAAGCTTGCATGGCGCTGGTGAAGATTTGAGGACCGAGAATTACGCCATTGACTAAGGTGAGGTCTCAATCTGGATGGGTAGGCTGTTATTATAGCTAGACCATCCTCCGCACTCAAAAACTCTGAACTTGTAGTGTTCGGAGCTGCGCATGTAGTTAATGCTATTCTGTACGTGCCTTCAAATATAAGGAACCGGCTATGCAAGAAATACAAGCAACTGGTGTGACAAAGGAGTCCTTTAATTGACTGCCGTTCTATGAGATTTAAATCACTTATGAATTTTGCGGACAGGGAAAAAGGAACCCCTAGAAATATACTTGGGAGAGTTTATTATATTTCTATGAAAGTCCGGAACAGCAGTACATAGACAGTTATGGTTGTCGAAATAGTGATGGCGGAATAATAGTAGCATGATTGTCTAATACAATTTTTACTAAAAATTCAGCTTCAAGCAAATCTGTGAATAGTAGAGCCGAATAATACTCTAATCCCACCACAGGCCAAAAAAAAAAAAAAAGAAAAAGAAAAAGTCCAAAAGATATTGTAGAGATAAAAAAAAAATCCTGAAAAGCAAAAAAAGGTTCGGCTTAGTCGATTGCCTACATCCTTTGGTGACCAGTCGACTTTTTCCACTTCCTCCACACAGTTTGACCCGAAGTACCACTATACCAGTGGTGCCCGCCTGCTGTGCGTTTGACATTTTCCTATTTAAATATATATACCCATCCTGAGTTAGCGACATGGTGAATGCGAAATTTAGAAAGTTGAGACGACGGTATTCGGCGGAGGAACGATAACAAGGGTTTGTTTGATGACAGATGTAAGAGAACTTGCGTTCTTTTGATTCAACTCACGAGCTCAAGTATCTTTATATTAATTTAATAAGTCTGAGTGAACACATGCGCTAATGAGTCCTCATTTATCCTTTTACAAGACATTGATAACATTGAAAACTTATCAGTGACTTGAATACTAGTCGAACCCTAGACTCTCGCGAAGTAGCAGGCTGGAGTTGTAGAGGCAAGAGTTAAGTCCATCAACCCAGAACTTGAAGATGATGCTATGCATTATGAGCTTAAGAGTGAAGATGAGCCGCGAGTTCTACTGATTCTTTATTGGAATTAGACTTGCAAGGGAACAAGTGCTGAATAGGACAGCTGCTAGAACTAGATGGAATTGCCACATGCTAATACCTCAAAGATTTAAATAAATTCGTTGAAAGACGGCAGAGATCGAAATGCGGGTTCTAGTCCATACCGAAGCCAATCGTGCGCAGCTGGTATGGAAAGCCCAAATGGATTATAGGGGTGTAAAAACGCGGCCAAATATAATACTTTGTTCTCAATATCAGCCATAAGTAGGTCATGTACTAGCTACTGATTAAGAAGGTATCTAGTACAATGTAGTATTATTCTTTTCTAGAATAGCCCCACAATCTATGAAAACAAACACCACGAACACCGCAAACGAAAAGGTTAATATTCCTATACGTTCTAATACACTTATACGATGGATGGCTGACGTTGTGGTTGGCGTTGATATATATATACTGATCCAAGGCATTGGAAATACCTACTGTTTTGTATTTGGACTGTAACAAACTCAGAAGCTGGCCGAATAAGATATCCAAGTAGGATTAATTTCTGTAGTATCGTCGTAGTGAGTTAGACTGCCAGGCGCGGAAAGTGTATCAGTTCTGCGAGACGCCATGCACATACTCTAGAGCCAGATGCACCAGGTTTGAGAGACGGGCATTGGTGCGGTTGACTGTCTTTTTTGCGAGCGGGAGTACGCGGGCTGTGCTAGATATGGACGAGTCGTTTCAAGGTATAGGGGGAAATTTAAAAGGTGGTCGAGGAAGGAAGACTATTGATGCTCGATTACTTCCTCTGGAAAGCGCTGTGTGATAAAGGGAGGTGCGCATCAATTCCTCTGTCTAGACAGAAATCAACCGGAGGGAGTTGGACAACGCTTTTAGATTCCTATATTATTTAAGAGCCTATTAGTCCATATAATAAAAGAAATAGATTGCTGAAATTGACCATCATCGCTCTCCATGAGCTGATCCGCTATGGCTAAATCCTTTATTTTACCTCTCATTTAAAAAATTATTACTGAGGAGCTTTTTATGAGACTTTAATCAATAGTAGCCAGCTCTTTTACTTCGACAATACTCTAAATTTTATATATTAATTTCTCTATAAAGCAAAGGGAAATAACGTAGTTATTTTATTATAATTGTTTTTAACGCTGTTTAAGGTAAGATGCGACCTATAGCAATGATTCTTCTTATTTCTCTCTCCATATTAATGAAAGCAACGTCTTCTTGAAATATAACCCTTAGTCATAGATAGACCTCAAGAGAGGAACCTGATCAACCATCTTTGAAAGCAAGGCCTCTCTTAGAAGCATGCATATATCCCTTAAAAAAATAAATATATAACGCCGTCCTCTCCCTTCCATTTCCTTTAATTTCAGAGCCCCTTGACGTTAATGCTAAAAGCACTCTCAATTTTGTCGTAATCTCCCACGATGATATGCTCCCAAGGGATTCCCGCTAATTTTCGTCTATGGTACCAGTCGAGCGTCGATTCATATTGGATCGTCTTCTTGCTCATCTCCGGTGCATCTTTATTCTTCACATCATTCCTCGCTGGGGAATTGCTGATCCTTGAAGTAATCGTGCTGATGAGTTGGTTATCGATTTCCATCTGATCAGTCTGACTTTCATTTGTGCTACCTCGTCGAGAACTGATCGCTGCACTGTCTTCACTCTCAACATCTGCATGTTCGTATTTGGACATCCAAAGCTCTACGTCTTCTTTGGGGATGAAGCCTGGTTTGACACCAATTTCTCTTCGCTCGGACCCAGAGCGGCGGAGAGAGGCAGGAATAGAGCGAGTTCCATCAGGACTAGTTTGGATTCCGGAACGAGAGATAGGTCGACCGGCTTCGGAAAGGGGTCTGTCGTGTTGTGTGGATCCGCACCGTGATATCTGGAATGAGACTGGCGAGTAAAGACTTGGAGGTTGTACTTCTAGAGCCTCTTCTGAAGTTGTCTGGGTATCATTTCCTCCGTCGGCGACCATTGGGTCTAAGTTCCGATTTGATAGGGCCGGTATTGATGACTGTTGGGCGGTGATTGAAGATGCACTGTCTTGACGGCTTACCCCAGGCCTGGAAGGTAACAGGTTGGTGAATTTAGAAGCGATGGCTAAAGCTTTTCGCTTCGCAGAGTTCACTTGTGATGATGGTGGAAAATTACTGCCTTTCTCAGGCAGCAAAACAGGTCCAGAGAGTGAAGATGGTCCATGCATCAAGACACGCTTGTTTCTGATCGCTTTAACAGTGCTTTTAGGGCCAGTACCAACAACGGCAAACTTTCTGTGCAGATGCAGTGTTTGGATAGTCCACCCGACAAACCATTCCACGAGGCTCTCTTCATCATCCGGTGAGATATATGGGCTTGCGTAGACAATCGAATTCAACATGCCATTAGCAGGATCTAACTCGGTTGGGGAAAAACCTTGCATAACATCTTTCTCCAAGATCTCCACGAGCAGCTGCTGACTTGAAAATCGAGCTTCACAGTCGTCATAGCTTATGCCCATCTCTTTTGCCCTGGCGTCTTTCGCAGGGTCATCGCGATGCTCCATATTGAATTCGTCTCGTTCTATAGCCTTTTCAACAGCCAGGTCTGAAAGATATCCGCGAAGATCGAAACATGAAACCAATTTATATGTTGAATCTTCATTGACCTTTTTCTTAAACCATTGCAAAAGACTGAGAGTCTTCTGAGGTTCGGCTATCAAGAAGCTAGGAGTAAGAAACATTGCCCCTCCAAAAGGAAAGAGTTGAGTGGCCGTAACTTGTCCTAAGCCTGTGTTGTCTCCGCTCATAGGTGCTAAGTAAATTGGGTATCGCGTGTTAGAATCCGAGATACACCAAAATTTGAAATTTTTTGTTCTTCCGAGTGCTAGTTCACGAACGTTAGGTAAATCACAAACTGTTGCGACAGCTGACTCATGAATAAAGACTACACTAAGGTCATGGTTTGCAGCGCGGATGAAATGAGTCCAAGACCCTTCCTTATGGCTACTATAAATCTTGCCTTCTGGTTCGCAAACCCGAAGCCAAGCTGCAAAAAAACTGGCCGAGTGGTTTGCAGTCGTAGGAAATAGTAGAAAGAAGCCAGGGTTTGAAGGAGGCTTCTTCGACTGGAGTAGAGTTGGATAGTCAAGTCCATGTATTGCCTTGGCAATGACACTCTTATATTGGATCTTTTGTTGGGAGGATACTCTAGCGAGCACGGAGGAGCCCGATTTTTGAGATATTTCGATGAGATTTATATCAGATTGAAAGATAAGATAACGCAATCTGACTTCACCCAAAGAGCTTGCCGAGGTCTCAATGAATTTCCATTCCTCTACTCGTGCCGGATAAATAAGGACAAAGAAATCTGCACATGCAGACAGAAACCCTGAGCAGCCAAGGCGCAGGTGCTCCACTTGCCTGTCAAGAAAATTGTCGGCTTCAGCGGTTAACAGCTCTTCGCCAACGCTGCCTTGGAAAACTATTTGACGCACCACTTGTGTAAGTTTCGACATAAAGTCTTGTGCGATGCATAGTCGATCGAAGCGAAGCTTCCCAAGCGAATTAAAATAACTGGCGACAGAGAGAGGCTCCTTGAGTTCATCAAAGACGAGGGGGATGATGTGGGTATCGTCATGGCCAAAAGCAACATGTTTAGCTCTATTGCCTATAGCTTTCATGTTTTGTTTTCTTTGGTAGTCCTGAAAATTCAGCTTGGGACGTTTAGCTTTCGGAGGTTCTGGATCTGCCATTGAATTATCGGCTTGCGCAGAGGGAGCTTCGTTAGAAAGCTGATGTTGTGCTTGTATTGGCTTGTTTGCGTTCATATTTGTATCAATCGTGATAGACGGTCGTTCCTGGCTTGATTGTGGCGCTTGTGCTCTTGCTTTTGTAAAAGGTGATACGTAAGCAATCTCTGGTTCAAATCGATCTATCAGGTTTTCGGGTTTTCTAGAAGGATCGACCGAGCTTTGATTTGCGGATGAACTAATTGGAATAATGATATCCTTGCTATCCAATACTGTACGATTCGTCTCGGAGCCCTGGAGTCTCGGTTCAGATGGTTGATCAGATGTTGGATCGCTATGAGTGAATCGACAATTATCTCCATCCCGGCAGAACCCTTTGGCCCAGAACCAACATGGCTGTCGTTTTGGCGCATCTAGTTTTTTCTCAGTCTGAGAGCTCGCACTAGACCCCCCGTCTTGAAGCTTGTCTCGAACCTCGTCTCGAAGCATGGTTGGTACATCTTCGTCCATAAACTTAACAGTCTTACGAGCCGTAGCTTGTGCTATTGGAAGTGGATCTTCAGGAACTTCTGGGACATAAGAAACCGGTGACTCTGATGGGGCGTCGTATTCTCGATCATATCTACGTTCTTCATTTGAGGGAAATATACGTGAGGATATTTCTTGGGGGGTGTCGGAATTTCCAATATCATGGCTGAAGTTACACTTATCTCCCAAATAACACATATCACCTCGAGCGAAAAATTTGCATCTTCGCATGGTATACGGTGGGGGGGCTACTGGCAAACTTGGATCATTAGAATGCATGTATTTGCAAAACTCCCCGGATGTGCATTCGTTGTCGAGGTTCCAGAAATAGCAGACCGTACGTTCTTTACCAACCGATGAATGATTCCGTCCCGGAATTTTTGCTAAAGGTGGTCGCTGCACGGTGGCCGTTGGTGTTGGAATCTCCTTGGCGGGATATGCTTCTGGGATGTTCGGAGAATCTGGCTTATTATCACTTACATCGGGTTGCCATGGCTCATAATGATCAGCTCTCGGAGTAGGCTTTGGAGCAGAACTCCATCCCGAGAGCTTTGGAGCGCGAGCAATTGGAAGATTGGGGTCCGACGTATGTAGAAAGTCACATTCATAACCTTTCGTACAGGCTTTATTGGTATGCCAGAAGTAACATATGGTTCGGGAAGGATTCCGGGATACGGGATTCAGAGACTGGGGAGTAGTCGTTGACAGCGGTTCTTCGGAATCCTTGTCTGCATGGCGATCATCCGAAATATAAGAAGTCCCGCTTTCATTAGGTTTTTCAAGGTGTTGCAAGGAAGAGCTTCTGCGTAGATCTGAAGGTCGTAGAGGTTGAAATGCTGAAGGGTTCGAAGGATCAATCAAGCCGCCAGGGATAGCCGTGATGTCGGGAGCGGCATCTGCTTTTGATCTACCTGCCAGCTCTGCTTTTCTCATAATAGAGCGCTTTCCGTATAGAGACTGTTTCTTGGTGGGGTCTGAAGAGTTTTCCAGAAGAGTAGGCTTCTTCTTTCTGGCCTGACCTCTGATTTGAAAGACATTTCGGGGCATCATGGACGATCCCCCGCGCTTAGCCCCTGTTCCTGTTCTCAGTCCACTCGAAGCAAGCACACCGATCCTGAAACCTCCACTCCCTGCTGGCATTTGATCAGTTGCAGGAGACATCTCATCTTGAGGGGTTCGCTGTGCTTGCCCTCGCTGCTGAGCTAAAGGGATATCGACAGATGAGCTTCGTCGAGCAGGATCATTCTTGCTCGATACATTGCGAGCTCGCTGGGCACTCAGAGGCTCTTCTTCTGAAGATAATGATTCTTTCCGAATATGTCTAGGTTTCTAAGTTTGCAATTAGAAAAATATGACAAAATGCGCACACTAAAATTTACCTCTAGCACTAGCTCCTGATGAGCCGACTTCTCCTTCGTTTCACGGCCATCTCCCAGGATATTGCCTTTTTCTATATTCGAATCGCTGTCATCAGCATCTGATTGCTGCACTGGAAGTCCCAATCGTCTCCTCTTAATTTTGCGTCTTCGATGTCGATTCGCCTTGGCTTCTTGAAAATTCCGAATTCGTGTTTCGAAGGCTGCCAGATCAAAAGGAGCCTCTAATCCATTTTCTTGACGTTCTTTTCTTTGAATCCACTCATCAACGATTCCTCTAGTCAATTGTTTCCTAGGTTCCCAGGTTGATTTCTCTTCTGGATATCCTTCCCAAGCTACGAGGTAGTATATCGCACCAGCCTCTGTCGTCTCCGCTAGAATACACCTGACCTCGAATTCATGATCAGAAGAAAATTGTTCGGAAGGTTCAGTAGATTTGATTGAGATGTCATCGTCGTCGGGGGGGACCATTGTGGCTCTTCTTGCCTCTCCCCTTTCCCCCATCATGACTATGCAGGAATTCAAGTTGTCAAGTTCTAAGTTTTGATATGAAGTTCCACAATAGATAGACCATCACCCTTCGTCTGATAAGACCAATTTGAATAGTGACTTAAGGGATCGTCGCTGCCAGAATTGACTAATACCTAGTCATGTGTAGTCTCAGATCTGAGGAGTAACAGATGAATAAATGGCAAAAGATTTTAAAAGGCCACCTCCCATTCAGTATATGGCAGTCATCGAAACGTAGAAAATAATGGATTGTGGATAATATTAAAAGGTTGATGATTTTTTTTCTTTAAATAAGAACATCAGGTTTCACTTGCTCCATTAATCCCTGCATTAATCCTCACGGAACAAAAACGAGGCAACAAGGCAACGAGGCAATAAGGCAATTAAGGCAAGAGCGACGCGACAATGAAACATCAACGCTTTGCAACTGCACCTTCTCACAACATCACAACACAACAATCATGGCTAATGACGAATACGATGTATGTATATGCATATATATAATCATGGTCGCAATATGATGTTCCTGTTTGTGCTAACCTTACTTTCCCTATAGTTCCTCTTCAAGGGTATGATCTTCCCCGCCGTCCCCTCCCCCAAACCAAAAATCCAACTCCCCCAAATACACTATTGCCGTCTGCCTAGAATACTAACTCTCCCACCCGATCATAGTCGTACTGATCGGAGACTCCGGAGTTGGTAAATCCAATCTATTGAGTCGATTCACCCGCAATGAGTTCAATCTAGACTCGAAGTCAACCATCGGTGTAGAATTTGCGACTCGATCTATCCAAGTTGATGCAAAGACAATCAAGGCGCAGATTTGGGATACCGCTGGACAGGAGAGATACCGTGCTATTACATCCGCCTACTACAGAGGTGCCGTTGGAGCTCTGCTCGTCTATGATATCAGTAAACACCAGACATACGAGAATGTTACAAGATGGCTCAAGGAGTTGCGCGACCATGCCGATTCCAATATCGTCATCATGTTGGTTGGAAATAAGAGCGATTTGAGACACTTGAGAGCTGTACCAACCGAGGAAGCTAAGCAGTTTGCAAGTATGGCTGGCAGATCCGATATCTGATATCTGAACATGGGTACAATTGATGCTAATCCGTGTTGTAACAGGCGAGAACAACCTTTCCTTTATTGAGACGTCAGCACTTGATGCAAGCAATGTCGAACTTGCCTTCCAAAATATCCTCACTGGTATGATAATCTATCCTTCTCTAGTCCTGTCCTGTTGATCTGGCTCATTCTAATCTTACTCCTCCAGAAATCTACCGAATCGTATCCCAGAAGACCGTCGAGAATGACTCTGCCCAAACCAACCTCAACCCGGGGACTAACATTTCTCTTTCCAACCCTCTAAATGATGATGCATCGAAGAAGGGATGCTGCTAGGGAATGGTGGGAATAGGAGTTCTTGCGTTGAGCGACATCCTACAGACATATTTGGGTTGAGGTACATACAACTGGCGTGGCGTCTATTAACTTGTCATGGTGGGAGCATCCAATGGGTGGTCTGGTTCACGAATTCAATGCTCATTAAATGATGGGCTGACATCTCTTGAATGTGTTTCTCCTTCCTCTTTTTACACTTGTGTTAGTGGTTTTCCGGTTTGGGATTTCCCACTCTTCAACAATCGTTCATGGTTTTTTGAGGGTACGCTTTATTGAATGCAATCGAACTTGTCTCAATGTGTGGTTGGTATCTACTTTTTTAAAGCCTTACCATGATTCTCTTGTATAGTTGCACTTTTAGGTCTCCTGTCTAACCAGTTGACTTCTGAACTTCCGTCTCCATCCAGACTTGAATTCTAAATCCCATTTCTGCATGATAACTCCAAAACAAATGCCTCCGGACTTCCACCTATCATTCCTTCCCCGCCTCTGATCTCAACCGCTCTCCGACTCTTTTTATCCCCAAAATCTCTTCTTACCCTTAAGTTCTAGACATTCTCCTTTCTCTATTCTCCATCACATCCGCAGACGCCCACAACAAAGATAACAACTAAGCAAACATATATTCACAACAATTGACTCGAAGTATGGCGGTTGCGAGATGACATCTTGATTGCTTCATAAAGCGAAGTCGAAGGTCGGAGAACGGAGAACGGAGAACGAACCATGGAAGCTACTTGATAATTAGTAGGTTAGGTTAGTGGTGACAGATGAGGAATTGGCTGTAAGGTGTGAGCTGCTGTATAGAAAGGCAAGGTATGTTTTGAAGAAGGGTGTTTGGATTGTGGTTGGGTGGAAAGGAGGGGATGAGATGGGGATTTTTTGGATGATTTTCTTGGAAATAATTGTGCCATTGCAATATATTGAAAACAATGTTGAGTAGCTAGTAATGCCAAGTAGTAAAGGATGTTCAATCTTCCTTCTTCTCCAATCGAGAATTCGCACTAGCAAGGGACCACCAACGCTAAGATTATGACTATCAAGAAATTCAAATTCTCCAAAAAAAGTCATCCTCAACCACCAAAACCCTCTTTTTGCGCCCACGTCGCCACCACAATGGCATCAGTCTACAAGTCTCTCTCTAGGACCAATACTGGCCAAAAAGATGAATCTACGGGTCCTACAAATGGAATCAGGAAAAATAAACAGAGAGTGTTGATTTTATCTAGTAGGGGAATTACTTATCGGTATTTTCCTCCTCTCCCATTTTCTACCTCCCCCTACTACTCGGGGAATCCAATTCCAATCCACTCTTCCACTACAAGGTTCAAGAAAGATAAGCTAATGTGAGGATATAATAAATAGACACCGCCATCTCCTCAATGACTTAGCCTCCCTCCTCCCCCATTCCCGCAAAGATGCCAAACTCGACACCAAATCCAAACTCTATCAATTGAACGAACTGGCCGAACTCTACAATTGCAACAATGTATTTTTCTTTGAAGCCAGGAAGGGAAAAGATTTGTATTTGTGGATGAGCAAGGCGCCGAATGGTCCAACTGTTAAGTTTCATATGCAGAATTGTACGTGTTCTCCTTTTCCCCCTCTTCCTCCTTCTTCTATTACCCTCCCCATTCCCTCGATTCAAATCTACCAAAAACTTAGAACTCGATAGCTAATATTAGATATTTACAACAGTACATACAATGGAAGAACTCCACTTCACAGGCAACTGCCTCAAAGGTTCCCGGCCCATATTGTCATTCGACAGCACCTTCGACTCCGCTCCCCATTTGCGAGTCCTCAAAGAACTCTTCCTGCACATCTTCGGCGTCCCAAAGGGCGCTCGCAAGGCAAAACCTTTCATCGATCACGTAATGGGCTTCACCATCGCCGACGGAAAAATCTGGATTCGGAATTACCAAGTCAACGAGACTGAGCCCTCTAAAATATTCAAGCCGTCCGAAGATCCCCGAGAAACCACAAAATCCAACTCAAAATCCTCCAAAAAAGACTCCTCAAAAGAGACCGAGATATCTCTTGTGGAAATCGGACCAAGATTTGTGTTAACACCAATAGTAATCCAAGAAAGTAGTTTCGGCGGCCCGATCATATATGAGAATAAAGAGTTTGTGAGCCCCAACCAGGTTAGGAGCGAAATTCGGTTGAAGAAGGCGGGGAGATATAATAAGAGAGCGGAAGAGGGGATTGAAAGGAAGGTGAAGAGGGGGGAACTTGGGTTGAGGACAGGAGAGGGGAGGGAGAGGGAACGGGATGAGTTGGATGGGGGGATTTTGTTTGCTTAGGAATAAGGGTTGGGGAGGGCGGTGAAACATAGGTTTGCTATCTGGTGGGAAGGGTTAAGAGAGAATAGGGGAAGGGAGTTTGGAGTTCGGTGGAAAAGTGTTTCATTCGGGAATTGTGAGATTAGAAGAGGAATGAAAAAATTAGATTGGTATCAAGAGTTTGCATTGCTCTACCTGTCTGTCTAAGAATCACTCCGTTCACTCAGAGACGCGGATTATTCATTACCTCCAGAATCTTCAATATCTACTTTCGGAAAACTTCTCCTCATCCCACCTCATTCCCGACATAACATCTCCATCCAGTAGTGGTGATCTACACAAACAAACCCCTTCCTATTATGCTCATAATTTACTTGTTTTCTTTACAATCAAGATGATATTAATAGTAAAGATAAAGACAATATATATATATACCGAGAGAAAAGAGGGAAAAATCAATTAAGAGCGCTGAAGAATTAGTCAGTCCTGTGAATCCTAAGCTTATAATACAACAAGCCTAGAGAAGATGAGATATGGATATAGCACGTAATGGTATGGTATGGTATGTAATACCTCTCTTTTCTTCCTAGCGAGCATTCACCCATCTCTCTCTCTCTCTCGTACTTTTACAAATGCTTCTCTTCATTCTCTCTACCTTCCACTTTCCACCTAACGCCTCTCATCACCCTTAATCTTATTTCATCTCATCCTGGCAACCAACTACTTCCCTATATCCGGCAACCAACAACTAAGTATTTCTCCTAAACACTCCTAAGAAATCAAGTTACTTCTCTCGCTCTCCTTCCATCCTTTCTCCGCCATCAACACCCCCCAACCTCCCCAACCACTCCCCAACCTCCCCCCTATATCTCTCCATAATCCTACCCAATCCACCATCAACCTCACTCCTCACCACATTCCCAAACCTCTTTCTCGCCACTTTCCTCCTCCCCTCCTCATCATTCCAACATGCATGGTCGGGACTCACATAAATCCTACTCACCCTCTTATACCAAACCGCCAACCCCTCATCATTCGCACTCTTGACCGGTCTCAAATGACCTGTCACAAAACAGACTACTCCTTTAACTCTATGTCTTACTTGTTCTCGTGAGACTAAGAGTTGCTTGATTCCCAAATAAGAGTTGCCGACGCCCATGAGGATGATGTGAGAAGAGGGAGACAGTTCTAAGTAGTTGTCCCAGATATAACACATCAGGTCTTGTATCTGGTCACATAACTCGGCTTCGGCGGCGCGTGGGATTGTGGCAAGGGATGAAGTTAAAAGAGAGGTAATGTGGAGGGGGATATTGATGTCGAGGACGGCGAAGCCTAGGGAATATGCCATGGCTATGTAGGGCGGGACGCCATCGTTGACGAAGGAGTTGTGGGGCTCAACTATGTTGGTTACGGGGTCGGGGACTGCTAACATTTCTGGTCTGTGGGAATTATCCATTAGTCTGAATTTATGTTCATGGTGAAGGTTGGGTGAGAAGGATGAATAGGGGAAAGGAGAGAACATACGGATCATGAATAATAAGAAGTATTTTCTTGGCTGACCGAAAATTTGACGTAGCCAACACCTGGTCGTTAAAAGTACTATTGATCCTCTGTCTCTGCACATACAAAGAAACCATACCATATTTCTTCACCAAATCTAGTTTTTGCATCGCTCGGATCACTTCATCTCCTCGGATTGCGCCCTTCTCGATCGTTTCGGAAAGAGTAACGACTCCTGGTCGCATGCAGTTCCAGAATGGAGCTTGGTATTGTTGTACTTGGTTCAGGACTCTAGCTGCTTCGTGGTTTAATTCTGGGATGTGGAGTCGTTCTGGTGGCTCGCCCATTAATGTTTTGGCTACTGCTAATGCGGATTGAGAGATGGCTCTGAGATTATAACCTCCTTCGAGGCAGACGGCTACTTTGCCGTTTGCGAGAGACATGAGCATGTGTGTCATGTGCGAATAGCATGCTGGTGTGACGAAACAGCCTCCAAGCTCATCTCCTACTGCTGCATCAAAACCTGCAGAGACGATGACAAGATCTGGGTCGAATTCTTGCGCGATAGGCATAACAATTCTTTGAAAAGCGGCCATGTATTCACCATCTCCCATGCCTTGGTCATGCCAACCAATATTAACATTTCGACCAATACCTGCTCCAAGACCACATTTGTCAAGACCTCCGTCGGGAAGACTATCGTCATCCGGACTTCCTGGGTAAAATACTCCATTTTGAAACACGTGGAGTGAGATATAGAGAACATTGGGATTATCGTAGAACATATTCTGGACTCCATTTCCGTGGTGGACGTCCCAATCGAGAATAAGGATCTTCTTGCATATCTCTGGGTAATCTTCCATGCAGACTTTGGCAGCAATGGGTACATTATTGAATAGACAGAATCCCATTGATTCATTATACTCGGCGTGATGCCCCGGTGGTCGAATAACAGCAATCGCATTTTTAACATTTCCCTCAACGACATGCTTGCAAGTCTCAATTGCCCCCCCAGCAGCAACAAGACAAGCTGTGAATGAAAGATTGCCAACGTATAAAGATTTTCGGCCCAGATCGAGCTCATCGGTCATCTGTCGTAGCTCTTCAGAACTCTTGTTTTGGAGCCCTGCTACCCAATCAAAATGTTGACTTGTGTGCATCAAACAAACCTCTGCTTTCATTGCTTCCCTAGCTGCGATTCGCCACATATATTTAGTTGGATTATCTCTTAAGACGTCTGCCAAATCTAAATCGCTGCCCGAAAAAATGAGCCCAGCGTCTTTGAATTCTTTGAAGATAGCTTTTATTCGTCGAGGATCCTCGGGGTGATGAGGAGATGCGGAGAAGTCTGCATTGGCATGCAACGTCATGCGATCATCGTAACAACATCCGGTGGGAAGAAATTTATTTCGAGGATTAGCTGATAATGATGCTAAAGGGTCTTTGGAGATTTCTGAACTGGCGCTGGATGCATCGTCCATTATCGAGTCCGCGTTATCTGCATCTGCATCCGAGAGAGGGTGTAAAACTCGAGGATCGATGAAGCTGTTCCCGTTGGTATGTCCATTTGCAACGGCCGCATCGATGAGCGCATCGTCGAGGGTTCCCATAGTTATGTCTTCGTCGGGGGTGGCATGTATACCGTTCGAGGGCATTGGTGTGTGATATGACATCTCTGGGAAATTGATTATCGCCGGAGTTGATGAAATCATGTAAAATAAAAGTCGAAATTTGTCGATAGTAAAGCCCCAGTTTTGCGCAGTTGTCGTTGCAAGCTTGATCTTGAATATCGGAGAATTCACCTAGCCTGCACTTGAAGAATCTTTGGTAAAGCCAAGGAGATGTACTCTAGCTCTAGAGAGCTTTTGGATCTGATGATGTGTTAGATACTATAAGTAGCTTGACTTATGACTCGCAAAACATGACAGTGACAGTAGAAGACAAATCAACGAGATAGTAACCGAAGAGTGAGAGGAATGGTGACATGCAGACCCTCTGCACCGCATAGTGTTTTTAACATTGATGATTGAGCCCTAATACACGGAAACAAAAACTAAACTCCTTTAAAAAGGGCCTACAAAGCCTAATGAAACTGATGCTGATCCGGAAAAGTAGATGAAAGCCCGACTTTCCATCGCATGATCCTCCTGGATGTTCCCCCTTCAAGACCAGTCTCTTCTCTCTCAAATCTTATTCCGTACCTATATAAATACGAAGAAGCATCCCTCGCTCTATCAAAACAAGATATATAAACCGTACAAACAACGACAACTGCTTGCAAAGAAAACACCCAACGTCGCAAACTCACCCCGAAACCAATCGTTAAAAGCGGCTATTCCTTCTCATGTATCACTTCAAATTTCCTCTCTTAATCGCAGGGTATTAAGGAGGAAAGAAATAGCGATTGCTGGGACAGAAGTGAAGGTTGTTGAAGTTGTCGTGATGTGATATAAAGGTGAAGGAGAGAAGATCGGGCAAGGAGTCTGCAATATTTTGGCGAGGTCTAGTGTTGTTGCCTTGAATACAAGGCATGAAATATGGACGATTGATCCTTCCTTTTAGATTCATCTTTATCTACTTCCAAATTTCTCGCTCGTCAACTCTCTTTATATAACTTTCAAGGCTCTCTTAGAAGAGTAATTGAAAATAGAAGAAGTGTAGTTGAATTTGCTGTTTTCAGAGCTTGAGAACCGGATAGGAGGCCAATTACATTATTTCTAGCCCAGTTCTTTAGCTCTTCAACACAGCTCAGTTTATACAACGCTTTTTCGGGAGATTTTTTTGCTAGGCTCATTCATTCCTTCTGAAAACCAAAAAATCATAAACTGAGTAAAGGCACTCTATCCTCTGTGGTAGCAGCAAGAGAAAACAAAACGATCACAACCCTCCTTCGTAGAGCCTTCCTTCTACATTACAAACGACTTAAGGGCCATACTTGAACAATTCAGATCATGGGTTTGAGTATATCTTGTATAAGACATCGATATATGCAACGGATTAGATAGAAGTGGAGGATACGTTGAGAATTTGGACTTTGAAAATAAGACATATAACCCAAACTCTCCCCCTAAAAGAGGATTTGAAGACCCTCCCCAACGAATCATTCCATAATACTTAGCTCTCTGTGTCCCCTTCCCCTTCCCTCCATCCCAACCTTAATCCTCCCTCTACCACCTATCAGACATCCATCCCATCCAGCAAAAGCAAAAAAGAAGTACTGAAATATCTCCCTACCAAACCCATCCAATTCACTCACCACCCCTCTATTTAAATTCAAATCCATCAATTCAGATGGAAATCCTCTCTATTCTCTCTCATTATCTATCCCATAAGATATATATAAATTTTCTTTAATTCGATAGATAAAATAAGAAGATAAAAAGCGAAGTGAAGCTACTTGCCCGGAAATTTAAAATTTGTAAAGAATATCTGATGCGGTATCTCGTCCTCCTATTTATTGAATCTTTTAGGAATTTTCCTTTCCTCTAGGAATGATACAAAATTTTAAAATTAAGATATTCATAGAATATCGACGAGCTTCATATACCCATTTGTCTATCCACCTGTTCCCAGAAGCAGCACACTTCACGAGTACCCATCTTAGGTAACAAAGCGCAATCTTTTCAAGATTAGTAGAAAAAGAAATAATATTTGTCTCATTGTTACAAAAAGCTCTGGCTAAAAGGAGAGAAGTGATTTCTTTCGCTCGCTGCGGAAAAATGTACACGCGCAAGCAAGCAGGTATAGTTGTGGAGGTTTTTTTTTTCTTTGGAAGCTTGCTTCTCTGTACATAGTCTAGCCCCGCAATTAAAAACACCCCCCTTCATACCCTTTTTATTCTTCTTCCCACCGCTGCCGCAGCTACAATTATACACATCTCCCTTTTGCTTCCTCTCTCTCCCCGTCTATGGTTGTATCTATTCTTTCTCCCTGTTGTGTTGTATCGTGTTAGAATTTGACAGAGGTGGGAATAAAGCGTGGAAATGTACTTACAGTTCGGCAAGAATCTTTTCTCCCTTCGCACGAGCAGAATCGATATCACCAACCTATTAAGGGTTAGCAGTTGTCTCATTATGAATGTTTCTTGGAGAAAAGGGGAATTCATAGTTAGGAGTCAACAGAAGCTTGCACAGCCTTGCGCCGACTCCTTTAAGAATGATGGGTCTAGAGAAGGATCATTTACCATATAGAAGGCACTTTTGTATGTTAGCAAATAATCATAAAATGGTGTTGGAAGTACTTACCCTTCAGGAAGATCATCACCCTCACCGTTCATAATGGCCTTGAAACTTCGGATGGTGTCCTTCAAGTCAACTAAAACACCCTCGATACCAGTGAAAACAGTGGCAACAGTGAAAGGTTGCGATAAGAATCTTTGTAGTTTTCGGGCACGCTCGACAGTCAGCTTATCAGCTTCAGACAATTCATCCATACCAAGAATGGCAATGATATCTTGGAGAGACTTGTATTCTTGCAACATTTGTTGAACCTTGGTAGCAGTTTCGTAGTGGTCCTGTCCAACAACACGGGGATCCAACATACGGGATTTGGAATCAAGAGGGTCGACAGCAGGATAGATACCCAATTCAGAGATACCACGGGATAAGACAGTTGTGGCATCTAAATGGGCGAAGGTGGTGGCAGGAGCAGGATCAGTCAAATCATCTGCAGGTACATAAACGGCTTGCACAGAAGTAATTGAACCCTTGGTGGTGGTTGTGATACGTTCTTGCATAAGACCCATGTCTACAGCAAGTGTTGGTTGATAACCGACAGCAGATGGGATACGACCAAGAAGAGCAGACACCTCGGAACCGGCTTGGGTGAATCGGAAAATGTTGTCAATGAAGAGCAACACTGGAAAAGTAAGAAGGTTAGCATAGACTCCACCGCCTCAGATATATATCTTACCATCTTGGCCCTCCTCATCACGGAAGTATTCAGCAACAGTCAAACCAGTAAGGGCGACACGAGCACGGGCTCCCGGGGGTTCGTTCATTTGTCCAAACACCAAAGCGACTTTGGACTCTCCATCGAGTTGAATAACTTGAGTCTCTTGCATTTCGTGATACAAATCGTTACCTTCACGAGTTCGCTCTCCGACACCAGTAAAGACAGAGTAACCACCGTGAGCCTTAGCGATGTTGTTGATCAACTCTTGAATGAACACAGTCTTTCCGACACCAGCTCCTCCGAAGAGACCAATCTTTCCTCCACGAGCATATGGGGCGAGTAAGTCGACAACCTTGATACCAGTAACCAAGACTTCAGCTGATGTAGATTGATCAGTAAAGGCAGGGGCATCGGCGTGAATCGGGAGTTTCTTGGTATGTTTAATGGGACCACGTTCATCAATGGGGTCACCAGTGACGTTCATGATACGACCAAGTGTTCCTGGGCCGACTGGAACCATGATGGGGTTTCCAGTATCGGTTGCCCGGTGTCCACGGACCAGGCCTTCAGTACCTATTTGTACATCGCGTCAATAATTACCAATTAAACTCATGTATCCTGAAATTCTTACCATCCATAGCAATTGTTCGCACGACATTCTCTCCCAAATGTTGCTATTATCATTGTCAGTCTATGCGTGATGTGTGTTATGGTTGAAGTGGTCGACGTACAGCAACCTCGAGGATAAGCTTTTGTCCACCATTGTTGGTCTCAAGAGCGTTGAGAATCGGAGGAAGTTTGTCGGTATCGAATTTAACTATTGTAAGATGTTAGTATTAGATCCAAATCGTAAATCAAGCTCAAAAAGTAAATTTCCCTCGATCCGGAGCTTCGCGCCGTTAGGTAGAAAGAATTTTTCGGAGACTCACCATCTACGACGGCACCAATGACTTGATGAATCTTGCCATGAAGGGCAGTATCACTCGCAAAACGGGCAGCTCCAGCTCTCAAGCCAGTCGATACTGCTGGTCTGAAGGCGCTCCTCGAGGCCTGGAAAGCTGATTTTTGAAGGGCGCTATGTACCGAGGATCGTATCAGTCTCAATTGATTGATTGGTATCTATTGACATGGTTGAAAAAGCTGTAGTGGGGATATACATACCTCCTGAACATCTTGAAGGATGAAGAAGAGCGTTGGAGATGTGAGTGGAGAAGGAAAAGTTGATGGGAGGTGTTTTTGATCAACAGGATTGAGGTTCGGCAAGAGAATGGAAAGCTCGCTGAAATTAGCGCCGTTTTCTGTTAAGCCAGTGATGCACGTGATCTTTAGAGAATTGGACCCCTTTCTCGGAACGACAATAACAAACAATATTTTTATATCTACATTCACAGTAGCTACCTAAGAAGTCTTCATGGTGTCTACTTTTTCAACGGTGGATTAATTTTGTTTAGGGGGCAGCTCCCCTCAAAGATCCAAACAACTAGAAGTGCTTGACATCCGACCGCATTCACAACAGGTCAATCAAACGAAGAAGCCATTTAAAAAGGACCAACGAAAGTGATATCATTTTCAAAGCACTACTTATAATAAACGCAAATTCTAATAAAACTTCTAAGTCCTCCCTTCCCCAACGGATACCGTACCCATCAATTCCTAAAATGTATTTAAAGAGTAGATTCTAGAGCAAGAACCTATTCATCATTAGCCATCGATCGATTACCCCGAACTGTTAATCATGAAGATGACTTACAATAGCAGTACGAGTAGGAATATAAACCTGTGTGAAATTCTTCCGATTATTCCAAGCAAACGGAGTCGTAAAAAATCTCGTCTCAGAATCAATTCTCTCAAAGCCACCAACATCCGTACTATCGGTATTGAGAATGACTCTGTAGGTGCCACTTTGCTCCACACCAACTCTGTAATCTGCATAGCTTTTCGTAGGATGGAAATTGAAAACCCAGAGTAAGCCAGCTCGTTCAAAGACAATGACTTTATCGGCCTCATTCTTCAAGCTGATATATGCTTGCTCTGAATGCAACCAACCATACTTTGCCTCAGCGTGGTTCATCTTGGCATCGAATTCATTCAAGAACTTGTAGCGGAGAAGCGTATCTTCTGTGAGGTTGAATTGACGTCGAGCATACCAGAAACTGTTTCCGTTGCCTTCTCTTGGGAAATCGAGCCATTCTGGATGTCCAAATTCATTTCCTTCGAAATTGAGATACCCTTCACCTCCAAGACCGTGGGTGAGGAGTCGGATCATCTTGTGTAATGACATACCTCGATCAATGATGGGGGTTAATTCCGTGAGAATGGACATGTTGGTATACATTTCTGCGTCACAAAGATGCATCATGATTGACTTGTCGCCGACGAGGCTGCACGGGATTAGCAAAGACTTGACATCTAGAGTGCTATAACTCACGCTTGATCGTGACTCTCGCAGTAAGCAATTGTCTTCTCTCCATGACGTCTGTTCGTCAATGTGAAGCAAATATTTGCCATATCCCATTCGTCATCCTTCTTCTCTTTAAGAATCTTAATCCACATATCTGGAATGGCCATAGCAAGTCTGTAATCGAATCCGACTCCTCCAAGAGCCAGTCCAAGACATAGCGCAGGCATACCAGAAACATCTTCGGCAATAGTGATGATGTTGGGATACAATTGATGCAGCATCTCATTCGCCAGCATGAGGTAGACAATACCATCCTCATCGACCGCTGGGCCGAAGTATTCATGATAACCTCCTGAGAATCCCCTAGAAACTATCAGTATCAACAAATCATATTCAGATCATTAACTCACGTTCCAATGCCATGATGCGTATAAAGCATGCTCGTAACACCATCAAATCGGAACCCATCAAAGTTATACTCGTCCATCCAGAATCTCAGATTACTCAATAGAAATCTCAGCACCTCGTGACTTCCATAGTTGAATAATCTGCTATCCCAAAGGTCATGTCTGCCCTTTCCACCACCATGGAAATAGCAACTATCAGATCCATCAAACTCATTCAAGCCGTCAAGCACATTTTTCGAAGCATGACTGTGGACCACATCAAGAAGTACAACAATCCCAAGGCCGTGTGCAGTGTCAATGAGCTCTTTCAAGTCATCGGGAGTACCATATCGACTGCTTGCAGCAAAGAAGCTGTTGATCTGATACCCAAAACTCGCATAGTATGCATGTTCCATGATAGCCATCAGCTGGATAACATTGTATCCCAGATGATGTATTCTTGGGAGCATGTTCTGTGTGAATTCCTTGTATGTAGCCACTCTCAACTCGGGAGAAGAGATTCCAACGTGTGCTTCGTAGACTCTTGCGCTGGCGGGCTGCTTTGGTCTTGGGTGCTTGAAAACATAACGTTCGGATGCAGGAGGATTCCAGAATCGAGCATCGTAAACCGGGGAGACCGCAAGCTCTTGTGTGACATATTTGATCCAAGCAGGTACTCGTTCGATTCTCTCGCCGGAGGGTGTAATCAAAGAAATCTGGCCGGGTTAGCTTGAGCCATAGCAATGCCACTATGAAGCTTACCTTGACCTTGGAGTTGTGTGCAATTGCAGGCTGTCCATTTCTTGCCGGAATTACGACCTCAAAAACTCCAAAGGGATCCTTCTTCATAGGATGCGACTCTCGATTCCAATCATCTATTAACAGTCAGTATCTTTCACTGGAGACTTGGACAAACAGAGAGAAATACTGAATTCACCAATAAGGAATGCTTGGGTCGCATTCGGCGCCCACTCCCTATAAGTGATATTATTATCCTTATCCACATTAAAGCCAAACTTTTCTGTGCCCTGAATTGATCAGTTCTGCTTGGTTTGAATGGAGAACACTCGTACGGACTCTGCTGAATTTCTCTAAACCTCCTTCGGTCTCATTGATAGTTTGTATCCACTTCTGTGCCTTTGAATGTCGTTCTCGGAGCGAATCTTTGAAGGGAGCGAGCCACGGATCGAGCTGCACGACTCCTAGGAAGGGTAAGCGCTGGGTCATATAATGGGTCTTTGAAGCTTCAACGTGCCTGTGCCATCCGCTGGGATTCCATTTATTGGTTTCTTGCTCATGATCGAGGTAGCGGTTGAATGATTGTCGTTTTCCATGATTGTAGTTGTATGGCAGATAATTGGGTGATTGTGTAGAAGAAGGTGATGATTGTGTAGAACTTGATGATAGATGGGATCTCAGGAAGAAGCTATGCAATTGGGTCTATTAATAGTTGTCGGTTGAAGCTTCCTGATACTGGTTGATATGATCCTTCGCGCAGTAAAGGAGCAAATTCAATGCAAAGATGGAAAGATTGGAAAGAAGGAAGAGAAGGAAGGAAGGAAGAGGAGAGGAGAGGAGAGAATAAAACTTGCCTCTGCAGATTTCTAGTTATCGCGAAGAAAGCTGCGGGGTTGAGATTTTTTAGCCTACCGTTCAAGGCTGTTGAGCTTTTCCTTTCTTGTTGGTGACGTCGGTCCCTGATCAAATCAACGAACCACGATGCCTTGTAGCAGACAAAAAAAGGGGTCTCTCAACGTTGTATTGGAGTAGAAACACGTGATTAATATCGACAGCTCAAAATTTGTATCAGCATTAGTATATTATATTTAAAATGTTATGTCCATAGCCGTAGCCTACCATTGCCATTGCCATTACCATTACCCTTTCCAACATTACCCAATTAGGCAAGCTTCTATAGTTAAAGGCTCTTCATACCAATACCTCTTGCTCAGATGAAATGCTATCCTTCTCCAACATGCCGGTAATCAACCGGACATTCCTCATCTCATCTCATGAGCCAATTATGAGAAACTCACTCCTCCACCATCGCTACCTAAGAGCTCTCTCTACATCAAGTAGAGCTCTCCGAGAGGCTCCATTCCGCCGCGCCGACTTCGACGGTCAAGGCTTCACATCAACCTATGAGCCTGGAAAGCCCACTGAAGGACCACTCTCTCAAGCTTCCAAACACAATGTACCCACCCTCACTCCATTCACCTTAAAAGCCTATCTCAATAAATTCATGGTTGGGCAGGACAAAGCCAAAAAGGTTACTTGTGTGGCTACTTATAACCACTATCAACGAATACGAGAAATCAGACGACAGGAAGCTGAGGAACAAAGGAGGGCGGATCAAGAGGCGAGAAGACAGAGTTGGGAGAATGAGAGGAGGAGTCATCCTGTTGAGAGTATATCTTTCCTCTCCTATATATATCACATGACCACTTCTGATATATCCAGATGAGTTCCCAGGACATACAGTCCAAACCGCCAACCTAACGTGTTGGAGCAATAAGCGAGTATAGTCTTTCATTAAGTAGATAGAGAATCAATCAAGAACCATAACCAAATCCAACCTTGTAGTATTCGTACGAATATCACAATCCCTTGTGAAACCAACATAAAGATTTTAAGTTATGGCAATTTTACTTGAGATTTTTAAGAAAATTTTATATGCTTCTAGTATTATAAAGAAAAACTCTGGAAATACTTAAAAGGCTAACTCCTCATGAATCTAAAGCTATAGATGAATGAGAAGAAAAAGAGAAAGGAGAAAAGGGACTGAGGAGCCAAATCTAATTTACATGAGTGTGGGTCATCTAACTAAGTTAGTGACGTAAAGAACGCCTGCGTTCAACAAGAGCTCAAGAAGAGCTTGAAAAAAATCACCTGCGACCACACCTGCAACCATCATGAAATCTTCTCGGATGACCATTAAGAAACCTCTACCAACTCTCTCGTCTGCTACTGACTGCATGTCCGCTCTGAATATTTCTTCAACTTCGAGTCTTTTGCTTTTCCTCTTCTTCTCGTCTCTTCTGGAGCTGCTTTTCCTCGTCCTCCTTTCTCTTCCGTAAATCCTTTTTCTCCTTCTCGAGAAGTACTTGGTGCCTTTCCTTAATCTTCTTTGAAATTGTCTTCTCCTCTTTATCCAGCTTATCCTGATTATCTGCAGGCATATTATGTCCAAATTGAGCAAGTTCTTTATTAGGGTTGGCAGCAATATTATTGATTTGCTGATGGTTCTTATATAGTTGTTGAAGTTTTTCCAGTTCAGCAGCCAGATAGTTCTTATAGAATTTAAGGTAAAATACTCTATCTAATAATAACTTCTCTTTAATAAACTCGGCGAAAGCTTTTGCTTGTTTCAAAGTAGATACTATTACTCTAGTTTTATGCTTGGCAGTTCTTTAAACTAGTTCCGAAATAAGATTGCTAACACCAGACTTCAAGTCTTTTTGAACTTTCAATTCGTATTCCAGGCTTGCGTTATTAATCTTCGATATATCGAGCTGAGCCTTCAAATTTGCGATGATTTCTTTATGTTGATCAGCAGAGTTCTGCTGTACTCCGGCAACATTGAAGACGAATTTTCCAGAAGGCTTAACATGTTCGCGAGAAGAATTTAAGCTATTATCATCAGACAATTCTGAGTCTTCTTCATTATCATCAGAGATTTCAACGAACTTAATCTTAAACTTCTTGCGATGTATATTGTCGTCTCTATCTGTACTTTTGCGCTTCTTCGCGAAAGCCTCTAGAAATTCCTCTGTGTTATTGTCGATTTCTTCTATAGTTGCAGCATAAAGCATTTTTCTGAATTTATTAAATCCTGGGCAGCCTTTAAGAGTATTTATGGCAAAAGTGCTTCGTATAAGCTTTTCTCTTCCTTAAAGATAAGTTTGACCAAGTAGCACATGTTTTCCATCTGGACCTCGAAATGGTCTACCAAAATTCTTCCGATCATGACGAACAGCTCCGCCAGAGGTATAAACCAACAGAAAGTCTGCTTTAAGAACCTTTTTTGTGATATACCCTAATTCTCTGGCCAATTCCAGAAGGCCAACAGTGAAATCGTCAAGGTTCTTATCTTTCGGAATGCTCTCAAAATCCCACGTCCAATTATCGGGCGGGCTCCACATGTCTGCAGCAGCCATCTGCTCCTTTGTCGCTGCCTTCTTTATGCCTTGCTTGGACATCCTGTCGACTTCTCGTAGTATTGAAGTAGAATTGCAAGCCTTAAAAATTCAAGTTAGATTGTGCTTTGTAAAGGTGAAGATGAAGATGAAGTTATGTGTAGCTTACAAGTCTTGCTGATGTGTTTAAATGTCTTGCAGAATATCTAGTGATGATTTCAGACAAGTTTGAATAGAGTTGCATACTGATCGCAAATATTGTGATGCTCTGGAGCGTAGATGTTTATGTTATTTGGTTTATGTTTTGGGAGTTGAGAGGATTGGGTTATATACCGAGATCTGATAAATATTGAGTGAATTGAACTCTACATCCTTTCCACACTGTCGACTGTTCATCCCTCACCCAAGCAGGCTACATCGGCACTGACATCGAACGTCTCTTATTAGCATCCAACCACTCGATCCCTCTCTGTGAAACGGGAATTATCTTTTTTGACGAAGTCGATAAATTAGCAAAACCGGCTATCATGACGAAGGGACGACTGTTACTGTTCATTCCAAATCCGATAAATCCTCCTCTTCAGCATTCTCTCGAGATAGAGACAGGCACCCCCGTGAACCAAGCAATAACACAGCCGGAAAATCCGAACAATACACCATCGACACCTCGCAAATTCTCTTCGTCTTCGCCGGAGCCTTCATCGGCCTCGAGAAAATAATCTCCTCCCGACTCTCCACCTCTTCCACCCTCGGATTCGGCTCTCCCACCCCCTCATACACCAAGAATTCTCCACCAGCGAACATCCTCTCATCCGTCACACCCGCTGATCTCCAAACATACGGTCTCATCCCGGAGTTATTGGGACGAATACCGATCCTTACTTCTCTTCACGCTTTGAAACTCAATGACTTGGTGGCCATTCTTACCGAGCCGAGGAATTCACTAGTAAAACAATATACAGCTTTGTTCGACACATATGGAGCGCATGGAATTACATTGAAATTCACTAATCTCGCTCTTGAAGCTATTGCTGCTTTAGCGCTTCATGGCGATCCTAACCCTTCCACCTCTTCCTCCTCTACATCTAAAAACTCATCATCTAAACCAAACGAAAATAAAACCAAACGAGCAGGAACAGCAGCAATAGGTGCCCGAGGTCTGCGTTCAATAATGGAATCTATCCTCCATGAAATAATGTTCGTCGGACCTTCATCCCCAAATATTAGATTTTGCTTGGTTGATGAAGATTTCGTTATTAACCACTACCGCTCATCGTCATCATCATCATCTTCTTCTTCTTCTTCTTCTTCTTCTTCTTCTACCAATCACCCTTCCAGAAATGAATATGGGAAGGAATGGGAAGATGAGGAAGGAGAGACAAAGTTGCCGAGATGTTGGCCAAGGAATCAAAAGAGGCTGTTTGAGGAGGCGTATGAAGCGGAAGAGGGTGTTTGGAGGGAGAGGGAAGAGAGGAGGAAGAGGGAAAGGGAGAAGGAAAGAGATGAGAGGGGGGGCAAGGCATGGGGATAGGAAAGGCGTTAAGCATCCGTAGAGATGATTGATGCTTTTAGAACGAGGATACGATTCAAGCTGAAGGCGAGGCTTATATATATAATGAATTATACGGATACGAACATGGCCCAACGGATTTAGAATAAGAGATCAGAATTCAAACGTTCCTAATCCCTCTCCCTTCCCTTTCCCCTTCCCTCTCCATCTCCCTCTCCTCTCTCCCCTTTCCCCTTTCCCTTCTATAAAGTTCACTCCCCCCACCCCTAGAACCAACGAATCAATACTTAACACTCCTTTCACAACTCTGCCACTGAAGAATCAAGGAATCAAAGAATCAAGGAATCGAGGAATCGTATGAATCGTATGAATCCATGTCAGTTAGACTCGGACATGAAATGTTTTTGCTACATACATACATACATACATACTTGTTTCTTTTCCTCCCTTCATATATAAAACAGAGAAAGAAAAGGGCGGGGTTTTCTTAACTTAACCTGACTTGACTTGACTTGACTTGACATTTTTTCGATTTAGGAGGTAGTAATACGTAGGATAAAAATATTCTATCTATTGAGATCCCTATTCCGTTCACATCGATGAGATGAAAGGCCTATGGGAAAGCTTTCTTAATTAACTTGGCTAGGTACTTATGTCGAGTAAAGATGAGCCATATTCTAGTACCGCAAATAGAAGAATTGAATTCGCAGAAGGAATAAGCGACAATACAATTTCAAAGGCACTATAATTTCTTTTCTCTTCTCATTCCACTCCTTCTTACGTTTATACAATGTCTCACTTTCGCCCTCCGCTCCCCTTCCCCTTTCAACCACCCCATTTTCTCCCCACCACCCATATCAAAATCTAGCATCTCTCTCCCAATTTACAACTTTCCTCCCCTTCACAAAAGAAACCACCTCCCCGTTGTATTGTATTAGATTGAGCTGGAAAGTAAGAAGAGAGTAAGAGTGAATTTACTTCTTCTTAGGGGCGCTCTGTACTTGTCCCGGACCACTGTATCCTTCTGAGGAGAGACCTGAGATTGGTTCGGAGTTTTGTGCCTGTTAATTCTCATTAGCCTCAATCGCGTCACATCGCTTTCCTATTCTCCCTGCTCTGCCCTTCTATTTATTTCCCCTCCCACCTCTCAAAAAATGCCAAAAAAAAAAGCAGGGGAAAATACCCTCAAATACTCATTCGTAGCTTCTTGGTACTCCTTAGTCATCGTACTAGGCGAACCCTTCCCAAATATGCGAATGGCAACGAAAAATGCCAAGCTGACACCGACGCCTGCAGCGGTGAGACCGAATACTTTCCAGCCCTCGCCAGGCGGTGTTTGAGCGCGCGGGCCGTGGGAACCGAAGGCGATGTAGTATGCTATGTGGCGAGGAATTAGGTCAGCGGGTCGTGTATCTTTAAGAGAGAGGGAGGAAGAAGGGAGAAAGGGGGCTGGGATGAGATGGGAAAGACAAATAAGAGGAGAAGAGATGGAAGAGAGAGACATCGGGAGTGCGGATGGAGGACCATCTTCTCGTACGACCTCAATTGATTTCTTCCCCTCATCTCCCCATCTCCCTCCACCATGCAACTCTCGTAAGACAAGAATGGTGTAAAAGGAAAGAGAAACATACCAGCTTTCTTCTCCTGCACAGTCAATTCACTCCAATTAACCCTCATACGATCCCTTAACTTCATCCACAACTCAGCCTGATCTGTCGGTGGCATAGCTTCCCATCGTCTCTCTATATCCGCCAATGTGGGATTACTCAATGGGTGACCTGCCTCACTTCCTCCGGTAGTGGCTGTTGCAGTTGTAGCTGCGCGGGTACCTCCAATTGTCAATCGAGAGCTGACAGGGCGAACCGAGCGGAGGAGAGATTGTCGAAGCATGATTGTGAATTGATGGGTGAGGGCAAACAAATGGAAGGAAATGAGGTGCAGGTACGCAAAACTCAATTGAAGGAACAACCGCAATGGAGCAGAGAGGACGGATGGGATGCTTTGAATTGAGTCGATTGTCATACGAGATTGATGTGCTAAGCTATTTTTTCACTAAGGTTAATGGGGAAAGACAGGAGTGGGCCGATTTTTTTCCGGATTCGTACGGTCACGTGACATAATCCGGCAACAATAGCATTGTTGCAGAGAAGGAGAGGCTTTTTGAAGATGGGATGGCTATGTTGAAGATTCCAGTGGGAATATACATTATACGTCACTTTCATGGTGGGTTAGGAGGAGAGGTACCACCAAAAAATGAGACATTGTGAATTGTGACAGCTATGAAATGTATCTTGAAGTGATATCCAGCTTCCGTCAGTATGGACTATTGTCATTTCTCTTCCCACAAAACTGGTTCCCATCTCCTGCTATCAAATATCCCACACCATTTAAGCAATTGCACACCCATGAAAGAATGTGGATAAAAAGTTGCTCCCAAAGTCCAACGAAATCTTGAGCATCCACACCTAGGGGGTTTTTTCAACAGTGAAATTCCTGCCATCGAGACGGAGATACACGTAAGGAACAACGGTAGACAGAATAGAGAACGTGCAATCATTCTCTAGGAACAGAGTTTCGTACGTATTAACTAACTTCTAGGCTTGAACCAATCCGCCGCCGGTGCCTAAAACGTTGGCGACTCGGGTGTCGTCGGTGCCGGTATAGTTGCCGGGGAATTGTTTGGATTCGATGCTGACTTTTCCGGTGGAAGCCATGGTTGTAAAAAGTTGAAGCGGCGTTGTCGTGAGGAGAGAAGCCACCATAGATGATACCTAAGGAAATTGCGTGACGGTAGGAAAAGTCAAAGAGAAGACTAGAGACACCCCAGCTAGAATTACCCATATCCTCAGAGTTGTTCCATTTCCATTGCAATTTCCTCTATGGAATCAAATTTTCCGTTCCTCGCTGGAACATTCTCAAGTCCTCATCATAACCCTGCGGATCCCAAACAGGCATACCCAGCTTTTCTTCTAGGTACCGTGGCCAATGTTTCCCAAAGAACCCGTTCATCTTGAAGCTCTGTGATACCTTCATCCTCCCCAATGCTCGGGCGAAGGCCAGATGTTTTCCAGCACCAGGATGCATCCACCCGTCTTCATCAAAACAGATATACACAGATTCCAACCCGGTCGCCTTATCCGCCAGCTTGTTTAACAACGCGCACCATGCTGGACCAGAACAGTCGGGGTCTGCAGTGCCCAAGAAAAAATTTCCAGTTTCAGAGTATACTGTAAGAGGAAAGAGTCGAAGGGATCTCAAGAGCGAGATATTGGCAGAACCTATTCTGTGTAACCAGTCGAGGTATCTCTTGGCTGCCGAAATGACAAATAAGTTTTCGGAGTAGAGGATTGGATGGGCCTCGCGTATATTTGTTTGCTAGCTCGAAGTAGATTTGGCGTCATTGACCTATCTCCTGTGTGCTCGACTATAGTGACATCGACCTGGGTCTGAATCATGTACCCTGGCCGTCGGAGAGTACGTTGATGCGTCTTCTTAATCAAAGCAAGCCTATATATCTCAAGTCGTATTTCTAATGGCAAGGAAAGGAAATTAAGTCGTGGTTGAGGCATGATGAAAGATGGATGGAAGGATGGATGGAAGCTCGACGTCGTGCTTACCCCTCATCATTCTCGCTGCTGCCTTGTGACATGCGGTGCTACGGCAAAGACGAGATGGATCACGTGCAGAATGGATCTTACTCATGAAAGTAAGCATTTAATCCAAAGATTAGAGGTTATCTTAGTCCTGAAGAAGATACTTGGCGCAAACCGGGAAGAAACATCAGCACAAGCAAGATACATAATCCATCGAGACCATCACGTGGTATTGTCGGAAGAAAGAAGTGCCTGCAATGCGGAGATCTGCTCTCTAATTGTACTCACAGCTGCATGGGGCGTATTCCAAAAAAGAAGCCGCCCGAAGATACCGCCGGAGATGGGGCTTTGTGAAAGAAGATATTGCTCCCCTTGATATGGATGGATGTACTACCCTCCTCGATCGGAACAAAGCAACACCTATTCATCTCAAATGTACGCAGTAAGCAGCTATTTCGACCCATGGATGGACGAGGACGAGTTCACTCTTATACAGTCACCGCTTTGGTCACCGCCTACTGAATGAGGAAGTTCTAGTTCGATGGGGTGGGTTTAGTAACCTTCGGTCCACCATTTGCCGCAATCACTGCCTCCAACGATCCCACCGGGGTGGATTCTGCATATAAGGTGGGGTGGGTATAGTCTCTGGGAGATCTCAGCTCGGGGGGATAGCATGGAAAGCATTCCAACGTCCGTCCATTCGCGCTTGCTGATTTGCAATGAAAACATGGATTTCTGGAGGCCTGGGACGCAATTTGTGTGGCCTACATCCCCGTATATTGTGAGGTGACTGTACTGTTCAGAGTGGTGTTATATAAAAGTGGTCCAGGAGGATGGTTTGACTCAACACATCTGCACGTGTGTTGTTGTAAGATGGGTGGAGTGATGCTAAGGGAGATGGGCCGTGGCTGGATACGGGGCGTGGGACAGATAACTCACTCAGATCCTTATGTGAGCATGCGCAATATATTGCTTATTGGAAGGCTTGGAGTGATGGATCGAAGGATGCCGGTTTGAGCTCCGGAGCCAGGCTTGTGTTGAGTGGTGTGCGAGCTGTGGTATTGACGGGCGTTGATTACTCAATTATCAACCGACTGCTTCTTTCCCTGGCCTGAGCGAAAAAAAGAAGAAAGAAGAAGAAAGAAAAAGAAAAAAAGCGCAGTATATAAGCAACATAAGCAGTGACGATATAGAAAACCAGGTGGTCAGACAATTATACTATATACGAAGGAGAAATTGCTGTCCCCGTGATCGAGACTGCTCCTGCAAAGCAAAATAAATCCTCAACACGAGAAAGAGCGAAGTTGAGCTATGACCCTCAACATTTGCCCCTCTCTTCCCCCCACCACGAGAAAGTTCTCTCTTCCCTCCACCATCTCCTGTTCTTCTCCTCTTTATAAACAACACCATTCCCCTTCCCAAATCGTCTCCAACCACAACCCTAATAACAATCGGAAATCTCACCTTGTAAGTCTCACACATATCTATCTCACTTCTTTCAGTCATTCATGCCCTCCTGGCTACCCTTCCCAAGCTTCCGGTACTGGACTCAAGAAGCTATCGTTGCACCACGCTAGTCCCCTTCATCAGCTAACATTCGCAATCATCAACAGAATCATGGCCCCAACCAAGGTCGGAATCAACGGTTTTGGCCGTATCGGTCGTATCGTCTTCCGAAACGCTGTTGAGCATGACGATATCGACATTGTCGCCGTCAACGACCCTTTTATCGAGCCCCATTATGCTGTAAGTCCCCGCTATTGGTGCTACAAAACACGACGTGGGAGCAGATCTAACGTTTGGGTCACCGCAGGCGTACATGCTGAAGTATGACTCGACCCACGGTCAATTCAAGGGCGACGTCGAAGCCACCAACGATGGATTGAAGGTCAATGGAAAGACGGTCAAGTTCTACGCCGAGAAGGACCCTGCCAACATCCCATGGGCCGAGACGGGTGCATACTACATCGTGGAGTCGACGGGTGTTTTCACGACCACCGAGAAGGCAAAGGCACACTTGAAGGGTGGTGCCAAGAAGGTTGTCATCTCGGCTCCGTCCGCCGATGCTCCCATGTACGTGATGGGTGTCAACGAGAAGACCTACAAACCCGATGTCCAGGTCATCTCCAACGCATCTTGCACAACCAACTGCCTTGCTCCGCTCGCCAAGGTCATCCACGACGAATACACCATCATTGAGGGTCTCATGACCACCATCCACTCCTACACGGCTACCCAAAAGACGGTTGATGGCCCATCATCCAAGGATTGGCGTGGAGGACGTACTGCTGCGCAAAAC
Source organism: Chlorencoelia australis (assembly GCA_003988815.1). Lineage (NCBI taxonomy): Eukaryota > Fungi > Ascomycota > Leotiomycetes > Helotiales > Cenangiaceae > Chlorencoelia > Chlorencoelia australis. The sequence continues at coordinate 205,860 of QYAN01000020.1, forward strand.
ATCATTCCCAGCAGCACGGGTGCCGCCAAGGCCGTCGGAAAAGTCATCCCAGATCTCAATGGCAAGCTTACCGGAATGTCCATGCGTGTGCCAACTTCCAATGTCTCCGTCGTTGACTTGACTGTTCGTCTCGAGAAAGGTGCTACCTATGACGAGATCAAGGCCACCATCAAGAAGGCTGCTGATGGTCCTCTCAAGGGTAACTTCACCCCACTCCCCTCCCTAGTTGCACTTCCATATACTCATGATTCCCAGGCATCCTCGGATATACCGAGGATGAGGTCGTCTCTACTGACCTGAACGGCGACACCCGCTCCTCCATCTTCGATGCCAAGGCCGGCATCTCTCTCAACAAGAACTTCGTCAAATTGGTCGCATGGTACGACAACGAGTGGGGTTACTCTCGCCGTGTTCTCGACCTTCTCAGCTACATTGCGAAGGTTGATGCTGCATCCAAGTAGGGAATATCTGCTCCACCGCAAATAAAATTGTCAACACAACAGCACAGCTTCTGATTGGTCGTTTTCTTTGGCAGAAATGTATTGAAAGGCAGGCTATGAGGAATTCAACTGCACAAATTTGGGTTTGGGAAGGATGAGCATGAGTCTTATGATGGCCTAAATAGAAACTCTTATCTTATATTATCCATGTTGGTGTGTTCACAATGGTGATTTCGGTGTTGCTGTTCCATATTTTGATGCATCTTTTTTCCAGCAGCAAGTGTTTGCCAAATCCGATTCGTTTTTTTCAATTCATCGTACATCCACTTCGAGACGCTATTTTTATACCTCATTGCCTATCTCACCGCATCCTCGAACCTTTTTCCATATTAAGATGTTATGTGAGAACAGACAAGGTTAATGATGCGCTCGTTTATGCTGCGCCGCTTGTCAATCAGGGACGCTTCTCAGGGCACAGTGAGCTAATTTATAGTGCTGATAATTCATAGGGATGGGAATTAGCATATAGATATGGGAATTCCCAGTGGAGAACAAAGTGGAAAAAGAGAAGTGTTAGCAATGTATAAATTCAATACCTACACTTAAGTGAAGGAGTCTGAGCTCATCATGGCTAGTCGCTCTCTCTACATTTTCCTAGCACTGCTAGTGGCAGGCCTCTCCATCTTTCTCTCCCGCCGCTCTTCTTCCTCCCCTTCTTTCCCTCCCCCAAACCTACCAGGCCGCAATAATACCGTCCTTTTCGTCGCCGATTCGCATCCCGGTCTCTCAAATGCCCACATAGCAACCAGTCACGCCCTCCAACTCGAATTCCCGCATCTAGAAATACATTTCGCCTCTTTTCCCAAACTCAGCAAAAGTCTCTCCTCCTCTTCCAACTATGCCATCCAACAGAACCCCCTCGCAAAACCTGTCCTTTTCCATCCTCTAAGAGGCAAAACATATGCTGAAGCATTGGAAGAAGCAGGCATCGCCGTGAAAGATGTGATTCAACCACCCGGACTTGCCGGAATCGCCCGCTTATGCAAAGACATGCAAACCTTCCTGATGCCGTGGTCTGCACCCGAACACGTCGAAATCTACAACGACATCTTACGCGTCATGGAAGAAATTGACCCCTCTATTGTAGTTGCTGATATGCTTTTTGGGCCTGGACTTGATGCGATCAGGAATCAGGGACGGAATCATGTGATTTTGAGTCCGAATGCGTTGAAGGACAATTTCGCCGCTTTGCAGTCCTGGGGGAAGATGTTATGGAAATATCCTGCGTAGCTTACTCCTTTCCCCGTTGCCTTTCCCCTCTTTTCCAATTTTCGAACTGAAAGAAGCTGATGATGAGAATGAGAACAGTATAGCATCAGGCTACCACTACCCCGTCCCCCTACACCTTATCCCATCTAACATCTACCTCACTTTCCGACTCCTCTATTCCGTCCTTCATACGCCTCTGCTTACCACAAAAAAGGCATTCCTAAAAGAACACGGCATCCCCAAACCCCTCGACCTGTTCTCCCTCTACTCCCCCTCCGTCCCCTGGCTCTCAGCATCCCATCCTTCTCTTGATTACCCCCTATCTTTCCTTCCCCAAAATGTCATTCCCTGCGGACCCATCTATCTTTCATCCGCACCCGCTGCCGTCCAAAGCCCTTCGCTAGCAACATGGCTTTCCAATTCTCCCACCGTACTAATCAATCTCGGCTCAGTGGTAACTTATGATGAATTTGCTGCTACACAGCTAGTTCGCGCTGTTACAGCTTTGTTGGGCAAGTATGAGGAATTGCAGGTAATTTGGAAGTTCAATAGAAGGGGTGAATGGGACGTAGAAAAGGCATTTGAGGGAGTAAAAGGGGAGATTGAGGGAGGACGGTTGAGGCTGGAAAAGTGGTTGGAGATTGATCCTGCGGCTATGATGGAGGCTGGGGGGGTTGTGGTTAGTGTTCATCATGGAGGAGCGAATTGTTTTATGGAGGCTGTTGCGTATGTACTTCTCTTATCTCTTCTCTTCCCAGTTTCCTCCCCCTAACAAAAACAAAATGAAAAGCACCGGAACCCCGCAAATCATCCTCCCTCTTTGGGTGGATCTCTACGATTATGCCACACGCGTCGAGTATCTCGGCATCGGCGTCCATGGTTCACCTAGGAATGCACCGAATTGGACAAGTGAAGAGATAGGTAGTGCGTTTGATAGGATTCTGGGTGGAGGGCCTGAGAGTGAAAGTATTAGAGAGAAAGCAACGGTGCTTAAGGAGGTGGCGAGACAGGCCGGAGGGAGGACGAGGGCTGCGGAGGTTATTGGGGGGTTGGCTGGGAAGGGACTGTAGGGTTCTATTAGAGGGGGGATGGAGGAAGGATTGGAGGGAGAATAATTTGAATTAGGAAAATGTTTGGGGTGATGAGGGAGCTAATCAAATTAGAAATATGGGATAATGTACTGATTACGAAAGTAGACATGAGTTTGGAAGACCTATTTGCGGCTGGAAGAGTATGGAGTAAACTAGAAGATCATTTTAGAGAAGAAAACATGAGTGTTCGAGAATTCGTGGGAACGTCCTTTGTTCTACAAGCTTTCATTTAAAAGAGTACTTGGAGAGAGGATCTAAGCTGTTGAAAATGGGTAGCCTGTAGTAGTCAAGAAGACGCTAAGTGAAATAGTTTCTTGTGCCGGAATCTTAATGTCTCTTCTCTTTCAAGGCTGATGCGTAGTTTTGGGAAGGTAGCGCATTATCAACCTCGCCATTCGATTAAGATGTTTTCTTTCCTGGTTTTGGTGGTAACTTAGTAAGGTGCCTTCCCTCATCCACCAAGAGTATTGCGTTGAATTGTTAGCTACACGCATACGGTTCGCTTTGTTTATACCGTGGCGGAGGTTACGAAGTCCTGTCTAGAGTAAATGGCTTTGTCTTTTCTCTTTTAAATTACGTGGATATACGATGTACCCGTGTTACGTTTGTTCTGTACTATGAGGCGAGTGGTGATTCCAGTTATGTCTATTAGTATGGTGTTTTCCCTGGCTTTATGGTTTTTACGCGTTTTGAGTTTCTTCCATTCGTTCGTTGGTTTCAGTGTGTGTGTATCTATTGCAAGAACATGGGTTGTCTCGATTGGCATTCATGCACAACTCTTCAATGTGCTAGATAATTGACAGAGCGATAATGCTTATATCCAACAGCTGGATCAGTTCATCAGATTTGGATTCAGGCTTTGTTTTCAGAATCACAAGAAGACAACGTCTTTCATGAGTTCTCGCTCCTTTCATTATGAATTGGCTGTTTTTGATCAAGTGATTCGATATAACTTGATTGATAATGTTCTTGATATGAATAATATTCAAATAATTTTGATTAAATTAGATGTCTAAAGTCCTGGGATTGGCAATTAAGTATCTTGATAACATTTGCGGTTCTTTCTATGACTGTCATGGCTATCCCTTGATCCTCACCTCACTATTATGATTACTTCTACTGCTTCTCTGACTCCAGTACAGCAACTTCGGTTTTCCGCAAAGTGTTTGCGCAAGCAACACATATAGCCCAACAGGGAGCAGGTCTCCTCTACCTTTCCCCTAAACCCACACCCCCTCGCAACCTCACAACAGCCTCAAAAAGTGTCATCGTCATCTCCATTCCCCTATTCCTCCTCATTCCCATTACCGCAATATATCTCCTCGCTCGAAAACACTGCATTAAAAGAAAGAATTCGGAACTAGCTAGGGAGACATAACGATGAGCCGCTGGTGGAGTTGGATGGGAATGCGAATGCGGATGCTGGGTGGCGGGATGAAGATGTAAAGCCTTTCTACACTTGAACTATGCAAGAGACAATTGCTCTAGCTGCATGTGGTAAATATCGTATTCAAGGTTTCGAGCATATCTGTTGATTGCTTCCTTTTTAATCACGTGACGCCCTTAAGCACGCCATTGCTTCATGTAATTAGTAATGGTAATCGCGGGGCGACATCAATATTTCTTAGGACAATAGTGTATGAACTAATATATAGATTAGAGATCTAGTTATATAAACTTATTCTCCGTCGACCTAAATCACAACCATGGCTCACGAGGGCGATGTGGAAAACCAAGCAATCATTAATAATCATGATGAACAGACGCCGCTGCTCGATAACCATGAGCAAGATGGCCAGCTGTCAGGTCAGCAAGCGGACCAAGATGAGTCTGATTGTGAGCCTGAGCAGAAGCGGAAGCAGACCAGTTGGTACATTTGGAGAGCATTCTGGACAATCGTTGCAATACTCGTCCTTGCTGTCTTTATCAAAGGCTGGATAGATGCAGGGTCCGACGTTGATGTATGTGCTCCCTCCCAAGCTTTCTCATCCAACTAACATGTAATCCTTACTCTTCAAGTTCGATCTGAAAGGTGCACTCAAGCGAGCTCTTGGAGGTGGGTTGAGTGGTGCTGCGGCTATGGTTCTGCAGGTTTTACTTCTCATGGTAAGCAAGATCTGTTTGTTGTGTCTATCTATTTTGAGGAGGCATGAGTTATGGATTAAGTAAAATGTCTTGTTCTAGCCACTGAGAACGATCATGAATTATCAATATCGATTCGGTACTTCGTTCACTGCTGCTACGAAGACACTTTATGAGGATGGAGGGTTTTGGCGATACTATCAAGGCATTGGTGCTGCTCTTTTTCAAGGTGATTTACTTCTCTCTCTTCTCTTTTTAATTCCTCTTTTCATACCATCCACATCGTCCATATAGGAACACAATTAACTATTCATATAGGACCGATTTCTCGATTCGGAGACACAGCAGCCAACGCTGGAATCCTTGCCTTGCTGCAATCGAATTCGTATTTGAAAAATTTCCCTTCACCTATTAAGACCATTTTTGCGTCCCTATGGTAACTGTCTAAAATTCTCTTTATCCGTTTACTCTCCTGTATAATTCCGGCAAGTCTAATGAAGGTAGCGCTGCCGGCTTCCGAATCATCCTAACCCCTATCGACACACTTAAGACAACTCTCCAAGTTCAAGGCGCGCGTGGCACCTCGCTGCTGAGGCTACGCATCAAGACGAATGGAATCGGGAGTCTGTGGTGGGGTGCGCTTGCCACTGCTGCTGCTACTTTTGTAGGCCATTATCCGTGGTTTGCTACCGTAAGCTCTTTCCCCTCCTCCTCTTGATTCCCCGTGTAATGCAACAACTCATGGTATAACAGTACAACTTCCTCTCAGAAACCATTCCAGAGCCAGCGAAACACCCTCTGATTGTGTGGCTCCTGCGTCTTGCCTTCATCGGCTTCGTCGCGTCAGTTGTCTCAGACTCCATCTCCAATTCCTTGAGAGTTGTGAAGACTTATCGCCAAGTAAACGATATTAAAGTCGGTTATGGTGAGAGCCTTCTCACCTCTGTCTTTTTCATGATGGAACTAATGTGTGTAAATCTAGTCGAAGCAGCACGATTGATAATCCTTGAGGACGGGATATCAGGATTTCTAGGAAGAGGCCTTAAGACGAGGATTTTGTGTAATGGACTTCAGGGATTACTATTCTCGATTCTATGGAAGTTGTTTTTGGATCTGTGAGTTTATTTTTCCTTCTATCGTTGTAATTGAACGGATCTAGAGCGACGGAAGAGAAGAATGAGGCTAATTTGTGGCAGTTGGGAACAGAAAACAAGTTCCTGATTTGGAATATGAAGAGATAAGCCGATAGACAAGATTATATTTAGTATTACTCTTTCCAGTCCCGTTGGAAGTTGTATAGTGGACCAGGATAGTTTTATAACATTTATAAGTAACTCTACTGTGACGCCGTAGTCAAGTCATTTGAGAATCGGTGTTATATTCAACAATAAATACAAGATCTAAGCTAATGAGAGAAGAAGAAGAAGAAGAAGAAGAAGAGGAAGAAGAAGAAGAAGAAGAAAAAGTGTTTCCCTAAGAGAAGGACCTTTAAATAAGAGATTAGGGACTGTGGTGTTTCCCTGAGGCGTTAATCACGTGATATTTGTCCTTACTGGATAGGACGTCAACATATATATTATAATCTCAAAGAATTAATTACAAAACCTAAGGCTTACGAAAGCGGGCGCCATTGCTACTAGAGGACAAGAAGAAAAGACATCGACGTTGGCCTACCATCTGTAGTGCAACCAGACAAGAAACACAACCTTCAGATATGTGTACACATGCCTACAAATACACGACTTTGAAAAGACAAAATCTTTCTTCTACTTGCAATTCAATCTAAGAGGCGAGAAAGCATTCCTTAAAGTTCCAAGTCCCACTTCTAGTTGGGGATTAGTTATATCTAACAAAACTCAAACTAGATTTAGTAGCGGTGGACTTCCCAAGGCCAAAGAATGCATCCTTATTTCGCATGATTCACAAAATCAAGTATGAAAACTTGGTGACTCCGGAGCTCTTTTGATCCATACTAATTATAGACCTCTTTGCTATGATATGGGGAGGGCAAAAACCACGAAGCTTTCTTCAATGTGGTGACTAAGCGTTTTATCTAAAGCCTAAATATGACTCTAGCTCTGAGTTTGAATATAAGTCCGATAATCTAATCTGTACACCTACAGGAGCTGAGTTGGATGCACATGATGAAGGTTACCGGGAAGCATGAGAAATCGAAGAAGATTATGAAGCACAGGCACAGGCTGTAAAAATGGATATAATACAGGTTAGTAAAGTGAAGCTAATATTACCGATTTGGGAGATAACTACTATAACTTTGACTCTAATGCCGAATAGACTACTAATGATGGCGAAAATGAATGATTTTTTTTTAAAACTATATCTAGATAAATTATCAAAATTTGACAGAAGCTTCATATTTAATCTAACTTCCCTTTGGTGGAAAGTTGATTATCCCGTTTTAAATGTCATAAATCATCTAAGCATCCACAATCTTACTACTCAATTGCTACGGGTACCACTTAGACGGCGTTAGAAAATATTATTTCAATATACAAGACTACTTCTGAAGATATCTACCAGAATCCTAGGACAAAAAACTATTCATTGGCCATAAGCTGAGTATGTTCCTTGAACTACTTGCTCGAGTGCAGCAAGCGATGCATCACCTCGATAACCATCCCATGTATGGTCTAAAAGACCTAATAAAGCGAATTAGCAAGTCTCGAAGAAAGCCTCTCTGGTTTTTAATATCAACTCACCGTAAGATTCATCGTAATCCAAAGTACCGCTTCTGATATAATAACTCCCAGCTAAGACCCACAACATCCAACCAATTTGTCTTTCCTCCATGAAGCCAGTTAAACAAGTACTATAATTACTTTGGTATGCCAAACTAGCATCTGACTCATCATGGCCCCATTCCGAAATCACCAAAGGAGCCTGGTTCGTTCCCGAGCCTGTCTTCGTCGTTGCATCAAATCCAAATGATATTAGAACGTCCTCATAAACAGTACATGATTCCGAAATTCCTTCATCATATTCATGCAATTCGAGAACAAATTTATCAGCCCACTCATACGAGGAAGCGTCAAATGAGAAAGTCAAATCAAGGAGAGTTGATCCGCCGACTATGGGTTCGATGTTGAAATCCGAGTCCAGACCAGAGAAGTAAAGAAGAACATCGGGATTAACTGCATATATGGCTGAAGCAGCGGCTGTCATGTATGTTTTCCATGTGTCCCAGGTATAGGATTCTAGTGTTGAGGCAAAAGTCAGTGAGGGACGAAGCTCGTTGCGTAGTCCCATGCTGCTGAAGGATGCCCAATTCGCTTTTCCCTAGGAAAGATTTTAGAATTTGAACTGAAAGGGAGCAATCTAGAGAGTAGGTTAGGGTCACTAACATGCGCAGCCATATAAGAGAGACCCCTTATCCAGTTCGTAGTGTTGAAATAGGTATCGCCAAACCACGAATTGCCATCTGTCAAGCTACAACACCACATTGCTTTTGAAACGTGATTGTCAAGATGAACATATATATTCTGTGCAGCTAATTCAGCAGCTACTGCATCGAAGACCTATAAATGGAATCAGCATGAACTCAAGTTTTGTTCATGGTGGAAGTGGAAATATTGTTATACCTGCAGTCTCGTCGTCTCAGCAGTAAATTGCGGATTTTTCGCAAGAATTTCACCCAACACCACCGTCGCATTTCCCTCTCCCAACGCGGTCGTCAAAGTATCAGTGAGACTAACATCTGCCCCAGTCTCATAAATATCATCCACCATTTCAATCGCAAAGGTCAGTCGCACAGCATTAAATCCCGTTTCCGAGATCTTTGACACAATGTTGGAAATGGATTGATACTGTAAGCCTTCCGGAAGCATGGTGTCTGCTGCTCCCGGCCAGTTGATTCCTACAATAGGGACATTGTTGTTGTTTGCATCAACAATCCATCGACCGCTGCGTGATAGGGGTAGTGGCTGGAGGGAACGTCTTTGAACGAGTGCGAGTGAGGAAGAAAATAGTGTAAATAGGATCGAGAACACGGCAAGAAGCTTCGAATCGTACATGATGGGCATGAGAAGTTTCATGAATCATGATGATTAACGGCATTAACAAGACCTATTCTTAAAGGTTATGGAAATTACACCGTCGGTGAAGTGATGTCTTGAGCAGGAAGGTGTTCAAGTGACGGATCGCAATCCCTGTATTTCTAAATGCCACCTGCCTGTGCTTTCCCAAAGAATACGAGGACATTACCATGTTAATATTACGACAAGGCTCAATTAAAATATTATACGTTATAATTTACACGGGTAGGTTAAAAGCCTTAAACGCTCATTGCTTGATGAATAGGGCCGTAATGGTAATGCAACCTGCCAGTTTGCATTTTTGGCAGCTCTGGGTAACCTTATAAAAATCGCTATATGCCTTGTGACTTTTACTAATTTCTTAATCGCTGTTCGTCACAATCTCTGTTGGTAGGTTATGGTTCAGATCAATTGGGCATTTGCGTTGTTTTGTGACTAATGAGAATCTCGGAGCTGCTTCTTCTTAAGAAGCTTGACGTTAAGTGTGGGGAAGTATAATCTCCTGAGCAAAGACACAAGTCAACTCAGCTATTTCACAAAGTCGTCTCTGTATTCTCTACATCCGAACAGCTGTCCCATTAGCTTGACTTGCATATTCATCCAAATCCCCGGGAATATGCCAAATGAAGCGCAGTTCGAAGTCTACTTCTAGACGCCCGTTTCTGGCGGATGGGAGAAAAGGATCAATTGATCTCTAACTGAAAATTTCGCTCTCAAGTAATTAATGCAGTCTGAATGGTCAACAGGAGCTACGTGCTTAGATGGACTTAGCTCTCAGTTAAGCTAGTATTTATATCCTTATTGTCGGTATCTAGCTTTCTCCCGCTTTCACCTTTCCCTTCTTACGAAGACCCCCCTATCTGTAAGCGAGAATTATAGATTCATTTTTCTTGAACGGATGGAGAACTAGATTTTAGTCATTTATAACTTTGATTCAACTTCCAGTATTTTATTCGAGAATTCATTCGAATGATCAAATAATGAGACACGGACCAAGATTAAATGTTTCTTCAAAGAAAAGAAATTCTATTTTATTTCCTGCTAATGAATCTTCCAAATTTCATCAATTAAGCAAGGGAACCATTGACTTGAAAGCATGAGTAGACTCAAAAGTTCCATTGACTATGAAAACATCTGTCCCCCCTCTCTGCTCCATTGAAATCTAATTATCCTTTCCAACAAACTCTAGCCGATCATCCTCCCTGCGCTAACAAGCTATGCCAATCAGGCGCCACTCTACTGAACCTCCACAACTTCCTCCTCCTCCTCCTCCTCGTTGTCATCGAAGTCGTTGTTGTCGGAGTCGTTATTATCAAAGTCGAAGTCATTGCTATCGAAGTTATCATCGCCATCCTCCAATTCCAAAAGCTCTTCTTCAAGCTCTTCCTCATCCTCATTACTATCGAAGCTATTATCATCGCCATCCTCGAACTCCAAAAGCTCTTCTTCAATCTCTTCCTCTTCCTCCTCTTCCTCGCTTCCATCATTTCTCGCCATTTTCTTTCCCTTCTTCTTGCTGTTCATGCTTCATTAGCCTACGGCTTATTTCTACGAGTGCGATGATGAAATGTGTTGGAAAGGACATACCCGTTCTTTGGCTCTGGCGCACGAACAGCTACTTTCTTTCCTGCTCTCTTGCTATTTTGAAATTAGTCTTTAAGTTGTTTCAAAAAAGCGAAGTCAAGAGGAACATACCTAATTGCAGCCATATCGATACCTCTTGCGGCAAGAGTATCAATCCCAGTATTTCTCGTCTGAAGACCGGTTGAGAAAGAAGATTCGGCGACTGGCGCAGCCTGGACAGCCAAAGCAGCCACATAGGCCAAGATGAGAGAGGCGGTTGAGAGACGCATGATTAATTAATTTTGAAAGATCGTGTATATATTGGAATAAGGAATATATGTAAATAATAAAGAGCGAATGAATAACTAAAAGACAGACCAGCTGACAGACGACTAGCGTAGAGAATTAAAGACTGAATTAAAGACTGAATTGAAGATGAGTGAAGAGGATGAAGAATAAGACCTTCATTGAGAAGGTATCTGCTCTGCTTTATAAGAAAATCTTTGTCTCTTCCTTTCCCCCCCCTCCCGGCTCCCTTTTTGCCGGAAATCAGATGATCCATGATTAGATATCCCGCATCAACGAAACCATCCAGTTTTATCCCCTCATTCAGATAAAAAATCTCACTTCTCGGATTCCAGCTTTTCCGCCGAGAGCGTTCGTCTCATACTGAGCTCAAATCAAGCTTTGCGCTAAGAGAATTATCTACTGGGGTAAATCGGACGATCTTTGCAACTTGGAGCGTCTCAAGTACGGGCACGAGCTTTCCATGAGTATGTGGGAGCATTTTTGAATCTTTGAGGGGCCTTCAGGCATAGTGTTTTAGATTTTGACATATGGCAGGGGGGTTAACGGATAATTTCCTCCCGAGGATTTTAGACGGCGGGATAGAACGGATGGTATGGATGGCATGAACGGGTGGGCTGGGATGGTTTTGAGGAAGAATTGAGTTTAAATTTAAGGTTAAAGTATCGAAAAAATATATTAAGATCATCGAGATCGAGACTCTTCAAATGTTTTAGGGGAAATATCAGTCGGAATTGCATTCGCTTAGCCGGTAAGTAAACCCCTTTACATATTATTTAGCTTATTTAAATATATTTTGAAAATTTATATGCGAGAGGGATTGCGGGAGGTGAGGGAGAGGAGAGTAGCTCTGCCGTGTGTATTTTGAAGAGGTCTAGTTACCGTGAGAGAGAGAAGGGCGGATATGGATGGTCTTTTGCTGTCGTGACTTCAAGTAAAAACAATACCGAAGATTTTTCATGGAATGAAATAAAACCAAGCAAGGTACCAGCCATTGGATTTCGGAATTCAACTTGCCTTGCATCTCATACACGCTGTGTCTTAAGTCTCCTTCTATGCGCTTCGAAATGTTGTGATGCTACCACTAAAACTCCGTGTTTCCCACCTCGTCGGCGCAACCAAACCCAACCTCACCCAAATAAATCCCCAAATATAAAAAACCCTCCTTCATAAATCTAGAACCATAACTATATCTGTAGACCCCAACGTCGCTCAATATAAAATCCTCTTTCACCAATAGCAGCACCCTTCCACCCCTAGCCTCACTAATTCCATCGTCTAAGCGGGCCCCCCACTCTCTTTCGCTAATATATCTTCCAGTTTATGTGAAGGCCGTCAACAAACAAACCACAACCGCACACCACGGTGGCCTAGTGGTAGGGACTCGATCTTCCAGAGAAGGTTGTCCCACCCCAGAGCTCAAACTGGGTGAAGAAAGAGACAGCAATGACGGAAGCGGACCGTCCCGTAGAGCCGCGAGGCATTAAATCACCCTTCAAAAATCTCACCTGACGAGGTTTTCTATAGAGCCCGCAAGGGATCTTGAGTTTTTGCCATTTTTCGTAGTGAGCTTCTCCCAGCTTAGTGGAGGTCTATCCTTTTCGTCCTAGGCTGCTCGACAATCTACGTCGTGGTCGATGATACTCCGCATCAAATATTTGAGGTGTATGGACAGATTTGCAACGTAAACACAATGATGCACTGTGACTTCCCCTCGTGTGAGGAGGCACATGTAGCATCAAAATTATTGATCTGATTCCAGGCAGCCTTGCAACCGGAAGAGAGGGAAGGAGATAGAAACCGATATGCTTCTATAGTTAAAATTAAAACAGTCGACGTAGGGAAATTTTGATTACACATAGCGCAAGCAACAATAAGAAGGCTCTACTTCATTTCAGCCGCCTCAGAAATGAGGGGGAAGACATTAATTATTGAAATTCATATCATTAGCTGTGATAACGCAACTACAAACGGTGCATGCGCGCAGTAAGAGGGTGATAACTTCATTTTAGCCATTCAGGAAATGCGAGGGGATACATGTAAAGTTATTGTAACCCGACGCCTGCTTCGTTGCAGGGGGTATCATACTATCAAATACATATTCCTCAATAACGCCAAGCATATTTTTCTTCCAAAAGTCGTCCACTCATACAAAATTTCACTCAAATATATCCATTACCTGAAAATTACCGTCTTGAATCTTCCATACGTCTCTGATAAAGATACTGTTGTTCCTCTTGAAAGCGACGCTCCCTCTCCCTATCATCCTGTAGCCGTCTCTCTCGCTCTCTTTCTACATCATAACGATCTTGGCTAGGATGTTGCGGATGCTGTTGTTGATATTGCATTGGCAATGGGTTCCCTTGATGTTGAGGTGCATGAGCATATCCTTGCTGAGATTGAGCCGGTGCTGAGGTTACTGCATTCGAATAGCGCCCATCGAAACTGTTATGTCGGGAGTTGTGATGCGACAGTGACTGCGCATACTGAGCAGGCGGGGGCGAAGGATTATGAGAACGTTGGCCAAAAGCGAGTTGTCGATGACTAGGCTGTTGCTGAAGCGGTGGCTGGGATTGAGTATGATATGAGGGGCCCAATTGGGGAGAAGCAGTTCCACTTTGTTGCTGTTGCTGCATGAGATACTGTTTTGGTTGCCGAGAATGAGCATAATATTCACGTTCAGATTGTGGCGCCAAATCGTGAGGCGAGGTCATCTGCTGTCTAGTTACTTGAGCGGCCAATGGCGGAGGCGTAGCAGAGTAAGGCGACTCTTTCATTCTCATAGAGGAATGAGATGCTGCTGGACTACGAGAATAACCGCCCGAGGCTGTGTGGAGTTCAGTCAAAGAAGATTCGTGACGAATACTTGGTGGTTGCGCACCCATTGGCTGACGCGGAGGTTGTCCAAATATTGCCTGCTGGCTTGGTATTGCTGGTGGTGTAGTATAACTCCGAGATTCGAATGCATTTGGAGTAAAACTGCGAGCCTGCCCAATTGATGATGAGTGCTGGTGTACTGCGCTCCTGGATACTTGGGTATAAGGGTCGGCTTGATGAGATTGCTGTTGGGAGGTATGTGGCGAGGAGGTTTGTTGCGAGATTTGCTGCGATTGAGTCATTTGCTGGGCTTGTGTCATGGGTTGCGACATTTGTTGCTGCATGTGGGCATTACTATGAGACGGATGCATTGAATAACGAGAACTCTGCAATTGATGTTGGGGTGGTGGGGTGTGAGAGGGTTGCACAGGAGCGGAGGTGACATCGTTAACACGCTTGGGCGCTGGTCGAGGCTCAGGAGGGTCATCATTGAGCAATGACATGATACTCGATGTTTTACGAACTGTCTCTTGTTGACGGACAGCAGTAACAGGTGCTGAGGGAGGTGGTGGCGGTGGTGCCGAGTATCGGTCTTGGTTGCTCAGGGAAGCACCTAATGGAAGACGAACAAGTGCGGGCGAAGGACTAGAGACCATCTTTTGGCTACTAGCAACATTATCAGACAGTAAAGTTCGCATGTTTTGATTACCCCGAGGAGGCTGATAATGCTGAGGTGGAATTGGTCGCCGAATTTCTAGAACGGCTGGAGCAGATTCATTTCTTGAATGAGCCATGATATTTGTATGCATTGCGGGTGCTGAATATTGTTCATATTGGTTGAGATTCGAATTTTCATGCTCCTGTTTCAACTGTAGCTGGCGATCACGATGTTGTAGTAGCTCCCTCTCACGCTCGCGTTGCAGCTGTTGCTCGCGTTCTCGTTCTCGTTCTCGTTCTCGGGTTTGTTCTCTCAGCAAGCGTTCCTGTAGCTCATGTTGGTCCCGAAGCTCTTTTTCACGAACCTCCGCACGTTCTCGCTCTCGTTGGACCTTCTGTTGCGCTTGCTGTTCAATGCGTTCCTGAGCTTTCTGTCTTTCAAGCTGAGCTTCTTGTTCTGCTTGTCGAACCATTAGTGAATGGGAAACTGATTGATCAGAAAGAGGAGGTGTAGATTGCGATTGCGGCTTGCTTGTAGCCTGTAAAATAGGACGTTGAGAGTCAGTGGGAAAGTAACCTAGAGTTGGTCCACGTGAATTACGAGACTGCTGTTGTGGTACCTGCTGCGTAGAATGATGACTAGTCTGGTGCAAGTGTTTACCGGGCAATGGACTAGGTGTTGCTGGTTGGCCTATAGGCTGAGGTACAGGTCCAGCTTGAGCCAATGCTGGGAAGCGTGAACCCATGCTTGGCTGTTGTGGTGGTGATGCATGGGACAAAATCATAGGTTGAGCTGTAGAAGCAATATCCTCAATGCTCTCTATGGCTGATCGCGAAAGCGCACTAGGAGATGGTTCGTATCTCCGCTTTGGTATGATAGTAGGCTGGGGCAGCGGTCCAGTAGGTAAATTGTTTGCTCTCTGCTCGTCAGCTTCTCTGGCAAATTCTTCCCATTCCTTTTTGTTCACTGTATCCACCTGTCGTTGGTAGAAGTTCTTGACCTGTGTCATGATGTTAGCTTCACGACGACTCTTATTGCTGTCTAAAGGTATAGTAAGCCATTGCTGAAAGATTTTGGTATATACCATTATATGTGTTTTTGAGGTCATGTGCTTTGCAATTGCATGCCAATCTGTCCCAAAATGCCGTAGCAACGCAGGAAAATCATTCTGCTCCGGTACACTCCAATAACTCGATGTCTGTTGGATCGCACGACGGTCGCGTTCTTGTATATCAAGGCTAAGAGGGGGGGCGGATCCAAGACGCTCCTGGACGGCGAAAGGCTGGGCTGTACCGTCGAAAGTAACTGGCTGAGATGCTTGTACCCTTTCTGGAGGTTGGTAAGGAGGTGCAAAGTTCGAAACGCCTGGCGGTGGGGCATCAAATTGGGGAGGAAAGTGGTTGGCACTAGCGCTGCGAGGGGTCCAATCTGATGCTACCATCGATGGTGTAGCAGGAGACTCAGTTGCACGACTAGAAGGGACCGGAGCGGCGGCCAAGAGTTGACTAGTTTTAGATTGTTTCGGGCCCTTTTCTCTGGGAACTTTCGGCTTCCTCGTCTTAGTATTAGGCACATCAGTTCCGGGCTCACCCTTAGGAGTTGCAGCCTTGCGTCCCGGAGCCACGACTGTACTAGCAGCTTCAGATTCTCCAGTTCCAGCTTCGGAATTGAAGGTTGGTGCAGCAGCACGTTTTGGTCGGCGGCGTTCCCCAGGGGTCTCTGTTTCTTGGTTGTTCTCGGTATCATCGCCAAGATTTGTAATTGAAACATGTGGCTTTCCCTTTGCTTTTGTAGCTGTCGCTCTCCCTCTCTTTTTCTTGGGAGCTTTCTTCAGTTTCTCTTTCAAACTCGACTCATGTTTGATCAGATAATAATGTTGAATACAAGCTTTGTAGTCGCGCCGAGGCAGAGATTGGGCAATCACACTCCACTGCTTCGGGGCTTCCAAATAGGCTTTCTCAAATGCTTCAACCTCCTCCTGTGTGAAGTTGTCGATAGGCTCCCCATATTCGAGTATAGAAAATGATCGTTCAAAAGGAACCAGATGCGATCTGTCAACAAATTGAGTTTCCAGCCATTGCTCCTCGTCCCATGCCATCGGGGGTATAGTTGCTTCCTTTGAGCTCGCGGTTCTGGCTCTCTCGCTACGCTCTTGTCGCTCTTTGTTTTCTTTAGCCTCTCGCTCGGATTCTCGAAGCACCCTCTCAAAGTCGTGCTCAGTCGCAAATCTGCTTCCCGTACGGCGTTGTCCTTCAGGCTTTGCATCGAGAAGAGGAGTTGACTTTGAAGCCCTAGCAGCTTCTGCCTCTTCTGCTCGTTTTCTGGAGAAACTTTCCCTGTTCTTGACAGCAGCTGGGTTATCAGAATGATCAGTGAACATTCGATAGTCGTAATACCGCGCTTTCCATTGTTGCGCCTCTTCTTCTTGCTCTCTCTCCCTACGACTTTTTGTCTCCTGTATTTTCTTCCTCAAATAACTTTCGACAGCCGCATCTGGCTCAACAGTTTTGAGAAATTCTTCATCTTTATCCCATGGTTTGCAATTGAAGTTGGGGAGGCTCGATAGAGGGGGAGTTTTAATGACCTTTCGAACCTTTTCAAGTTCATGTATATTGAGAGAATGAGCCTCGTCAGTCTCATTGCCTTCACTATCGTCAGGAATTTCCATCCGTGGAATAAATTTTTCATTAGCCAGGGGCCAAGCAGGAGCCGTTGAGATAACGGGTAGACTAGCTCCATTTTGCATGGACGGCGAGTGAGAGGAGGCTTGAGATGTTAAATTTGATTGTTGTATGGGTACCTCGGAATCGCCCACTTTAGATCCTGGAAATTCATCTCGTGGAGACGGGTCTTTGGCGGCGGGAGCTGAAGATCCGGACACCTCGGTGTTCGAAATAGGTGCAGGTAGCAAGGGGGTGGCTGGCTGGCTCTTAGGCTTTCGTTTGGGCTTAACACTTGGTCCTGGTGCCCCTTCGACATTCTGCATTTCTAAACCGAGTTCTTCCAGTGACTGAGATGGTATAACTGGTGCAGAAGGGAGCTGTGGTGGTAGCTGGGGGGGTGTTAGTTCCTTCGGTGCAATACATTCTTCCACTTCCCACAACCTGTTTGTAGTCGTCTCTGCACCTAAAGGTGTGTCGATGAAGGGCTGAAGAATGACAGCAAAGCTCGAATCTGGAGGAAGTAAATCATTCGTCTCAGAAGCTTTTCCCATCTGATCTGTAACCTTGGCGATCTCATCTTCAAAGTAGGTATCACCAAGACCAATGTCATCTCCAGAATCCGAATCGGAATCAGATAGATCATCGGCCATTTCTTGAGGTAGAATCTTCGGAGAGCGTCGGCCAAAGATACCCTGTCGCTTGCGCTTAGGTTTTAGGGGTGTAGACACAAGAATCTCGACTGGGTCAAGGGTCTCCACAGGTGCCGCTACTTCTTGTACACTCGCTTCGGCGAGAACCTTCAATGGAGATTTGGGACCATTTCCAGTTGAGGGACGTGATTCGGAAAGTTCTGTTGGGGTTGGCAACACCTCGTCCTTAGTAGGAGTTGATATCGGTTTCTCTGGCTTTGATTCTAGTTTCGGCGTGTCAAAGGTTTGGCTTTTAGGGCCTGTGGGAGTTTTCGAGACAATCGGGAAAGTCTGTGAAGAAGCCGCTAAGCGGTCGCCAAAACCGCCTGATCGTACTTTATGCAATCGAGGAGCAGTTGGTACGTCCTTGCCCGGGATAGGGCTTGACACAGTCTGATATTACGTTAGCTTCGTCAGGTATTTCCAGAAGTAGAGTGTGTACATGCCTTTACTGCAATAGGGTTCAAGTTGGCATTAGGCTAAACTCGTAAGTATGTAGAGAATAACAAGAGATATATGATTACATACCTGGCCAATGACTTTGGCGGCAGTAACGATAGGAGCCTCTGAGCCAAATGCTGGAACTTGGGGAGCTTGTGGAGGGGGTGTAGCTGATGGCTGTGTTCGACGACTTCTTGAGTCTGGAGAACGGCTGCGACCTTTCGGTCGGTAGTCGTCGTACAGGCCTCCTCGTCCACTCCCTCGACCACCCCGAACTCCCCGAGCCCTGCCATATCCATGACTAAATGGTGGTATTGAATCGGAAGCAGGAGAGCCCGTTGACAATGGTCCATCTCGTGAGCCACGCCGATCCAAGCTTGATGGAGTGTCGCGGATATCACGAGTGCCGTAAGACAAGGGTGAGCGAGCTCGGCCTCCTTGAGGTGGACTAGCCCTACGACCTCTGTATCCTTCGCGACCTCGCCATTCCCGATCCCGATCCCGACTTCGTTCATCCCGAAAAGATAATAGAACCCCTCTATCATCTCTTCTCGCATCTCGATAATCTCTTTCTACGTCTCGACCTCTTATTGGACCTCGATCATCATCGCGCCAACCGCCTCGGCCACGGCCACGGCCACCTTTACCTCCTCTAAAATCACCGCGATGTGAGAAGTCGCCTCTGCCTGGGTAACCGCCGTCGCCATAGCTCGAATTTCGTGGACCACTGGGAACTCCTTCATACGCTGCCTTTGGTCCTCGTGGAGGCTCGCGCAAAGGGGCATCTCGAAGTGTATCCCGACTTGATGTGATGTGATTCCTCCCATCGTCAATGGATGATCTTCGTCTCTCATCGCCACGTCCTCCACCACCTCTATATTGCTCTAAAGGTCGAGAATCATTATATCGTAAGGGAGATCGGGCTCGGGGAGAACGTCGAGACTCGTTCGAGTCGTACTGTTGATTCCTAGACATTCTAAACGTCATGAAGTTAGCTAGCGTGCGCCGAGCGGCGGGAAGATGCGTAGTACTGACGCTCATGATCATAGGTAATCGCCCAGAAATGACATAGGATATGCAAATGTAGTCAATGCGACTAAGCCTAGATTGTGCGCCAGGGATATGGTGGATGTAGGTATTCTGCGAGGTATGTTTCCGAACCTTCCCTTCGCAATTGCCTTTTGGAAGTGGCAGAAGGGGCTATAACAAAATAAAAAGGCGAAGAAGATACAGTTGGTAGATATGAGAGGGGTACTGTTCCTCTAAGTAAGAGTGATGATATATGTATGTGTATTATACAGCTGAAGGTTGAAGGTGGTGATGGTAAGGTAGTTGTTGATCTTCAATTCTTCAACGCGGCGTACGGGTATACTAGCCGCAACTAAAAGACATTTATTAGCGCTGAATTGAATGCTGGTTCATTACAACAAGTTGCCAGGAACTCTCAGAGAAAATGAGTTGAGTTGAAGTATTATGTTAATAATATTGAATGACGCAGACTGAAGAGCTAGATTTTATGTAACAATTTTCGGACGAATGGTCCTATTCAATGCCTTTCATTCTATTTCCTTTCCACATTGCAATTCAGGTTAGCCAGCAGTGCGGCTAATTAAGCTCAAACAAACACGGCAGCGCTTGCGCTTGTTTCTTCACTAATAGCCCCTGCAAGTCTCGGCTGGCTGATAGACAAATTTTCAATTTTCCGATGCAGAGGGGCAGACATCAACACCATGGCTACCATTCCCATTCCCTCTGAGACTGAGGGCACTCTCCCATCTTCTGTGACGAATGCCGTTCTAGTTGCTTCTTCTGAGATGCCAGCATCGGCTAAGAAAGTCGAGGAACTGGACTTTAATGCCTTTGTTGGTCGACAAATCACTGTTGATGACCTTATTTCAGGTATGAACAATATGGGCTTTCAAGCCTCTTCGATTGGTGAAGCTGTCCGGATCATTAATGATATGGTACTGCCTCTTCCCTATTCCAAAAAATTATTATTCTAATAGAGAACCCAGCGTGCCTGGCGAGACCCGGAAACTTCTGTCAAAACCACCATCTTCCTTGGATACACTTCAAATCTCATATCTTCCGGACTTCGTGGAACCCTCCGCTATCTTGTCCAACACTCCCATGTCTCTGCAATAGTCACGTCTGCCGGTGGAATCGAGGAGGATATTATAAAATGCCTGGCACCAACCTACATGGGCGATTTCGCTACTCCCGGATCCCAATTGCGTTCACAAGGCCTCAACCGAATCGGTAATCTTATCGTTCCCAACAACAACTATTGTCTATTCGAGGATTGGGTTGTCCCTATTTTAGACAAGATGCTGGAAGAGCAAGAAGCCAGCAAGGGAAAAGGAGAAGACGAAATACACTGGACCCCAAGTAAAATTATCCGCCGTTTCGGGAAAGAAATCAACAACGAGGAGAGCGTATTATATTGGGCCTACAAAAACGACATTCCAATTTTCTGCCCTGCTCTTACTGATGGTTCTTTAGGCGATATGATGTATTTCCATACGTTTAAAAGTTCTCCGCAGCAATTGAGAGTCGATATTGTGGAGGATGTCCGGAAGATAAATACGATTGGTGTCAGGGCCAAGAGAGCAGGAATGATTATTCTAGGTGGAGGCATAGTGAAACATCATATTGCAAATGCATGTTTAATGAGGAATGGGGCTGAGAGCGCAGTCTATATCAACACGGCCCAAGAATTTGATGGCAGTGATGCTGGGGCGAGACCTGACGAAGCAGTAAGTTGGGGGAAGATCAAGGTGGGAGCTGATCACGTAAAGGTACGCCTTTTTTTGTTTCCTCGTTAATTTAAACAACTTATTGATGCGTGTAAAAAGGTCTACATTGAAGCAACAGCCTGCTTCCCTCTAATAGTTGCGGCTACCTTTGCAAAAGAGGATTCGCAACCCCGAGAAATTCTAAAAGCCGCACCTTAATACTTAAGGCCTCGAATAGACTAACCTCTTGAGCTAACATGCCATTGTCTATTTCATGCAACTATCCGTAAGAATGTCTTCAGTCCTCGAATTACATCAACTCCTCCTCGTACGTCGTGCAATGAACACCATATTAGGCCATTAAGCTGCAAAAATATAGATAAACCCGGGCAAAGAGAAGGTTTGCATCTCGGTAATTCCTCCCTTATCAGTTTAAGCTCCATATAACTCAACATGAACTGACTAAAACCCTAGATGTGCTCAACCACAATTCTCTTTGATCCTAAATTCTCTTCAAAAAGGCAAAGATACCCAAAATGAAAATAAATAAATGGCCCCTTCCTATCCCATCCATGACTCAAACCAGTTCAAAATTTACACACATTCGCATGAGTCGAGTGCTTCACATCACACTTCCATCCATCCATTTCTAGCTTATACACTACCATTCTTCCACCCTCGTGGAACGCTTTATTTCCGCCGTGCCTTCCACCAAAGACCTTCAATTACCTGTTGGCTGCTCTTTATAGATCTTATTCATCTTTAATATACACCTCCCTGCCTCAAGATCCCAAATCCACCGCGCTTTACCATCATAACAATTTGACCTCTATTGTCGATACCTTTCAAATATCCTGGTACAATTATAAAAGGAAGCTCTAAGCAGCTACCAAACTCAATACTCGTGCCTTCTCCCCCATATCGACACACAGGAAAGCATATCACGATCGAAACATTATAAGTCTCACGCGCAAGGAAAATATCATTTTACAAAATTTATATTCCTACAACACTACAAAGCTACGAAAAGAATCAAAACAGCATTAAATATACACCGAACCACCCATCCGAGATGATGTCGAAGCAAAGAATCATCTGTCTAATCGACCAAGTTCCGCCTCTGCCAAATAAAGGATTGAATGCCGCGCTGAGGGTACTCGAGTAGAAAAATCCGAGGACTCTCTTGAAAGGGAAAACAAGGGAATCGCCAAAAATCCGATTTGTGTTGACTCCATCCTCCATCCTCTATGCCATTCCTCCATTTTTGTATCCACCAAACCATCATTTTGATCAATAAATGCCCCAACAAAGAAGCAATATCTCTCATTCTTTATCCTGGATACGCCATTTCGAATTGTCCACCCTGTCTGTCCAAACGACCTCTTTATCCTGAAGAAAGCATGAATACTATGGATGTCAATGTCGATGAAAGAGCAAGAAGTAATGAAGAGGAAATTTAAATCATTTTGCGTTTCTTCGAAGGAAGACACTTCGGCTCGACTGCTTCCTCGTATTTGTCGTCGTCCATCTGTCTGCGCCTCTTCGCAAATTCAGGTTCATCTTCCACTCCGTGCTTGTGCATTTGAAAGAGATGGATTTTTTTTTTCTTTACAGGAGTTTTCAATGGAACCGCCTGCTGGAGCTTTTCCTGTTGCTGTTCAGCCTTGTGTTGTTTCTCAGAAAGAGTTCGATCGTGTTCTAAGGTCCGCATGAACTTTTGCTTTTGCCTTAACTTAGATTGCTTCGTAGGACTTCGTCCGGAATTAACAGTGTCCAAGTATCTCTCCGTTTGTTTCCGGACTCTCTTTTCGCCTTTTTTTGGTTCCTCCCATTTCGGCCCAAGCTTCGATTCCAATTCTTTGGCTGCAGCGGCTTTCTTAGATTCCGGAGAAAGAGCTTGGTTGCGTGGGTCGTCGGCATACTTCTTGTAGGGTTTGAATTTCTCGCCTCTCGCCATGGCTTTATTCTTTGCAGCAATTTCGGTTTGCTCTTCACGAATCATTTGATGGACATTTTCATACCAATTTGGGTCTTCGGAATCGGCCATTTTACGGCGAAGCTCCTCCCACATGTAAGCATCAAACTCTTCGGATGGGTAGGGCGGGATAGTAGGGTCTGGTTTGCTTTCTGGTGCCTTGAGATGGTCCGCCAGCTTCTTCTGTTCCCCGCTCGCGTTTAGGTTACTTCGAATGAATTCCCATACACTCGGATCGACAGGTGGTCGCTTCTTTCCTATATAACCCGAGCCATCGGCCGATTGAGGTTGTTCGGCTTCTTTGGCTCTACCTTTGGGATCTGTCTTTGTGCGTTGAACCTTTTGTAACGAGCTGCACAAATTAAATTTCGGAGTTGTCTTGGCAGACTGAGTTGTTTGTGATGAGCCATGAAGATTAAATGTCGCTTTGATATTCTTTGTCTTCGTGGTAGCCTTCCTGCTCTCCTGCGAGATCTTGGCTGGCCGAGTCTCTTCATCCTCGTCGTCTTCTACACCTTTAGGCCATATGCCGAGTCCAGCAGAGCCTGCAAACATATTTTGATGAGCATAGGGATTGTTGTAAAAGCTAGACGGCGGAGGTGGTCCGACTTCTTTCTCGAAAAGGTCATCGTTAGACTTCTTTAAGAAATTATAATAGCCTGCGATGTATTCTTCTTGCGCCACGTTTCCTTCGTCTGTGTCTTCAAAATCGGGAACGGGCAGTGGATATCCGCGCTGGACTGCTTGCTGTAGGTCGCGGTATCTTCTGGTGTATTCGGAATCGTCTCCAGGAATCTGCTGTCGAGCCGCTTGGCCTGGCGTAGATCGTAAACCAGGCGGAGGAAGCGTTGATCTTTCAGCCGAATTGTTGTAGATTGGGCTTCGAGTTATGTTAGGAGGTCTGTATTGATCCTCATTGTCAGCCATCTCGAGAGCTTGTTGGTTTTGCGCAGCTGGAATGGGCAGAGGAAGCATCAATTCTTCAGCAGCTAGAACTAAGCTATGTTGGTGTATGTTTTGATTCCTGTCGTCCCAATGACTCGAGGTGTTATCAGAGATGAAGTTTGAAGAGGTCCGGCTCCCTTATATTCCGGCACTTTAAGTGACGTTGACGAATAACTTTCGTGCCTATCGTCACCGTTAACCCCATGGTTCTCGGCATTTCTAAATCCTCTATTGTGATGGACCACTTCTCTAGATTGAGTTTCACTTCCGCTTGCGAAAGTGTGCACTGCTCCTTCATCAAATTCTCTCTCTTCGTAACCTTCCCTGATAAGCTTGTAAAAGGCTAGGGCTTTATCAACCTCGACCGGAGTTCCTTTCTTATGGGCAAGTGCAACTCTCGCTTCAAAGTCTCTCCAGCATACTTCTTCTGGTACAAATGACTTCCGAGCGCGTCGAGTTCCGCTCTTTTCACCGCAAATTCTGCTCTTCTGTTCCTTTGCCTTAGATTCATATAGCAGACTGGCAGCAAATTCGGTGCAGCATCACAATTTCGTTCGTGGTAGCAGTATTAGGGCCCTTAGTTTCGTCGCTGTTTACACTGGCTTCACGCATAAAGTCGTTCTTGTTATGAGTCAAATATTTCAATGGTGCAAAGTGCTTCATAGGAGAGAGGTGCTGCTTTCGGGCCCCAATTAGCCACATATTTCGTACGAAACTTCTCTTTTCTTCTCTTCGCCATGTCGTAATCCGGACAATCCAAGTCAACTTTTTCCCCTTCGTTGTTGAAGTCGGTGTCGGTGGGAGGCCATTCAGTGAATCCTGAAGCTGAAGACTTCATTTTCCGTCCTCGCTTTATGAAGGCGTTCATAACCTCCCGATGTTCAATTGGCCATTGCCGTAATATTCCCTATTATGAAGTTTTCTCGGTCTTTCTAAATGCATGCATGGTATGTGAAGCACCAATCTACCATACGCATACATCTTTCACTGGAGAGATAGTCTGGGTGCATGTCACCATCAAAACCAGCCTCGTCCTTCATCATATCAGGATCAGCCTGTGAAAGATCGGTCCACTTGCGAGCCATTAAGCTCGCTTCCTCGTCTGTCGTGTAGTTCACAACTCACCACTCTCTCGTATTACACCAAAGCATGCTAAGGGTACATGCTGCACAGTGAGCTTCGGCTTCGGGTAGTGCTTCCTGCATTAAAACATGTTTGGCAGTTGTGATGTCTATTTCATTCTCGTGTACTTGACAAAGTGCGACAATCTCGGGAGGATGTTCAGTAGATGAATTATCAGGCTCTTCTCTAGCCAAGGTTGAGAAATATCTTGAGAGGGTTATACGACACCACTCCTTTCTCCACCGAAGCGTCTCTCGAGACACTCTGTTAAACAAAACTCCGTCTTCAAAATTTAGGCGTTCTCGCACCTCACATGTCGGAACCAATCTGATATAGGATAGCATGATAACAAAGTATACTTGCAGATACAAAGGAGAATAAGTCTTGCTTGCACATAGTGACAAATGGCGGTGTTAAGGAGCGAGACAAAGTGGAGATAGGTTCTGTTAAGTATTTTCCTTTATCTTACTGCTCTTTTTCTGAACTTTAGCTTCTGAGCTAGTGTTACGCAAGTCCATGGCGAGTCCGGACTTCTCTAATTATTTGATGGAATTAGACTCGACTCGACTACTTTATGGGAAAAGTTCAACTCAACTCGGCAGCCTGAGTTGGACTCGAGCCCATAGTAATAATATAGTAATAATAGCGTCATGCCGTCATAACTAGTATATATATATAACTAGTGACGTATATAAAGAGGGGATCAGCTACTTCGAGGGGTAATAGAGAGGCACTATAACTTTATATATATATATAAAGACAAAGTATTGAAGATATCGATCTAGGAAATGTTATTATATGGCCAGTGTTCTAAATGTCTAGACTTTGGTAGAAATGTGCTATTTTAAGTATATCCTTAGCCACCTCGAAAATACATCCTTATAAACTCGCAAATCCGACTTGAACTCTCGAGTTTAAGATCTAATGGACTTTATACAAGGCGAGTTGAAGTCAGAGTCCAAACTCGCCTCAAGTCCAACTCAAACTCGCGGAACACTATTCTGAGCCATCCTCTCAAGCTTGAATTTGGAAACTAGACTCCATGGGCAGTCCATTTTCTAATCGGTGCCAACGGCTTTTCTAACTATCCTAAGAAGTTACTAATTTACCCTCTCCTCCTCCAAGCCACATATGTAGAGCCTCTTTTGGCCTTACAGCGATTCCATCTCGACTCTAATAATCACCACCAACATTTTCATTTGGCTAGATCCTTTTTGGCTCCTTTGACGCTAAGACGTATTTCGTCAATCTATTAGTCTATTTTGAAGTACACATTTGTGTAGGTCACTTCCAAAGCCATTCTTTCTTTCATTTACTCAAGCAATTTCGATTCCACAGTTCTCTAGAAGTTCCTTTTATGTTGGGTAGTAAATGGTTCTAGTTTGCTAGTCTGCTAACCTAGTAGCTGATTTTAGGTTTCAATAAAGACCTTTAGTATCAAACACAGACAGTACTTTTCTCAAATTTATTTATGTCTGATTACATGCCGAGGAATTAAGAAGAGATATACTTCATTATATTACTCCAGCTACGAAGCTTCTTGCCCCTACGAATGCTTGGATTTTCTCGAAACTGGTTCAATCCGCCATGTGACACAATTTTTTATTTGAAACTAGAGCTAAGCAATTTCGAGTTATCTGTTTTACTTGTTTCCTGACCGGAATCTCGACACCTCCCAACCAACAAGCTCACCTGCCACGGCGGGAAGTTATCGCAACGAGGAGAGGGATTGGGCATTAGGGAAGGAAGAAGAAGGGGGTGTTCAGGAAGTTGCATTTGCATAAAGTTTGAGGGAAGGAGGAGTGGAAGGGAAAGTGGTGTTGTCATGAGAGTTTGCATTGATTGAACGTGAAACTTTAAACATGGGAACTAAAATGAGAATACTGAAATGAAACCAGATATTCCGGTATCTTGTATTGGAATAATCTGCGCTTTAAAACTTCCCTAGTGCGTCGTGAAGCTATATGGTCTCAACAGAACGGCACATGGAAATATTTTCCGTCTTTAGCCAGAAATGACAACTCTACCACATGAAGAATGTTTTATCCGCCTAATAATATACACCAGTATCAAACCGCAGCTTCCAGATGCTCGACCCTTTCGGGCGACTTCGAGGGCGCACAAGCCGACAATCGTGCTAATGGGAGACGGATGTTTGCCCAAGGCGATCAGTAGTCGCTTAGGGGCAATGTCATGATGAGGTCGACAGGGACCAAAAGAAATTGCGGACTGACGGTCGTCGACGGCGTTGAGAAGTGGCGGGAAGATGCAGGATGAAAGATGTAGAGTATCAGGAATTGCAAGGCAGGAATAGGTGGTGGCAAGCTGATACTGAGCAAATTTCTCCAACAATTAACGGCAGGTAACGTTTCCTGGGAGTCTTTCGAGACTCAGTTGTGATCTACCTCCCTTGGCCCTTTGACAGGATCAGTGGAAATTTGCATAAAGGGACCATCCTGATTATAGTCTTAGAAATTAGCGGAATGCGGATCATATACACTATCCACAGCAGTAATTTGAACAAAGGACTCATCCTAATTATACTCCTGGAAACTGGCGGGAGGCGGAGCGTATATATTGTCCGCAGCGGGGATTCGCACAGAGGAATCATATTGATTGTATTCCTGGAAACTGGCGGAAGGCGGAGTATTTGCTCCGCCGCCGCGGTCTTGTACGGTTTTGGCTGAGCTGTTGCGTTTGCTAGATGATGAGGATTTGCGTTTGCGACTGGTGTTGCTTGCAGAATCATCCAAACGTGGCCGGCGGGACTTCGCCGCCTCAGAAGTTCTCCTCCAGCTCTTTTCGAGGAGGTTATCCAATAAGTCCCGAATCTCTTTCAGACGTTTATCTCTCCCCCAATCGATGATGTTCAGGACGTACTTGCGGAACTCCACGTAATCTTTGGGCTTCTGAAGACAGAAACTATCGATATTCCGCATGTAGTAATCGAGCTCATCATGCTTCCAGGATATATAGAGTCGCGCTTCCGTACCACTCATAGCGACGCTGAACGCGGTACTATTAATAGGCCGGACTTTCTCGCTCTTGCACTGCCTTAGCTGGTTGTTAAGGCGTTCGGTAATGTTGACGCATGATGTAGAGCCGCCAAGACATTGATTTGTTGCCACCCACAAACTCCCAGACCCTCCGGGACCATCGGCCTTGAACTCGATGACAAAGAACGGATATACCAGGTCCTGAGTGTTGGCTACCATTTCATTTCCCATAGAGCGAAGTTGGGCTTGTTGCTGGGGAAATGCTCCAAGGCGGTTATATCCATAAAGCATATCAGGGCAAGGAGTGCTAACTTTAAGGTTAGATCCAACATCTGGGACAGCGCGTTTGGCCACTGGATTTCTGTCGATGCGTTTAAGACTATCCGATGATTTGGGATCAGGGAAGACGTGAGTATAGAAATACTTTTCCACAGCGGGTTCTCCGGTACCCATTGCAAGGTCATACAAATCCGTATCCTGCCTTACTTGATCTAGTGACGGACCTGGAGAGTCACGATCCCTGCCTATATACCCAACAAGGCTGGCAATGTGGTCGGGGAATTGCTCGCAAGGATGGCGAAAGTAGATATTGTTCTCAGCCAAGTTCATCGACCGGTAATAGGGGTCCTCAACAAGGCTTCGTCCCGATGATCGACTTGAACCACCAGCCGAGCTAGTGGCATCAAATGGCACAAAAGACTGGGCGTACCGTGATCCAGTTGAGGCTGGTGTCGGTGGCAGAGCGAATCCATCAGCATCCCGTGTATATTCCATGTTCGGTGCCGATTTTGTAAGTCTCCTAGGGATATCGGCGCCGTCTGAGTGACCAAGAAGAGTATCCGACCGGCAGTGTCTTTCTCGGTAGGATTCTGATTCTGAACCCGACTTGAGCCACTGGGTAACAAAACTATCGATAGACCCAAGACGGTATCTTTTCGGAGCAGGACTTAAAGGGAGCGGGTCAACAAGGTCTTCGAGGAATAATGCGTGTGAACGCTTGAGAGGGAGAGGCTTTGGCTGTTGTTGTGTAGTCTGTACGAACTTCTCTATTACTAGTCGATTGGTATGAGGGGACGTTGCCATACTTTGGCCTCCTGCTCTACTTCCTCGGTCTCAATTCGGAGCCGCTTCGTCGTGCCAGGCTGTGAGGAAGGGTCAGGCTCGTCGAAATCTGCAAATGAGCGTTTTGGAGGTATTGGACGAGGTGACCTCGATTCTATCGAGGAAACGCCTGGCATTTCAAGACAAGCAAGCTCGAAGAGTGTCTATCTGTTTTAGAAGGGTGCGAGGGGTCGCGCGGTGCTGAATAGTTGATGTTGGGCGAGGAAGGTCGGGGTCCAGAATTGGCCCCAATAGAACCCTTGACTGACTTTTTCCAATTTTAGCTAGCGGCAGTTATAGCCGAGGAGAGAAATCAGGCGAAACGGTAAGCCCGATCTGGCCTAGCTTGTAAATGGAAAGTGCTCATGTCGAGATTCCGAATCGAACTACCTATTATATCATTCTCTATACACCCCCTACTAAAATGACCTTAACCCTCATTTTCCCTCCAACGTCACTGATATCATATTCTCAGCTTTAGGTTTGAACCTCCCAAAATTTAGGTAACTTTCTATCAAGATTTCGAATAGCGAGGGTGGAAATCAAGCTCAAGAATGTTGTACTTTTAGTGAGGGTAGAACCGCCGTCAAAGATAATAAGGATCAGGAATCCTGGCACTTGGCATTTGGAACGCACATAAATTGGATTACTTGGTTAACCATCGTAAAGCTTATATATAAACACGCAATTAAAAATAATAAATCAACCGCGTACGGTCTTCCATTTCACTGAGCTCTCCAAATCAAAAGAACACGCAATAACTCCCTAGCGATCTACTGTATTTACTGCTAAAGCAAGATTTTAGTATTATACTCTGGTTCACTTGATGATTTAAACCTTAGATTCAAGGTTGAAATTTGACATCCAACTAAGAAAATCTCCGTCTCCATCACCATCACCACCCTCCATCACGCAAACCCCTTTAGCCTTATTAACTCGCAGGACCCAAGCTCACCACTATCAAAATGTCCTCTCTCTATAACCTCGAACCCCAACCCACCGCCTCCTGCATCCTACACACTACCTCGGGCGACATCTCCCTCGAACTCTGGGCTCAACAGCTACCCCTCACCTGTCGCAATTTCCTCCAACACTGTCTCGACGGTTACTACAACGGCACCGTATTTCACCGTCTCGTTCCTGGCTTCATAATCCAAGGCGGCGACCCCACAGGCACCGGTTCAGGTGGAGAAAGCATCTACGATGGCGGCGCATTTTCAGAATCTCGAGAAGAAGGCGGGATATGGCCAATGGAAGAACGGCATGGGAAGAATAAGGGCATGAAAGGAATAGGCTTTAAGGATGAGTTTCATAGCAGGATTAAGTTTAACAGGAGGGGGTTGTTGGGGATGGCTAATGAGGGAAAGGATTCAAATGGCAGTCAGTTTTTCCTAACGCTTGGGGACACGCCGGAGTTACAAGGAAATAATACGCTCTTTGGCAGGGTGGAGGGTGATACGATTTATAATTTGGCGAGGATGGGGGAGCAGGAATTAGGGGAGGGGGAGAGGCCATTGTATCCGACGCGGATTGAGAGCGTGGAGATACTGGTTAATCCGTTTAAGGATATGGTTAGGAGGGAAAGAGTGGCTCCTACAGCGGTGAGGGATAAGGAGAGGAGCGGGGAGAAAAAGAAGAAGAGGAAGGTGGGGAAGACCTTGTTGAGTTTTGGGGGCGAGGAAGGAGATGGAGAGGAAGATTCGCAGCCAGTGGCGAAGAAAGCGAGGTTTGATACGAGGATTGTGATGGATGATAGGAGTGCGGTGCTTGAACCAAAACCGAAGACGAAAATATCCAAGGAATCGAAGAAAGTCACGAAACCGGTGTCTATAGAATCTTCTCCTGAACCTACACCCCTTCCACCACCCAAAAGCTTACCGAATCGCACAGCACAGACCGGGCGAGATATCTCCTCATCACCAGAGCTGCAAGTCCAAAAAGTCCAGTCTGCACTTGAACGCACGAACGCCCAAATTGCGGAACTAAAAGCATCCTTGAAACGAAACATCCAAATAGCACCCGAACCCAAAAAGAAGAAATCCGCTCTGGAGGAAATGATGCCCTCTACATCTGTTAAAGGCCGAAAACGAATAGCTGGAAAATCATCTGCTGCGAACGACAAAGCAGCCCTAGATATCCTTCAGGCCTTCAGATCGAAATTAGAAGCCGCACCACCCGAAAAGGAAATTTCCAAATCCACCTCTCTCCCCAAAAGCAAGGATGATGGAGGAGTAGAAACAGACGAAGAAGCAGCATTATGTGATTTGCATTTCATAGCGAACTGTCAGTCGTGTAAATATTGGGAAGCGAATGGAGACAACGAAGAAGAGGATGATAGTGATGATGGAGGGATTGGATGGATGAGTCATGCGTTGAGTTTTAAGGAGGATAAGTTGGGCAAGGATTTGAGTCATAGAAAGAAGGCGGAGGAGGAGTTGGTCGTTATTGATCCGAGGGAGAAGGCTAGGACGCTAAAGGAGGAGATGAAGGCGAAGAGGGAGGCAAGAGCTGGGGGGAGTGGGAGGCAGTGGGATCAGGCGAGGAATGAGAAGTTGGCTAGGAGCTCGGCGTTGGCTGGGAGGGGTGCGAAGTAGGGGGGTTAGCCCTGTTCTTTGGCGGAAATGATGCTCACACCAAAGGTGTTTGATATGGCCTGAATGAAAGATTAGCTTCTTTCATGAATAATACACATCGAAGGTAGCTCAAAAATCGAGAGAGGGGTAAAAGAGTCTGCGGGCGGTGCTTTGCAGACACCATCCATGAAAGATCCTCCATGGGGATTTTGTATCAAAGATATATCAAAACTTTCATACAGCAACTGAATATCCCTAGATCTATTCAAATTTACGTGTTATCCAACATTTTGCAATAAAAGATTAGACAAGTTTTAATCTTTATTCTCCAATGACTCTTATTCAACAAGACTAGGCAGGTATGAGCATGCCTCGATGTCTCAAGCTTTGTATGTTACATGACAAAATATGAAAGGATTGACAGAATTACGGACTCTCAAGCTATATGTGGTGTTAATAGTCATCAATACTATAAGTTATATTGTGCCTGGTCTTTGGATGAAAACGAAACATTTCCCATAAGGCTGATCAGCCTTGCGATAAACGTGTTGATTTTCCGTCTTCTGCCTTCCGCATATTATTGGTGAAGTTAGCGACAAACTTTCTACCCAATTGCTCTGCGCTGACGTCGAGATCATGAAATCTAAAAGCCGATCTATATAAAATCACAACCTGACTCACTGTATCGCAAAATTTCACCTTAATCCTTTCGCTCCCCAATGCCAAAAGAATCTCTCGTCACTCCTTTGATTGCATAAAAGAATAAAGGCCTGGAACTACTATTTCAAAAGCTGAAATAAGATACATTAATGAGACCGCGAAACCCGCTTTCTCTCAACCCAGACAACGAAAATATATGCTCCTGCAGCATCCCGAACCCTCCGCATTGATTCATCGACTACGGCGACTCTTTCGCATATTAATTACCATTGCACCTGGCTCAAAGCTTTGTCAAGAACAATAGAATTTCCGGCGGAACATCCTCAAGACATCTGCCATTGACGGCGCCCTCCTCTTTTTGGCCTTTGACAACATCAAATATTTAATCCTACCTGTCCCACCTGCTCCTGCAACAGTACCGACTGCCCCTCTCCCGCTTACCCTAGAATCTCCGCGATCCTTAAGCAATCAAAAGAGCAAACAAATCAGAACTACCAAAAGTAACGAGATTAAAAACTTCTTTTGGAGAGTCGTCCGACGTTAAAGATACCTGAAGCGGCTCGGAGGCTGCAATCAGCCTTGGACTGGACCAGAAAATCCTCAAGCTCAAGGCCAAGCAAACGCACGCAATAGCGACCAGAATACGATACACCTCTCACATCCCCAGTGGGCGAATGTACCTTTCTATGCCTCCCACAAACCCCCGAAAGCGAGCCGCACCTGGATCCTCGCCCGCGCCACAAATGCAGCAGCAACAGCAGACTTATACTACTACACCTACCCAGCTTTCCAATCCAGACTATCTGCGATGGAACCAGGGTCCCGAAAACCAAAGCTTTACCAACCCGCCTAATTATAACCCGAATCCTATTTATGGTAGCGTAGGAAACAACCTACCGCAAACCCCCTCTACTTTCGATCAATCTCTACCAGGCTCTCATTCTACACAACTAGCCCGCAGACCGCATAACCGTCAACTAGTTCCAACTAGTCAACGAATTAATTACGAGAGTCCAGGAGATCCTTGGGGTCCGTTTGGTGACGATTCGATGCTGGATCCGCAGAATTCAAATGGGGGTTTGGAGGAGAATGAGAACATTGAGCTTCTGGAAGAGAGGGCGGCTGTGGCAAAGAGAGATGCGCAATCTAAGCGGAAACAGATCCCGCCGTTTGTGCAGAAATTAAGCAGGTAAGCGTGTTTTCTTTCTTGGATTTCTTGTTTGTTAGCTAATATTTCTATTCTCTAGCTTCCTAGATGAATCGAAGAATACGGATCTCATTCGATGGTCGGATCGAGGCGATTCATTTGTAGTGCTGGACGAAGACGAATTTGCGAAGACACTGATCCCGGAATTATTCAAGCACAATAATTATGCGTCCTTCGTTCGCCAATTAAATATGTATGGATTCCACAAGAGAGTTGGCCTTTCGGATAATTCGATGAAGGCTAGCGAGAGAAAGAATAAGAGCCCCAGCGAGTACTACAACCCCTATTTCAAGCGTGGCCATCCGAATCTCTTGTGGCTCATCAATAAACCAAAAGGTGGGGTGGGAAAGAAATTAGCCAATAATAAGGGAAAAGTGAAGAACGAGGAACTCGATGTTGAGAGTGATGAAGATGGAAAGGAGGTCGTTGACGAGACTTTCGGTCCGAGCACGAATTACAACATGCAATCAAGTCGAGCAATTTCTATTGCCCCGGAATCTGGCCCTTTGCAAAAGCGAGATATGGCCGTCATTCAAGGCCAAATTTCGGAAATCAAAAACCAGCAAGGAGCTATTTCACAGGCCATTGCTCGATTACGGAAGGATCATAATCAACTTTACCAGCAAGCAGTTGCATTTCAGAGTCTTCACGAGCGTCATGAAAACTCAATTACTGCCATTCTGACATTTCTCGCTACTGTTTACAACAGAAGCTTGGAAGGACAAGGTGCTGAGAACATTTCAAGAATGTTCCAGAATGGAATTCCTCAAGATCCACAACACCCGCAACAAGGAAATGTGGTTGACATTGGAGATTTGAGAAATCAGCAACAACCAGTTCCTGGCAGTCCTTCGCCCCACCGAAAACAGCAAAGACTATTAATGGCTCCACCCGGTAGCAGATCTAATAGCACTACTCCCGTTTCCTCTCGAAATCAATACCCCCCAAACCAACAAACCGGCCACCGCTCCGGAACAGTGGAAGAAGTCTTCGAGAACTCTCCCGCTGACTCCACCTCCCACATAGTTTCTGAACCACAACAAGGAATCATGAACCTAATCAACAACACCAACGCGACTTCCCAACAGTCCTCTAATGCCATGCAGTTCCCCGACGTGCTCTCCCACTACGAAAACGCGGCCGGCAACTCTCCTCTCACTTCCGAACAACGCAGCAATATGCTCAACCTCATGGCATCTTCCTCTTCCGCCCCGGGAACAAACAACGCTCTCGTTTCCCCTTCCCCGCCTCAAGCCCTAACGCCCAACCTCGCTGATATCGTGTACACACAAGCCGAAATCGACGAGCTAATGCGCTTGCAAAATCAACAGTCTGATCGCATCAACAATCTTTCCAGCACATTACAGCCGCTCTCTCCGTCAGGCAGTATTCCGGGAATGAATAATAATTCCTATTTCGCCACGGGCCAAGGCAGTGAAGATCTGAATGCGAACCATTTGGATTTAGACCAGTATTTGGATCCTGCAGTGTGGAATAATGTGTCTTCGCCTACAGGAGGGGAGAATTACGATTTCGATGATCTCGTTACGAATGGACATGATGGTCTTGGGTATGGTGGAGATGGGCTTTATAGTTTGGGCATGGATGGCGCGGATGATAATCGAGGTGTGAATGGAACTAGACTTGGAGTTGGAGATGGCAATGCGAGGATTACAGAGACAAGGGGAAGTAGTGAGAGCGTAGCTGGCAGTCCGATAGAGATTAAATTGGAGGATCAACAGCAGCAGCATCAGCAGTCCAGGAATGGAAGTGTGGGTAGGAGTCCTAGTAAGAGGAGACGGAAGGGCTGAACTTTTATTCTTCTTTTTTCGGTTCTTGTAGAGTCTTGAATGGGGGTGGTGGATGGCGTTTTGGGATCGGTAGCGAAGGGAGGAAAACTTCATGAGATATGACACATACGGTATGGTTTGACGACCGATCGATAGATCAGGACAAGAAAAAAGAAAAAAACTCCAGTGGGGTGAGACAGATATATACTCTACTCTAGCAATCTAGTAGTCTAACGGTATAGTATACATTACTGTCACCCTAGCCTTTGCTTTTATTGTCTCGCCCCTCTCTCACTTTTATAGAGAGGGTATGTTATGGATGGGATAGGAGCCTAGGATGGGAAGGCATATAAATTCTGAAATGGTGGATTGGGGCGTTTTGCTGCACTGCTTTCTTGATTTTATGGGACGGAGGGCGATGCAGGAGAGGAGGAGGGGAAGGGTGAATAAGAGAGAAGTCCAGGGAGAAGGGGAGGAGTGATACCTAAGTCCTTTTAGCACTCAATTGATGAGATTACTAGTAGATTGGAAGAGGTTAAATGAGAGATTAAAGACATTCTACACGAAGTGACTTTTGCACTTTCAGTTGATGCGGAGTTAATTTGTAGTTGGTAAGGATGATGAGTGATAAAATAGTAGGTGGAAGCTTCCATTAAATCATAGGGCTGGTTCTAAATTTCTTTTCTTACTTGTAATTTAATTTAATTTAATCACTGACTTTACACTATGTACTACTACTACTTACTTCGCACTGCTCTTCCCAGGTATTCTGGGGAATAGGGATAGACTCTCATTTTGTTTATTGGAAAGATAAATAATCCTCTCATTTCCACCTCGCATATTCATTCCTCTTCTATACGTTATTCTCCGTATTGCTATGGAAATTTGAATCCTTGATCACTTGTAGAATACCTACCTAGGATTAAATATATTGGTACTTACTGCTTCCTTCATTTCATTAAATTTAACTAAAAAAAATGTAACTTGAGATAACTTCTCCTTTCCAATGTTCAGCTTTATATGGGTGATTTATCTTAAGTGATTATCAAAAACTAAAAAGGTTGTATTGAAAAAAAAATTCTCTAATTGAGAGAGTATGGGAAATTAGTGTCAAATTGCTTGCGGTACTGGTTATTATAGAGATATGGAAGACTGAATTGAAAATCAAGTGGGTTCAGGAAGAAACGGGAGTGTGTCAGTGTAGATGGAAAGAGTAGAAGTTGTAGAGAGGAAATTAAATAGAAAAAACGTCTAGTATTGAGATAAAATCAAGAAATATTTAAATGCTTGTAGAGTGATAGAAGTGAATAATAAAAGAAGAGAATGTCGATCTAGAATTGAGACAGAGATTGAAATTGAGATAGAGCTAGAGATAAAGTTCATAATTGAATCTGTTTTCCAAGAAAGGCTAAACTGAGTCGACTGCATTCTTATTAGATAGGTGTTTGATGTTAGATGAAAACGAAAGATAAAAAGATAATATTAACAATAAAATAAAATGAAGTAAAATAGGAAAGTACTGAATTAGAAGAATTATCAAAAGAAAGGGAAAGTTCTTTCGAAGGAAACGATGTATCCCTCCGATGAAATCTGGAGAAAAAAAGACAGCATGGCGAATTCTCATGCCAAAGATAGTCATCGTCGGCCTTGCTTAGGGTTCGACTTTATCGCATCATCTGCTCGAGTAAAGCAACTACGGGCAAAGGGAGTAAAGTTAATATAAAATGGGTGTCTCCTTTCCTCTCTCTCCTTGAAAGAAAGACATAGTTGAAACTCTCACCATCCATCTCTCATCGCACCATATCCATACCCTATATCCTTATTCTAAAAAGAAAAGAAAAACTCTCAAAGCATCACAAAAAAGTGAAGAGCATAAATGAGCAATCATGAAGTAGTTATCCTATTATTCCTATTCCCAAGCGCCCGCCTTGCCCATTCCATTTGATTCGATTCAATAAATGAATCTTATAACATCAACACTACCTATATCAAGCATCAAGCATCAAGCAAGCCAATAAACTAGCATCTCATCTCCTCCCTTGCATTCTTTTCTGTTCTGTTTGATCCAGTCTATCAGAGAGACAGACACGAGACCGTACAGAAACAGATTGTCATCCATCCATGAATTCTTCAACAGTACGCACACACACAGTCAACAGTAAAGGCAAAAAACAAGAAACAAAAAACGCGAACAAGAAGCAAGTGCAAAAGATTAGAGTACAGACATTCCATCAATCAGTCAATGAAGAAATGAGTATTCGCCACCCTCCACCTTTTACCAGATCCCAAACAAATTGCAATGTAAACGTATGGAGAAATTTGGTGAAAGGTGGGTTGGATAGAGGCGAAAGTGAACAAGCGTTATGGCATCAAACGCATTTGAATTATATTTGGTCGTTAAGAGTCTGAGGAATCTCGTGTATGTAGAAATAGGGAAAAGCCTAAATAAAACAGCAGATCCCACATTATTAATCGGATTCAAAGAGAATACGTTAAAGACCCGGCATCCGAATTGTTATTTTTGGATTAGGCCAGAAGGAAATCATCGCAGCGTTTCTCGTCATGGTTGCCCAGTAGTCGCTGTAGTTGGTATCCTGAGGTTTCGTTTTATCGTTCGTTAAAGCCAGCGGGTAAGTATGAAGCAAATGCATATATACTTCAAGCAAGAACAGGTGGGTGAAAGGGTTCTCCAAAGCAATGGATGCATGCTAGGGAATAAATACAGTAAAAAGACGCTGCAAAACAGCATTCGCGTTATGAACCACGGTTCGTAATGGTGAAGACAATGGCGCGTGGATCGATCCTGAACGCCAAATCCGAATCTTTAGGATGGAAATGCAGCACGAATATTTCTAGAGTTCGTAACGTCGTGAAAGATCTCGAGGATTTTTAAAATCTGGGCACTGCAGAAGGGAAACCAACTCGGTCATTACGATCGGAGGAATCTGGAATTGTATTAGCAATCCATGCTGTGACAGAGACTAGTTGATCAAACTCACCACTACCTTTGCTTGCATGACCATTTTGTCTTGATCGAGAAAAGTTCCATTCATTCGCAGGTCCTCGTGGTTGTCTCTCAACCGTTTCCCTCAGGACCGTATTTTGACCATTCCTCTGGTTGTCTTCATAGTTGCTCCCATTGGTTGGTCGTTGACTTCCAATAGGCCCAGCATTCGATCGAGGCAAACGATCGTATCCCAGGGTCATGTTATTCATGCCGTTGGAAAGTAGATCATCACGGTCGTGGCTGTTGGCGCCCCCAGCAGATGTGGGAGTCAAATTCGGAGTACCTGCAGAGGCAGAGCTAATTCCACCATACTCCGTTGTGTATCTCACAATATTCTGGGTCAAATTGGCAGGAAAGCTCGCAGAAGATAAAGCCGGAGAGGGCGTTACTGAGCGGAGATCGGCGAAAGATTTGGCAGCTCGAAGATTTTGCGCTCCACCCATACCATTAACTCCTGGAGAACCTGGAATGTCGAGAAGACCGGAACCTTGTCGTCCCAAGGTATGGTAGTATCCATCAGCGCGAGTTTCGCTGAAGTCAATCGTAGCCGCGCGGTTCAACCCTCGTCGCTGAGGCTCGTTGTAGTAAACATTCGAGACTGGATTGAGTCCTCCATTTGCCGGGGGGCTGAATCGTGTTGCCCTTTTGAAAACATGAACCTGTCGCATTTCTCCATTTCCATCGGACTTATGGTGAAGTCCCATCTTGTGTGCTAGGATATGAATCTTTCGTCGTTCTTCGGGTGTCACCGAAGGCGGGAAGATGGAAATCTCTCTCTCCGGATCGTTCTTGAAGAGGAGTAATTCCGTGTACAAAGCCAAGTTCGAAGGATCATTAAGATCGATGTCAGGATCTGAGGACCCTGAGGTACTGCTCGGGTTCGTGGCACTGTTAAGGGTTGAACCTTGTCGTTGGACCACTCCTGCTGGTGATGGTGCCCTCATGGAGTTGATCGACGCCATCGATCCTGCATTACGGAGAGTCGACATGGGCTGATGCTGCTCCTGCAGCTGACCGCGCCTCTCTCGCTTGTCCCTTTCAATACGATCCCGTTCTGCAGCTGGCAACATCTTCTTGAATTCCACCCTCAGCTTTCGGTTTTGAAGCTCATAGCCATTCAAAGTCTGTATCACGGTTTCAGTTTCACTGGCATCTGTGAAATTAGCAAAAGCCAAGCCTCTGAAGACTCCTTGATCGAAGTGGTAATTAAAAGCATAGGGCAGTGGCAACCCTAGCTGTGTCATCAGGTCGGTCAGCTCCTCTTTTTTGAGCGCGAATGGAATGTTTTTAATGACAATGGCGGTTGGAATGAGTTCGTCGTCGGTCGGAGGTGGGGAAATTCTCCGTCGGTTTTGGGGATGGGAGGGATCATAGGGGCGGTTATGCTGTTGAAGACCGGTGGAAACGGGCGATGGCATCCACTCCTGAATTGAGATTAGCATAAAGATCATGGCAGAGATTTCAAGACAAGGTTACGTTGGGAAGGCCAGCCCTTCGGCTCTGACCTGGGGCTCGCAGACGGCCCGTTCCTGCAGTTGCGCCCGGATTGTTCCCCCCTCCATAATTCCATGTTTGGGTGTCGTATTGATAGTTGGAATGCAGTGTAGAAGACGGGACCCTTTGTGGCGGAGACGGGCCGTTCAGAGTCATGCCAGTATATCGCAGACCATGGTCCTCGGCCGTGTAAAGACCGGGTATGTATGGGGAATAATTATCAAACTGTCTTGAAGGTTGTCTATTGAGGGGAACTGTAGGGTTATATGTCGAGTACCCGTTCTGGTAAAAGTTGCCATTTGAAGTTTGATAGCCACTCGTGTTTCCATTGATGGACTCGGGTGAGTGATTGCCATTGTGATTCCACTCGGGCGAAAAGCGTTGATCCATCTTTTTTGCAGCTCCTTAATGGATGCTTGTAGAGTTGTAGAGGTGATGAGAAGCTGTCGTCGCTGTGCCAGCGGGTGCTGGATACGTATGCAAGGAACCGGTGGTACGCAGGCAGGGCTTAATATCGCCTGCCCCGAACTTCACCAAGTTCGTGCAGCTGGAGCGTACCGCGATGCCTTGCGTTCAAGCGTTTGTGCGAGAGGGATGTAGCAGCTGTTGGATGACAGTGCAGTAGACAGCTGTATGATCCAGGGAGGCGTCGTGGGAAGATGACAACAGTAGAACTTGTTCGTCGAGTACTTTGAACTTTCGTTTGATTTTTTTCTCCCTACTCGATGGGATGAAACCGTGGGGGGGGGGTTGTAAGGGCGACCGTTCGTGTGTCTCGTAAAAAAGGGGAAGGAATGTGTATTCGTGATGGCAGAAAACGAGGCCGTGGCAGAGAATACGAAGAGAAGAGAAGCGGTGGACGATGGGCTCTATATTGAGGGTTGGAGATGTGGGTTGAAATGACACTGCTCTGCCCTTTTGAAGTGTGCGATTTGCAGTAGGAGGAAGTAGTGAGTGTAGTAGCTTTGGGGCGAATGTTTCTAAAAGAGGTGATCCAATCGGCTATTCCCCTTTTGGCTGTTAGTGTCCCCCGGGAAAAGCTCAACACCAAGAATGAAATATAATAACAATATAAGTAAATCGAGGAAGACCAACTCCACACGTGCGTAGCTCGACAGTCCTGATCTGGTGATGGCGATGAGACCGAAGTTGTTGTCTGCTTTGAGGCTCTGCCGTGCGATTATCTGGACGTTGGGGCGCAATTGCTTGATTTCGGCTTTGTGAGCGAATGATCGACTATTTGAGTTTCATATAGGTTGGGTTGGCTGGTATGACGCTCCGAGCGGAAGATCTAGCTATCTTTTGATGGATCGTAGGTGCAGACTAGTCCACATCGAATCGCAATAGTGTCGATGATATAGATAGTGATAACAGATAAAAAGCGACTTGGCCTTCTCACAGATTATAAGAGTAATGTAATAATAGTGGCATGCCGAAGATGTTTGCACGGCCTTGGGCGAGGGGTCTATATTTGAAGCATGTTGTTGCTCATGCAACGCAGCCAGC
The DNA here is from genome assembly GCA_003988815.1 of Chlorencoelia australis. NCBI lineage: Eukaryota > Fungi > Ascomycota > Leotiomycetes > Helotiales > Cenangiaceae > Chlorencoelia > Chlorencoelia australis. The sequence continues at coordinate 247,042 of QYAN01000020.1, forward strand.
AACAAGATAAATGGGTCTCATATATAACTTGCATTTCCTACCTGCACTTTTCTATATGTGCTTTTCAGGGGAAGCGATGAGGCGTTAAAGAAGATTAGACGTCTGGTCATTACTTCTTCCGGGGCAATCAGGACCCGTCCTGCTGGAAGGCGAAGATAGATACGCCTTGGAGCTGAGTTGCTCTCCATTTCTTCTGATGCTTACGATATCCTTTGCGACGGGAAGCCTTTTGTCTGGATGCTGTTGTCGTCCAAACAGAGTGCTAATTGCAGACTCCACACAACAATTGGTTGCGCAGTCCTACCTGTCGGTGAGTGCTGAAGGCTTCTGCAGCTTCGGTTGGCTCAGCAGCTGGATGACTTGCTCTAGTGCTCTGCAGCTTTGGATAGACCCTTGCTGCTAGAGCCAGACTTGGCACCAATGTATCTCGGCGTGCGTAGGCTAAATCTTATTGCGACAACGTCGTGGTTGAGTATGCAAGTATGGGGTGCATACATTGTACCTTTGTCCTCGAATGAGGGCTGCAGGAGTTCTTGGGATCGAGGGATTCAGGGGTATCGTTTGGTGGAAAATGGATTCCAACAAACTTTGCCCTCATTTCTTTCATATGCAAGCCAAAGCACTCAATTCTGCAATGAGGAGTCCTTGCAATAAGCCAATAAACATTCGAACCAGTTCCAAAATCGCCGTCCATTGCCGCTCCTCGTCATTTTCGCCTCGATTTGAGACAAGAGTCTGACTAGATATTGCTTGGTGCGGCCCAGAATCAAAACAAATCAGCTGGAACCATACGTAAGCGGTATAGCTATGTTCATGAATTGCTTTCTCTTCTTCCTATCAATAGTTTCCTTTTAAAGCCAAGGCCTAATCGAGACGTTCTAATTGCAAATCTTCCAGTGCATGCATCATGATGCACGTTTCATACTCCATCCGGAGATGTTTTCTTCGACCTGGCCCCATCGTTGCCCCTTCAATACATACTAGTCTCTCCCAATCATTTCAGTCTCATTTCGCCTGTACCATAATGCCAACCAAGCTGACAACTTCACGATGCTTTGGAGGACTCCGCATTCGAGACAGAAACTTCAGTGCAGAAGAAAGGAGACGTAGTGTATCTTTCTGTCGGTCTCCTTACCCGCTCAAAACGAGCTTCTCCGTCGGGCGAAGCGGGTGAAGATCAAAACAATGGCGAGCCTCCACGGTATCGTGGCAAGAGCAAATGAATCAGTCTCGCAGGAAGACGGCCAACAGTTTGTATCGGAAATTCTCCCTGAGATCATTGGTGATACATAACAGAGCACTTCCAAAGATGGACCGAAAAAGTCAAATTTCCGAAGCAAGATTCCCATCAGAGCCGAACGGAAGCGATACCCAGCCCCTTAGTCACAATGAATTCTTCTGATCCACTCTACCGTTCAAGCAATTGTACGAACACCAGGTTTATCCATCGGCAGTCAAAAGCCGACTCCCCTTCTTTGGACAAATCTCTGTCAGATGAGCGATCTTCCTGAAACCATAGCCCTAACCGATGTTCTGGTGGCCACCCTACGAGCCGGAAGAAACGAGCTAAGCCCTTACTCGATAAGCTGGTGATCATATCGGCTTGTGTATCCGTGCTAGATCCGATAGGTATAAGTACATGGGGTCGAGAAAGTCACGGCTATCTTGCAGGTTTGGCTGCATGACTACAAACTGTCGGGGTCGGATCCAGTCACGATGACGACCAGGCTTAAAGGAGAGTGTGGGAGGTAACACAACATGTCTAGCTGCCACCCGATGCTATCCATCATCTGGGCGTTTTGCTCATGTATTTTCTTTTTTACATTGAATCATTGAACCATTGAGCCATTGAACCCTTTAAACCATTGAACTATTGAAGCTGTTGAATTGTTATTGTCCACACACCTGGTGCACTCGCTCGTTTATCGCTACCCCTGACGGACAAGCAGCAATTTTCATTAAAACACCAAGTTTTAACTCCTGTTATTTAAAAACTGTTTATTCGTAGTGTATTTATGAGGGAGGAATAATAACCTCTTGCGCCTTCTTCCTTTCACACTTCCATCTTCTTTCATACTTCTTTTCAGGCTTCACAGTGCCATGACTACGAAGGTGAGGCAAATGCTTCATGGAATATATGATCCGGCCACACCAAAAATGACTTGTTGCGGAACAGGTTGTAAGTAACTATTCCCTGTCGCTGATCTCCTTTGTCAATAGTTTGATGGGGCCAATACGACGCGAAGTCATCTATTTGTTCTGATGGGCCTTTGTGGAACATCCAAATAACATTCCGCATGGCAAAGGAGAAGTGGCGAGAACCCAATATGATCTTTGAGATCATCTCCATGACGGGTCATCCCAGCTTCCCCCCCAGACGGCGATTTTACAGCCGAACTTGTTTTGCTAATCCAAATTTCTTTTCCCCTTCAAACCTACCAATCCCCATCGAAAATGTATTCATCCCTTAATCTATTCAATCATCCCATCCCAGGTATCATGCATGGTTCTTCTGATCTTACACAGCCCAATCTATCCAATCTTCAGCACCACTCATTTACTGCCTCAATATCCCATCCTGTTTCATCCTTGAGAGGCACTTATATCCCAAAACAGATTTCAGAGTCGTAGGTGTAGCTGAACCCTTTCAGCGTCTGAATATTTTGTAAAAACGTTGTCGTCTGTCTCCTTTTGGGTTATCAAACCACCAACGTGAAGTTATAAGCCATGACGCTGTATCGTTCATTCTCTTTTGCTCTACCCCTTGGATAAAAAGCTAGTCTTTTCTAAATTTTCTCCTTCCAAGCCTCCCATTCCATTCATTCAGCATGCAGTCTGAACTTCTCTTTCGCGCTAGTCGCTTTGTTTCTTTCTATCCTTACTATTGCTGGTCTAATGGGTGTTAAACGCGAAAGATATATTGTTCCATTAACCACGCCTGACCAAATATCAGACTCGACCTTCAAGGAGAGCCGGATCTAGGTGGCAGTCTCGGGGTTTCAAACATCGGTGATGATAAGTCCACCACCATATTCAGAAGCCCGAACTATCAAGAAAAACATCAACACTAGCTGCCAACTTCACTCTCGCCTCAATCACTCTACAAAAGCAGAAACCAAAACGGGGACCAAAATAATCATAGCAGAAGCCACAACTTGTGTTTTTTGACAGTAGGAAATTGAAACCAAATCACCGCGACTTGAACAGAGAAACAAGGACAATCACACAGAGTCAGAATGCTAGCGCCACAGCTACGATTATAAAGACTCAAACCATCACTCATATTTAGACTCAAAATTCCGGAAACGGTCCCCCCTCCAGCATCAATAGCCACCGCCCTCACCCTCTCCTCGTCTCCGAAAGTCCAGACTCAGACACACCCCCAATCCTCTAGAAGTAGCCAACAGACCATCACTTCCTCAGGCAGTGCGCAAACCACCGTTTCCATCCTCACTCTAGCCCAAGCAACCGAGACCACGAACACTCAGCACCAGCAATAGAGGAAGCACCACCATCATCAGGAGGAGATGGAGGTGCAGGAGGGACGACAATCATTGATTATTGAAGGACAACCGAGCCCGCTGGAAATAATTGAGGTTACGAGTGTGATTGTTCTTACGCAGCTGGCCGAGACAGCGGACCCAGTCTGGTAAAAGGACTACGCAGACAAAGACTACTCTGCCGGAGATAATCACGAGTACGATTACGCTGACGCAGGCGACTGTTGCTACGGGTGCGCCGTATGGGAATCTTACTTCTTTGCCGTGGATAGAATAGGGAATAGAACGGGTGTCACATCTCCAAACATATTGACACCTACAAGTCCTAAACAACAGTACTTCATCCCATTTGAAAAATATCACAAAGCCCAATACTTCAACAACTGCCGAATCAACATCTACAGTAACACTACTCGCTTAAAATACTAGGCTCGCACATCTAACAGCGCTGATAAGCACACTAGCGGCAGCAGTAAAAAATATAAACACTTCCAAAAGTCAAATCTATATTTAGTAGTTCACCATCACCTCCTAAAGCTACCTCTCCTTCTTGAAATATAATTAAGAAAACAGCTACGACTTCAACGATGACAAAGACGACAGCACCATATCCTATAGTTGCGAGCTCAGGTGTTGGAAATGGGTGCTAGAGTTAGGGATGATAATAACCAAGGAAATAGAGCTTCGATTAGTATTTCAAAAATTTGAGGAGAGGGGAAAATGTAAGGAGCGAGTGAGAGGGAAGGCGATGTTTATTAGATTTAGTGGTGCGAGTTGAATGGAAGATGAGGGGAATGCAAAATTTAGTATTCTCTTCTTTCCGTAGCCCTAATCTCAATGTTCCCTCTTAGCGGGCTCCCTTCAACATCTGGCATCTGCTTATCCATACATAAAAAACTATTTACATAATTCGTCCACTTCATGCAAATCTTCGTTTGCGATTAGATGATTGTTTGGCCTGATAAGGGGAAGGGGTTAAGCGAAAAGGGACAAGTACTTAATAATCCAAACTCTACCTCTAAGTAGAAACGGTGTCCTGTCACCCCAGATGTTAGTCACTGTTTCTCGGGGCCCATTTTTCCCATTCTAGATTCGAGTCGTTTTGCGCTTCCTAGAGAGTGGTCAAGATTACGTGGGGTTTTACATAGGTGGATATTTTACTGTTTTGCGCGTAGGCGAAGGATGTTGTTAATTAGGGGTTTCGGTGGGATGGGACTTGATATGCTTGGACTGAAGGAAGAATGGAAGGAATGAATGAAGGGACGAGTTGGGAAAGTGGGAAAATGAGTTAGAGAAGGGGGAGGCTCTTTGGTATGAGTATCCAACCCGTAGGCTTTTGCCTAAATACTCTTCGTTTTTCTCGTGTCACCTACCCACCTTTTGAGCTGCTTGCGTTTTGAGCTACTTGCGCCCACCCATCCCACCACTTCGTTTATTCTTTCTCTCATGTGAATGTGATATGAAAAACAATTGAATATTAGGGATAACTCTGGCATATTTCGGCAAAGCATAAATATGTGGATTGCTAGAAGTATAATGTCCTCGTTCGATGCATCCTCTCGAAGAACTAGGATCTTGGTAAAGTAGTCGAGCTCGAAGCATGATTGTAGCGCTAGGATATGGGGAAGACACCTTTTATCGTTGAATTGTATTTTGATCAAGTTTGTGTAGTAAGTTGCGTTGTAATGGTCGATGAATATTACACGAGACACTGGAAGGGTTGAATATTCCGAGCAAGCTGTCAATTTCTTAGATTCATTATAACATATCTAAGCATTAGTTTATTGGTGTTTTTTTAGTAACTAGGTACTTACGGAACTTGCCTTGAAAATGTTTCAAATGTCTCAAGCAGCATCCCCTCCGGTATTCGTTCCGGAATCAACATGGACATCAGGTTCACCACAGATGTTGCATCTGGAGATAGCTCATGAAGTGCAATATTCCATAGCGTATCTAACTTCTTTCATACTGATAAGTAGTATTTGATGAGTTATTGACTTATCCTCTGTGGCGTTTATAGATCCTTGAGGACTCTGGAAAACTACTTCGTAGATTGAGTCTTGTTGATCCATCTAGCACAATGAGCGATAGCTATCGGAAGTCCACCAAGACTTTGAGATATTGCTCGAGCCTCTGCCACGTCAGAGATTTGAATACTGCTTCCAGAAATTCGAAGAAGTGTCTTGGTTGGAGTATCGTAATATTACTAGCGGCTATGAGGCCACTCAGGAGCGATGACTTCCCGTCTTCCGCAATGTCATCATTTTAACATCACTCTTGTTTGCTGCACTGAAACGAAATTCGAAATACTTGACCTCTGCCTTCCAATTGCGATTGAAAGGCCCTGTACTCAAGCAGCTCGATTGGGACTTCTGGCGCTGCAATCGCTTACCGTGCTTTTCGAGTATTTGGTTCTGGAGGTCCTTAGAAGATAACGAGATTTTAGCTTTTCCTAGGACAAACATTTCTCTGCATATGCGATTGCAACAATGGAAAGGAAAATGGAGTCACAAATCTTCATTTTGGAAAGAATTATAAGCGACTCCTAACTAAGCAGGATCGGTGTGTAGGCGCTCTTCGTGCTGATAATGACTGCATCATGTCATAACACGGCCAAAAAGGCAACAAGACAAAATAAACGCTGTAACATCTCAGCAACCTCCATCGCCTTCTTCAGCTTCCTCTGTTTCGTCGTGCTCGTCGTCGGCAGCAGATAAAATGCTGATTAATACAAGTTTTACGCCGGAAATTGAGGCGGTGAAAGAGCGCTTGAGACACGTCCGCCCCAATATCACCAAAATCATTGAAGCCTCTGGATCTCACGGCCTCACGATTGGAATCGCTCATCGTGGCCTTACTGTTTGCATCGATACCTTTGGCTATCGCGATGTTCCAGCGAGATTACCCGCTGATGAGCATACATGATACAATATCAACTCCTTGTCGAAAGCTCCCGTTGCTATGCTGGTCGGTATGCTAGTAAACGAACAGAAACTAGCCTGGGACACACCGATCCGGAGCATTCTTCCTGAGTTTCGAAGCTCGAATGAGGAAGTTGCACGAAATGCTACAGTATTGGACCTCCTTTGTCACCGCACTGGCATCAGTGCACTTGATGCTCTCTGGTTGCAATCAAACAACACAATTCTCCTTGACAAAAATCAGGGTATTGCGTCCTTTGGCTATCTAAAGTCAAAGCTCCCATTTAGGAGTGGATTTGTCTATAATAATATGGCATTCGCTATCATTTCGCTCGTGATAACAAAGGTCACTGGTCTTCCACTCTCAGATCTCCTGGAGAAGAGAATTTTTAAGCCTCTTGGGATGACTAGATCAAGCACATCCTGGGAAACAACCGATGATAATGTCGCAAAATCTTACCAGACACTGGAGGACTTGTCTGCGTGCGAGGTAGTTCCTGTTATGATGGGCAATGGATCTCTTGTCGAGGCAGCCGGTGGGATCAAATCCACCATCCACGATCTTCTTATCCTCTATAAGGCCTTCATGAGTGCCGCAAACTCTGAGTTTGATACTCAAACAAACGCTATCGATAATTCCATATTCAAGCAATGCAGAACTCTTATATCCACGCACGCCATCCTACCCGGATTACACCTCCGCGAGCAAAGCTATGCTGCAGGCTGGGGAAGAGTCCAGCTCCCAGGGCAACTCGGAAATCTCTCCTGGAATGTTCTATTAGGTGAAGAGCCTGTGTCAGGGAAAGGCTCAGAATCCCGTCTTTGCGTCTACCACCATGGATGTATGCCTGGCAGCACGTCAGTCGTCAACCTCTTCCCCGAAACCGAAACCGTCATCGTTGTGCTCCAGAATTCGCTAGCCGCCACCGATTCAGCTGATTTCATTGGCCAACTTTTAGCAGAAACAGTATTCGACTTCAATGTCAAAAATGATTACATAGCTTTAGCTCGTCGCTTTGCCACCAATAACCTTAACCATCAGAAGACTCTCAAAGCTGAATTGGAAAAGAACCAAATTCCAGGAACGATTCATAAACCTCTTAAAGTATATATCGGCACCTACTGGAACAGCATTCGCAATTTCAAGATCGAGATTTTTGAGAGTGGATCGGAGCTGAAGATGAGATTGCAAGGACGAGAAGATGAAGAATATGCGCTTAAGCATTATCAATATGATACATTTTCGTGGCTACTGACCCGTAATGAAGCAGCGAGAAGAGGGCGAGTTATTTCTGATTTTGAGGCACGGCATTATCTGATTAATTTTAAAGAGGGAGAGGAGAGTAGCAGTGTAGGGGCTTTGGGATGGGCTTGGGATCCAGAGTTTGTGGAGGATGAGATTTTTGCGAAGGAGGGGCGATGAAGGTGAAATAAAATAGGAGGGAATAGGTGAGATGATCAGTATAGTGAAGAGTTTCATGCGAGGGGCTGGGAGTTGACCTTGGATAATCAGGAGCGTTGACAGACTAAAGGTGAAATTCCTATGCAAATGGTTGGAACAATCTCTAACCATGTATTGTTAATACCCCCGTTGTTAAAGTTAACAATGCAAGTAAATAAAGGTCAAGCAAGGTATAGTTTATGCAAGCACCTGAGAACCTTACTCGTCGTTCCATTTGTATACTAGTGGATTGAATCCTGGAGCATATATGCGACCTTTGCCTCCATGTTTATTATGCTTTCCCATGGCTCGGTTTTCGGTGCTGGTCCACACAATAGTTGAGGGATCTCGCTGGGAGGTGCATCATTTGTTTGAAACAACACGCAGAAGTGTTTGAAATTGTGTCTATATGAAACGAGTCAAACAAGACTAAGAATCCGTCTACCCATGGAATCAAAATGAACAGAAAATACGCTACATGGATTCGCATTGCCAAGTGCCCGAAAGGTCAGGAGATGTGGATCCAGGTGATATGGCTGGCAGTTGATTGAGTTGTCGGAATGGTCACGAGAACTTTTTACCATGTACTTAGGAATTGCAAATTTCAATCGAGATTGTGGTAGACCTCAATGAAGTTGGATCAGCGTATTTACACTTAAAGTTAAAAGAATGGCAAAAATAAAATAATGAGTTACCCCTGAGTAAATTGTAGCAACTCGCTTAACTGTGACTGCTGCCTCGAGACATCTATTTCGAAAACAATTAGTGAACAAAATAGTTGAGAACATGTCCTTTATGAGTCTGCAGAAGTACCAAATATTGTGCTTGATTGGTATGCTTAATCTGGTACCATAATATCTAAAGTAGCCCCGTGTCAACACTTCCCTTTACCGTGACTACCGCTATGCTACTAAGTAGGTAAATTACTCGCTTTCGATGCCTTTGAAAGCTTAGCTCCTTAGCGCTAGATAACGGTTGGAACTTGCCTCTATGCTTTGAAATGCTTCTTGATTACTGAGCTTTCAAAGCCTATTACTTACTACAAAAATGATCCTAGCTTCATCTTCGTGTAACTACCCCTATTTTTAGTTTCGGAGCTCCTCGGAGAATTTTGGTTGCCACTCTCTTAGTTAGTCAGGACTTTTGAACCTTAAATTTGTCTATTCTTTTCCTAATAAATGGAAAAGGGACAGTCAAATTTACATGCTTTTTGCCTCAACCTACGGTCCTACTTAATTCAATAGGAACATCACAATTTGTGCTTTCAAGGCAAAGAACGTGGAGCGAGAAGAGATACAGTTCACGTTATCAGCATATCATGGATGGAGAAAGCGATTAATACTTAACGTCTATCCCTGCGTCCCGAGACGCACCCCGTAACGAGACAAATCATAGGTACTTCGAGTTCAAGCGACTCAAAATCTGTGAACGCGTTAAAATTTCTATTTATTTTCATTTCAGTTGCATTATATACTTCCCCCAAATACTCCTAACCTATTAACTCTGAAAACTATTATTGTGTCGTCGCCGCTCCCTTGAATTTATAGAGAGCCTCCTTTTATACTACAATAGGACCCCTTGACTTGCGACACTACTAAGTATTACAGTAAGCTTTTTTCACCTCTTAAACATATGGAACGATTATACCTCCTCCAATCAAGCGAGCAAGGACCCTGGTCAGCTGCGTCGTAGTTACGGTATTCTCGGTAAAATTTATTGTTGTAATGCCGTAATACCCCGTGACTACTAAACTGTGGATTCGAAGTTGTGGCTGGGGCGGATCTTGCCGAAAAGTTCCTGTTTCCCAGGCAGCCACTTCCAGCTTTTCAGTTCCAGGCTTTCAGTTCCAACCTTTCAGTTCCAGCTTATCACTTCTGGCTTTTTCACATCTGCGCTTTTCACTCAACCTGCTTTCTGCGCTGCTTGAAACGACGAACCTCTTCGGTTTCTAGCCTTGGCCTCCAAGTAGATTATTGCTAACGAATTCGAAGATGACCTTGTCGATGACGGAGTCCGTAAGGGTCGAAAGGTTGCCGAGAGGAGCACGGTATCAGCACGCAAGACTGTGATGACTTGGCGGAGACGTTAACAGCAGCTCAGATGGTGACAGAACTGCACCAGAGCACGCGTTCATCACACAGATCCATTGCTGACACTCGATAAGTCAACCAAAATATCGGCTTATACGTCCACCCCGTCCAACGCGCGCAAATTATACCGATTATGGAAGCACTTCCAGCAGCGTTGGTGCTCTGTTGGTCTGCGAGCACTCTCCGAGTCGAGTGCCCCTTCTGCCTCAGTTCCCATAGGCATGGGGTCGGGGAACTCCCAAGAGACATGCAGAGGACTGCCGATTGCCATATATTTCGTGACCGATCTTATCGAATCCTGTACCCCGACGAAGAGTCCGACTTCACTGTCCCTTTTGGCTGGGAGTTAGACAAAGGAGAAAGCATGGTCTACACTGTGACCCACCAAGGCCGGCTCTGTGATCCTCTTTCGCTGAGGTCTCCACCCCGGCGTCTGCTCGATGAACACCCGGAACTCGAGCCGGCTAGATGAGAACGATAACGTTGCCGCAAAAGATGAGATCGCGGTTGCAGACTCTCTGAATAGCATGAGATTGTCTGATTCCGAAGAACTCGACAACCAGCCAACCCATCCCGATGATGTATGGAGAGATTTCATGCACGACCAATCCTTTCGCTCCAAATATTATCTTTCGGTATGCTGTTTAAAGGATATGGAACAACTCAAAGCTGTTTTCCGCGAATATCCCGAAGACTCATTTGCGAATGCCGTTGATCACGAAGGGAGCAACGGGATCCTTCTTGCCGCAGCTGAAGATGCTGGGTTTGGATACTGTCAAATGGTTAGAGCAGAAGGGAGTCTCCATTGACCAGAGGAACTATTACGGTAGAACTGCATTGATGGAGGCTTCTCTGTGGGGACGTCTCGAAACCGTCCAATTCCTCATTGATAGAGGTGCAAGTATATATGCAGAGGATGCTAACGGACACCGTGCAGCCGACTTTGCCGCTGATTCTGAACGGAACGAAGAAGAGCGCATATCTCGAGCAAATGGCATAGTGATGGTACGCCCGGACGCGAACAGGAAGCGGAGACAAATTTTGGCTTGCTTGACGAGACACGAAACCATGGGCCGAGGTTCCCTCAATGGGGCGGAGCCATCGCAAATCCATCAAGGGTATTTTATCAAGATATCGCCGAACCTGCTTTGGTATACAAGGTATGATATCGGACCCGGGGAGGAATCCAAAGCATTCGCGAGGCTTCATCGAGGAGCGCGGTATCCTGTCATCAGTGCAATGAGTGACTGCTCGCAGGGTCATAGGGCGGACGTTCTGAACAATGAGATATGGACGGAGGAAGCACAAGACCTTTGCAGAACCATCGGCTTCAACGTCTCACGGAGCTTCGCATCACACGTAGAGAAGCAGCTCATTGCGTACTACATGGATCGGCACTGGATTTTGAACGAGGATGATTGTTCATCTGCAAGCATGGAGTCGTCGCAACATACGAGCTTGCGTGACGTTCTTCCCAACAAATTACAGATGTGCTCTGACTGTTCGGATTTCTACGATCAATTTTGTAATTATTTTATGAACGTTAAAGTGCGGATCGTTTGTGTGGGGGAACAAGCTGGAAGCAATTAGAGCTATTTCGGCAGTACGAGCCTGCCTCAAACCGATCCGGTGCATTAATGCTCTGCCCCTCTTACGGCAATCTCCCATCCTCTACTAAAACATCTGCGCCACTGGGGCTCTCCATGGTTCTGGCACAATCTCATCTTCCGCAATCGGTGTTTGCATCACTAAGGCTCTCGATAGTGCTGGCGCTTTGCTCGTCTGCGCCATCTTGGCATTTGGTTCTGGCTCTGGCTCCTCTGGCTCTGGCTCTAGCACAGCACTTTTGCGCTTCCGACCCCGTTTTACCTTGTCTGCGGTGGCTTCCTCTGCTTCTGGCGTGGCCCTTTTGCGCTTCCGACCACGTTTACCCTTACCTTTGGCTTCCTTGACAGCGTCTTTTTCAGCACGCTTCGCTCGTGCTTCCTCGAGCTCTTTATAGCTTATGACCTTCGCCTTCCCTAGCACCAGTGACTGGGTCGCCCGTCAAACTTTAGCTTCGTTGTTGATTGTGGTCAGGAATTGAATTCGGTCCTCTTGGAGGATGCCTAGAGCAGAGGATTTCTGGAAAGCTTTGGTACATTTCTATAAGTGCCTCGCTAGGTTCTGTTTGCTCGTTTCATCAAGCGCATGAGCATCCCGTTGAATGATCAGGTTCTGCAGTGTATAAAAAACTCTGCTGACACTGGCGTCACAGGCGTTTGCGGTTCTACGTCTTGCCGACAAGACCCTACCTGCATCTCATCGGCGCTTGGAATAACTGGTTTAGCCGGGGGGGGGGGCGGGCATACTTCTGAGCACCCTATCTGGATTGAACGGGAATATGCCGCTTGCAGCGAAGCCGGCCTTGACATTCTTCGGCGTGAACGCTCTTTCCCTTGCGGGGCTATATAGAGCAGTGAAGTGCTCCTTGCCGATCGTATTTACACCTCCTTGCTCGAGTCGATCAACCTGGTCACGATACGCTCTCCTACTCTACACTCCATCATCGTGCTCGCGGACGACCCTGGATGAAAGACAAGGCCCAAGGCCAACAGTACCTCAAACCCGTACGAAGAAGAGGTTATCGTTAAGTATCTACTTCAAATGTCCGACCTTGGTTATCCGATACGAATGAAGTTTATCCCTTCACTAGCCTATAGTGTCACCCGCCATCGACCAACCACTGAAAGACCTCTCAAGGCTCCTGGTCAGAACTAAGCAAAGGCTCTAGAAAAACGCCATCCAATACTACTAGCGCGGAGAGTCAAGGCGTTAGACTGGAACCGTCACGAGAAAAACATTTATGGGAAGATCACACACTGGTTTGAGGTGGTTAAAGAAGTATTACAAGATCCGGCTGTCCTGGTCGAGAACGTATATAACATGGACGAGACCGGAGTGATGCTCTCCATGCCAGGCTCTATCAAAGTCCTTGTAAGTAAACATGACAAGCGAGACTATAGAGGTGCGCGAGTCAAGCGCACAACCGTGACTGCGATCGAATACATTAGTGGCGATGGTAGGTATTTGAACCCGATGATAATCTGGCCAGCGAATACCCATCGAAGCAACTGGACCACGTTTCCTACCCCTGGGTGGCAGTATGCGTACTCCGACTCTGGATATACCGACACTAAGATCAGCTTAGAGTGGCTTAAGCGTATATTTGATCCCGAAACCAAAGAGCGAGCTAACAAAAGACGACGCGTACAAAACCCTCGAAATCTTAGAGTTCTGTTTCGAGAACAATATTCTTCTATGTCGTCTCCCTTCTCATACCTCCCACAAGCTCCAGCCTTGTGATATAGCACCGTTTGCTCCACTCAAGGCACATTGCCATGATGATCTGCAAGAGCACGGTATGATTTAGGCACGCCTTGCGCCAATACCTGACTGGCTCTGTCCATACCAGCTCACCGTCGTGATAGTGATGAATGGAGACGGGCGAGAGGGCAGCGGGAAGGCAACCATCTGATGGGCACGTGCCATGGAAGGTTCGAGAAACCAATTGTCCCACACTTCCCACACTAGCGGCCGCGTAGATGCGCCTGCTGTCGTTACCGAATTGGGGATATTCAAAATGCCAATACACTTGCAATGCTCAGGCCCTCGGTCCTTAAAAGCAGTCATTAAAACCTGGGTATTGCTGCCACAGTTCACACTCTCAGCGTTAAGATGACGCCCCCATTTCCAGAGTATGCCATAGTTCCCCTCGTGCAGTTGAGAAAGCTCTAACGAATGACTTTGATTTTTTGGAACAATCTCCTCCCGAGCCTTAGGATCAGCTCTCTAAGCCACTGTACACTTTGATTAAGGGTGACTTGTCGGAGGCCCAAGCCGGTTGCGCGATATGGAAAGACACAAGCAAAGAGACGCTCGAGCGGTTGGTTCAAGTTAGATATACTAGTGACTACTCAATACCGAATTCGAGGGAGTGGAATCGGGTCCTCAAAGAGCAGAAGCGGACGGAGGAGGGGTATGACTCACTTGATGAGCTGAAAAGGGGCTTGCGGAGAAGTAAAAAGGACGAAAAGGACAAAAAGGACAAAAGAAAAGGGGCACAAATACTGCAGATGCGGCTGGCTGGGGATCAGTGTTTGCAAGGCCCGTGGCAGATGAAGAGCCTGAAAAGCTGCCAGAATCAAGCCCAGTCTTTCGAGCAGGACGAGATAGATACCCAGAACCACTAACACCGCGTCTATTCCCAGCTGACTTCCACTCCCTGGAATACCCCCTCCTCACGCCGCGGAACATTCACCTTCACACCTGCGAGCCAGCTCGGCACTTCGAGCCGAACCGAAGTTATTCCAACATGTTTCTCGCGCACGCCTCCCTATATGTCTTAGCGGATTTCTGGCTTATTGACACGGTGAAAACCTTGGCCTTATACAAGCTGCACAAGACATTGTGCATATTCCAGCTCGACGATAAAAATATTGGGGATATTATCGATCTTGCAAGATATGCGAACTGTATTCTCTGTACTACAAATTTGAAAAAATCTTTAACAAATTGGCCCCCCTCCGCAAGAAGTTCCGTAAATCCAGTATGAAGAGAGAGTACCGCAGCGTTTAGAGCCATGTACTGACAAACCATACTCCTCAATCCGCCGATTCCTTCCTCCGAACCTTTGCCCTCCTCATTGTACGAGGTCAATACTGCTTCAATATCCAAAATTTCAAGACCTGCCCCGCCTTCTTCCAACTCGCACGGCCACCAGAGCGATAATTGGACTTCGTTGTTCTTGCTATACCCAAATTTAATGACTTGCACCACGACGGCGAACCTGACCTTGAGATCAACGGGTTGAAACGTCTCATATCCTTCCCATAGAAAAGTTTGAAAATTTGCGAGCCAGTTGGTCAATCCGGCTGCCCTCGCTGCAATGTCCAGCCTTGCAACCTTCACAGAAATCCTTCTCATGTGGACCTTTGCCCTTGCGCGAGAAATCCGGAGGTTCCAGCTCAACTCCACTCCACTTTTTGAGACGATAGGCAACCCGCTCTGCGTACGAATCGTCTAGAATTGGCTTGCTCAACCAGTTACACGCCTTACAGCGTTGATAGTACACTCTTGCATTGTATTGTTGGCCCTCGTACATGCGAATAGTGATGGTGATTTTCATGCTTGTCCATCCATCCGACCGGCATCGTTGGTTGTGACAGCTAAATCGGCCCATGATACTAGTGTCGTAGGTTTGGATACAGCTAACATCATCGTCGAGGTTATGAAAAGTAAAATGAAGGCCATCGTTGAGCAAGCGGGACACATTATCGTGCATTAAGGGAAACATGGACCATTTTGGTCGCTGCGTTTTTCTTTGCGTTTGTCGTTGCGTTTGTCGTTGTGCCATGGCTGAGGTAGTAGCAACTCCGGAGGAGCAGAATTTAAGGGTTTCCGAGAGGAGGACTTGAAGCATATAGTAATATATTATTTAGTCTACCATTTTCATTATTGCAATTCAAACCGACTTTGATTTCCTCTCAGCCTATGAGCCTGCATTCCCGAAGGGTGTGGGAGTACAAGACTAGACCTACTAGCATACCCCGCCCCCCTCTCAGCCTATGAGCCTGCATTCCCGAAGGGTGTGGGAGTACAAGACCAGACCTACTAGCATATCCCGGCCCTTGAGCTTTGGATCGTCTCGAATTGCTTTTTCCTCAATCCAACCACGAAAATGGTATCACGCCAAACACTCGATGGTTTCCACGTCTGGCACCACGTTTTATTGCGCTACTGCATCATAATATGAGGAAGCGAGCATTAATTGGCCAATCCTGCGTCCGTCACCAGCAGCGGAGTACATTTACCGAAGTCACGTAATGAGGTGGACGAATCCCCACCAGTCGATGAACCAGCACCAGTGCCTAGGTAATCCTCAACCCTCTGAGCCTTGCTCGCAAGCGACCTGTTTCTTCATCTGACGTTGCTCTTTGCCTCTCCCTCCGATGAAAATCCAATGGCTAACCTCTCGGTTAAGGAAATTCTCTCACGGATTCCTTTGTCAACGAGATATTGTCAGCGAGAAAAGCTAAGTTAGATCAAAAATTGAAGATCCCTTATCTCTCTGTCTATCCCGATGTCCGTACCCTCTGTTGAGGACAGTTTGTCACTCATCTCACGTTGACCTAGCTCTACGAAGGCAGCATCCAAAGCCAATTCTCAAAATCAACTCCACTCAGCCTTGTGCCTCTGCAGAGAGTCCTTTAGCTACCCGCTTCATCCTCATCGTAACCGGGCTGTCATCCCCTTCAATCAGACGTCGTGCGTCGTACGTTCTTTCGGCGAAAACCCGAGCCCTCGGTTTATCTCCGCTCTCGATGGCAATGTCGTATGCATCCTTGTATGCCCGAGAGATACTCCCATCCCAGATATCCTCTTTTTCAAATAAACCAAACATCTTATGTAAAAGATGGAGTGCCCTCTCCGACTCCAAGCCACCCCAAAAAAAGTTTCCAATCGAGCTATCAATAGTTTGAATTTCCCTTAGCCGGGCGTCACTACGCTTTTGCTAGGCTCAGGGCAGTGAGCAGAGCTCGCATTTGCAGTCGAACTTGAACTTTTCCTTCAGAAAACGCTGCCGGTCTGCATACTCCGACGTGATCGCCAGGTACGTAATTGTAATTTCTTCTCCCTCTTCAATATCTCGGAGTGCATGGATGGTGAGCCGCCCTATGTTCTCATTCCAGGTATTCTGAGAGTTGTGCCTGCAAGAGTGATTGATGCGAGAGGCCTCGGGGAACAAACCGCCGGAGCTGGCCTTGGAGCCAAGAGGGAGGATGTTGGTCCTGGCAATTCCGAGAGGTTGACTGTGAGCATTTCCGTAGATGTTAGCCAGGTCAAAGAGAGTACGTTGTTGGTCCTTATTAAGGCACTCTACCTCCTTTGCAACGATACGCTCTAAAGCCTCGATGTCGGAATTATCCCGCGGAACTCTGAACATAGGAACCTCTGATAGTATGCGCGTGCCCTTGAGAATCTTGGTTGCAGCAACGAGCCCCTTTCCCTTACTAGCTATCGCCTTGATAGTATAGAGTCTACCTACCGACTCAATTTCCTTGCCTGTGGAGACTTCCTGAGTCTCGTCCAATTCTCCTGCTAGAGCAGGAGTTGCGTCGGCATCCGCTGCAGCTGTTACGGGTTGCTGGTGGAGCGGAGAGTCACGAATGTGCCGCGACCGAGATTGACAGTCTATGAATCGTTTGCCGCAATCGCAAAGCACTTTCCCGGGTTTTGGTTTCGGCATCTTCGGAAAGAGCAGTGATTTCGGCGCGGGAACTTGTAACCTAAATCAGGGTAAGTTAGAGCTCGTGACCCACACTCAATTCGGACTTGCCAGCTTAAGTAAGTTGCTCCGCCACACGCGTGACATTCTACGCCACACACATGACCAGACTTAAAATAGTGGCTGAGTAAAGTTTAGCGAGCCCGGGTTTATACAAGTATTTTGTTACCAGGCTAAAGCACATTAATAAGCACTAATTTGAAGCTAAAACATGTGGCGTTTTATGCGCTTGAAAAGATCGACAGTATAATCAAATATAGTCCTTTTCTTTCTGCTAAGGTGGCCCCTAGAGGAGAAATAGTTGAAGAAAGTGACCTTTTAAGTACAACTTCGTAGACCTGCTAAGAAAAAAGTTATGACTGCTAAAGTACAGATTTGTCTCGTGACGGGGTGCGTCTCGGGACACAGGGATAGACGTTAGTGGTCGAGGAAAAGCGTTGCTTTTTAAGTGAACGAATGTAGATACCCCCGCCTTTTCACTCTTGTCCCCTCAGACCTTTAGCTAAGGCAAACCTAACAGACATCTCCACCAACCTCACTGACCTCGAAACGGTCGCTGCGAATCTTGCTATCACTGTCACTTATACTGGATTCCCAATCGTTTTGCCAGAGATCACTCTTGCAGAGCCTGATTTTCAGCCCTCATCTAGGGATGGTGAAAGCTCGTAGTTCATGGGAGTTGAGGCTGTGTTGGGGGTGTGTTAGGGGATGTGAAGGCTGCGAAATTGAGCACTCGATGAACTCTTACTTCTCCTGCTTTCTAAACTTGTGTCTGTAAGTTGACCCGCCAAATTCCATCCTCATGCAACCTTCTTCCTAAAAAGCACCCAAAAAAATCTAGTTAACTCAAATGCAACGGCGCCGGCGAATTTTATGATTATTGATAGATGCGTGCTGGGACGTCTTTCTAGACCACTAACTTCTGATTCGCATCATACAAAAATGCCCAATTGCGTGAAATGTGAGAAATCAATAGAGGAATATCGATTGAAAAATATGTATTATGAGCAAGTGAATCGTAATATCATCTGTGTTTTGGGTTTGAGTATTTAAAACTTGGCGGAAAATGTCGCCCCATACTTCCTGATTTCGAGCTCCCCACCGACAAGAGACACCTCTCTTTTGCCCTGCTCCGCTCTGTGTCACTAGACACGAAGCAGCTACTAGCAGATTAGCGGCGGCACTGAATTACTCTCTCTCTCTCTTCATGAACCCATGCCGTTGCAACCACCCTTTCACATCTTCCCGATCTCTCTCTACCCAGCTCGCTTTAGCCTTGATATCATCCAGTGCCCTCTTTAAGAGCATTTCATATTTCTATTTCCACGCAAATTAGCCACGCCTCAAGTTCAGCGAATTCAAAATAATTGAAATTATGGCATACCGATGTATCTTTCCCCTTGAAGAATTCTTCAACCTCTTTCATTTGATCCATCGTTGCCAAACCCATCGTGCAAGCCGTTATGAACGTGAGAGAATTGATCGCTTCAGGTTGGCTGTTCAAATTTTCCCAATTCTCCTGTAACCACTTCCAAACACTTCTGATCCCCAGTGGATGCGTAAGAAGTGAACGCAATAAACTCATTCTCTCGCTGCGGCCGAATGTAGCGTCGTTGAAAAGATCGAGCGTAAAGTTTATCATTGCAGGGAGACGACCAGAGCCGAGAGAATGGATACAGTCATTCCGTTCTTCAATGCTTTGGGTATTAAGGAGCGTCGTTTTGACAAAAAAATACTTGGAGAGTTTATTAGTAGTGCGTGAATGGTTGGATTCAATATACGAACGGCGTATCCATCGGTATCGTTCTCTAGCAATGTATCAAAAACAGCTTTGCGTAGATTAGGATTCAGCGCCCCGGGTACTCCATCACTCCATTCGCCAAACAGCTCTTCGGCTTTCTGATGCACACGAGGTATGCTTGTCGTACTTGCAAAAATAAGGGACTTAAAGTTCCGATCCGTATAGGTGTCGTCAGGGAAGATTTCCCATGGCCTCGAGTAGACATGTCGTGTCAGGATGTGACTCTGGAAGCGTAATAAAGCTTCGTTAATCTCTGGTTCTTCAAACATCCACGCTTTTCGAATATTGCTGATGGATGAGACAAGATGTCGTAAGACAAGATAGCTATTTTCAAATTTGAACTTGCGCAGGAAGGCAAGGAAATCAGATGTCCTTCCCGGCCCGATACCTGCCGCCTTCAGCGCGCAGAAATCAGATATGAGTCCTATTCTGTCTGCGGCTGAAAGGCGCGTTAGTTGATTGCTGAGTTTTCGGAGCCTTTCTAAGGGGTATGAAACCCGCCACAGCCCAGTTGAATTGCCATTCAGCTTGTAGAAGTCTAAATCAAGAGGAACTCTTGCATTTCGGGTGAAGAGAACGATTTCATCGTCGATTCCAGCCCTGGTCTTAATCTGTAAATAAAGAGGATAAAGGACTTGATCTTCTTCTTTGGACGGCGCTCTATTCTTCAAGAATCGGTGTTGTGTAACATGGATTGTGTGAGAAAGCACTTGGTCTTCCACAACTTCCACAACAGGATACCCAACGTTGCTTACCCATTTCCCCATAATACTCCCAACATTCACATCACTCTCATGCTTCAACGCATCCCACAAATCCTCCGTCGTGGCGTTTCTGAAGGCGTGGCGCTTGAGATATAGCCTGACTCCTCGGATAAACACGTCTACTCCAAGCAACTCTGACACCATCCGCAAAATAGTGCAGCCTTTGGTATACGTTATGGTGTCAAAGGACTGGTTGGGACTATTTTCAGGAGCTTGGATGGCATGGCTGAATTTGCTGGCATCCAGATCCAAGGCCTCCTGTAACCCATCCGAGCGGTAGGGGCCAGTGTTTCCGGCTACGAAATCTGTCCAGGGAGACCAATCTGGGTACATACTGGACACTGCGTTGCAAGTTGCCCAGTCTGCAAAGGACTCATTAAGCTGTTCGATAATGTTAGAGTGTGGCTCTCATCTAGAAGGGGAGGGGGGGAAAGGATCTTAACGAAGAGCTCAAATAGGTCAAGCTTTAAAAAAAAACTAGAGGAGTGTAAGACGAACCCAAGTTGCATCCCACCATTCCATGGTCACAATATTCCCGAACCACTGATGTGCTAATTCGTGGACAATGAAAAAAGTCGAGATCTGTTTTGCTGCTGCTGAAGTGTTTCCTTTTTCCGTAACAAGGAATTTCTCGTCACAAATCACACAACCCCAGTTCTCCATACCTCCCGAGTGACCAGGGACTGCAGACATATCCAACTTCGGAAGCGGGTACGCAATATCAAACGTTCTCTCATGCTGTTCCATAGCTTGGGCTGCTACTTCCAAAGCAAATCGACAGTCCTCAACGTCTCGGTTTTTGGGAACTATGATACGAATTGGGATTCGGAAGGAACTCGTTTCAACCACGTTGAAATTTCCAATGACGAAGGCTAAGAGGTAGGTCGACATTAGCGGTGTTTTATTAAACACCACCTTCTTCTTAACAGAAGTCGTTGTTGAAGATAAAATATCCATGTTGCTGGCACAAAAGAGGTCTCGATCCGCAATTATCGAGATTGTGAAAGTAGCTTTAGCAGCTGGCTCATCAATACATGGTAATAGTCTTCGGGCATTTGTCGGTTCCATTTGAGTAGAAGCAATCCAATTGACCTTTCCTTCCGCGTCTCTGTAAGAAGTTCTATAAACTCCAGCAAATGATGCACGCTCGTTGATAAGTCCCGTGAAACGCTGTGTAAGCTGAATCTGCTGTCCAGGGCCAAGAGTGACTGGGAGTGGGATAACTGTGGCCTGTTGGGCTTCATGGTAATGGACTTTCGGAACCACAATGACGTCTCCAGATCCAGTTATCAAAGTGGTGGAATGGATATCCAGGTCCACTGCATGAAGCGTAATGGAATTTGTGGGCGTGAGGACTTTGAAGTCGATGATCACGGTGCCTTCTAACCTTAAGTTTTCAAGATCTGGGTTGATTTCGAGATAGTAGTGCAATGGTTTGACATTTTGAGGTAGTCTGTCGTTGGAATTATTCGGCTTGAATCTTCCTGCAAAGGGATTTATCTGCTCACGAGGCATGATTGAAAGCGGTTGGCAGCGAATAGACGTCTTTAGGACAACAACGGTTATCTCTTTTCGAATCTCCTTGCGCCTGGATTGATTGAGATATCTTAGGATGGTATTTATAGGGAGTTCGAATTTAGATGTCAGCACATTGATGGTTACCTATTCCGACCCCTACCCCGCTTTGCCTAAGAATTCGTAATGGGGCGTCGTCAGGAAGATTCGTGGTAATCTTATGCTAACAATAATTTGAAAAAGGGCAGATTAATGGTTCTTGGAAGCAGAGATTTGAAGAGCTGAGCGTTGATTTGTTGTGGTCGAGGGATTGAGGTGCATATGGCGTAAGGTTATAGTGATCACGTGGATAACGACCACCTTTCTAGAAATTAAGAGCGATATGTTACGAATACGAGCACAAGGTACGATGATTGCACAGCAAGGATGATGATGATTTGGAAGAGCTAATGATAGATAATAGTTACGAGAGGAGAGGATTAGAGAAATGCCTTAAATACTAATACCAAGAGTTGGCTGACTAACTAGCCATCAATTTCTAACACGATTGACTCTTAGAAGAGTTATAAGTGAAACGTAATAACCTCTCCCCCTTTCCCTCGCGAATCCTGACAGCCAATCGTATTTTTGAAACCAATGGTGTGTTACTCTTTGGTTTGCGTTATTGTCGATCGCTTGGAGACCATGAATCTTGTTTTGTCTTTTTGAAGAGCTGCATTTTGCAAGTCTTAGTTATCTCCCTTAGCAGTTGCAAGCTGGGAGTTAACTTACATTCAAAGATCTGGCTAAGTTGTAGAACTCAATTTGAGTGTAGCTTTACTAGAGTTCCGATTAACACGTAGCCATTATGTTCCAGACAACTTCAAATGAAGGGACCAGAAGCTCCTTCTCATATTGCTTTTGTCCCGTTTTGAAACTGAGACCAAGGTTATCCTCTCAAGGATCGAGATTGCGTTCTCTACAATATAAATGGTGTGACAAATGCCTAGTAAGTTTCCCAGTTATCGAGGAACTCAAGAGAACCGAGGACGTCTTTTTGACCTTAGAGTTTTTTCTGATTACCATTAAGTATTCCGGAGAATACTGACGGTCTTTGGCCCATCCTTTAGAGGTACTTTCAGCACCAGAGCTGATCGTGACCACAAGCCCAGTAAGACTCAATTTCACTTCAATCTTTCTTATAATGATTAATATTCTAGGATAATTCAGAGTCACAGCGGTAAGTCTTAAGACCTTCGTCATCTCCTTCTCTACCCACCTAAAATCTTGGAAGCAGTGGCGAACATAGTGGAAGCAGCGAAGACAAATGCCACAGCGGCTCCTAAGTCTCATAAACAATTTTTTTCTTGCTATAATCAATTAGCGAGTACTCGTGCCAATGACAGCCGTCGAAGCAGCTACTGCAAGTTCCACCTAGCGCTATATTGACCGAATTTAGCGAGCACTCGTAGCACTGATGATTCGAATTAGACGAAGTTAAATAAGCTTAGATACCCTTCTCATCCACAAGCAAACACTTACTCCTAATTTGCCGGCGAAGCACCTTTAATTTTTCATGTAAGTTCCTAGTCTCTAATATCTATATTGTGTTAACAGAAAGCTGATAGTCTCCGAGGCACACCGCAAAGTTCCCAAACATCTTATACAGGAGAGCATGCTCTAGCAAATCTATGCGTATTAGACTTATGAAAACAAAACAGGCAATTCCGGAACTTCTCCCTCATGCAATTGTAAGAATTAAGCCTAAGTATTACTTACGAAAGATAACGGGAATGCAGCAGATACGGCAGTAGTTCTAACGAATCAGGTAACAATAGCAATGGTAGCAGAAACTCCTGAGGTAAGTCTTAACTTTAAACACTAAGACTTAATACGTACACAAAAGCAGATACCAACTCCACTCGTAAGACTTCCTTCTCATCCCCCTCCTCCTCCTCCTACTTCTAGCTATATGATTTTTTTTATACAAAATATAGGAGGCCTCTACGAGGGACCTAGTCAAGGCCGTTTCAGTCAAGGACACCCGAATTAGCAATCTAGGAAGCGATTCGAGCATGGAGCACCGGAAGATCCACATCCTCCGAGTGAAGCGAGGTTGATCGCTATCATGGTGGAGTGCAAACCAATGCCGAGTGAGTCAAGCAGTGGCAGATTCTATGATACTTATGGCAGAGACAGATTCGAGAGGACCTTGAAATTCAGTCGTTGATCGCGACAAATCGAATTGAAATTGGAAGGACTTTGTTCTGATTTTGGTGTGTTTGTTCGGATCTTTTGGAAGCAAAAGAAAAAAGGAGGGGAAGCATGAGGAAAAGCGTCGAGGGACAATTATTGTATTTACCAGTCAGCACATTCTTTTTTCCTTTTAATCTTTATAGTTTTAATAATTGGATTTTGAATTTCTGAACCAACTTTTCGAAGCCGAAACCAAGTATCAGATAATATTACGCAATATGTAAATTGGTATTAAAAAGCTTTCCGCGACTCGCCATGAAAATCATCTACTCCTTGAGAATTAAAGGTACGCTTTAACCTGTTCTTCGGTCCATTCCCAAAACTTATACGCACCACCAGTACCACCCTCTTTCTCCGACTTCACTGCATTTAGCAAGTCTTGGCGAATTGGGTAGAATCGACCCCATGGAACGACTAACAATTTTCGCTCAGTCAGTCCACTGCTACCCACAAACAAAAACCTTCATTGGATTTACACTCACCCCAATCGCCAGTCTTCTCAATCGTGACCTCTGGACTCAGCCCTGCAAACAATTCTGTATAAGCCCCATACACCGGCTCATAAACAATCATCTTGATCAACAGCTTAACGAAGGAGTTATGTTGTCGATAAAGGTCAGAAGAAAGATTTCCCGGGTTCAAAGGAATGCTAATCACGCCATCGGCTTTATGTCTTCTTGCGAACTCGACACCATGGGCCCAGTTCCCGACTTTACTGAGGCCGTATCGAACCATAGCTGGTTTTTGGATATGGTAGTCTAAGTTGTCTAGAGGGAGACCGATATTCTTCACGGCCGTGAATTCTGTGCCTGCTGAGGCTACCCAGACTACGCGGACCTTTCCATGAAGGCGAGGTTAGCGACGTTCCTTGGTTTGGCAAGAAGAAGGATAATATAGGGACTGAGCTCCGGGAGACACAAGAACATTGAGAACTTCATGCAGGCCTTATACAAGAGCAAAAAAATAAGAATAAAAAAACCGAAACAACATACAGTATTAGCCGGCTCTTCCTTAGCAGTCTTCACAAGTATGGGAGTCAACAACTTCGTGAACAAAAAGGTCCCAACATTGTTAACCCCCAAATGCGGCTCATACCCCTGAGCCGTTTTGCTCTTCCCATCATCAATAGCCATAACGCCCGCATTATTAAACAGAACGTGAAGTTTTCCCTCAGCAGCAAGAAACTTTTCCGCTGACGCCTTAATCGTGGTTAAATCTCCTAGATCTAGGGATAGAAAGACTAATTCTCCTGTTGATGTTGGGGCGGCCGCTTTGATTTCTTCGATGGCTTTGAGAGCTCGTTCTTCGGAGCGTGCAGCGATGTAGACTTTTGCGTTGGTCGAATATAGCATTCGTGCTAGTTGCTTGCCGACGCCTGTGTTTGAGCCGGTTACGATGTAGACCTGATAATTGGTTATTTATTCGAAATGAGGTGATTTTCAGATAGAGGCTAACTTTGTTGGAAAGATTTGGTAGATCTTTCTCGGTGAATTGAGGCTTCGGAGGCCACATTTGGGTCAGAATACTCGAAATCGTGGGTGCCATTGAGATTTCTGGACTGGGATGTGTGAAATTTGTGATATGGGGAAGAGAAGGAGAAGAGGCAGTCTTTTGAATCGATTTGGATTGGCTGAGGCTACTACGATAATGATATCTAGTTCAGAGTGGAGGGAAAGTAAGACCAGTAAACTTTGGCCGTTCGATATTAGATGCATCGAGCCTTTATACCTTGATTCCCCGGTCTCGCGTAATTTCACTCGGCCGAGTCGGTCTAGTCAAGATCTGGTTTTGCCAAGCTTGGCACGGCCCCGCACCAAAACACAACTTCACTTGCGTCACTACTAAGGTACGCGATAAATACGCCAAATTAGCCTTTGGTAGAACTAAAACTAAAACTAAAACTAAAACTAAAAAGAAAGGTTATTTATTTATAATTATAATCTCAGTCGTGATGTAGTTAGTATACGGTGGCAGATGAAACAGGGGGAAGAAAAGCCGGGAGAGTATTTTTGAAGGAGAGGTGTGGCAAGTGAAAATGAAGGAGCAAATTTTTTTTTCCTCTACGTAACTTTCAATAAGGTTGAACTAATTCTAATTAATTGTGTGGGTTCTATAATTGGGTTGAAGCTCAAGCGGGGGAAAAGATCATGTTATGGTATGCTCTAAGTTGATTTTCGGAAAGCGGTATTTTTCTACGCCTTTAGAAATATCTTGAGGGTGCTGACTAATCTGGGAGAAGGATCTAACTGATGCACTTGCCATGTACCCCAACAGAAGACCTCCAGAAATTGGGTAAATATCCTCGGCAGGACGATGACGTGTACCTAAGTATGAGAATCGTAAATGCGACCAGAGGGATTTAATACTTAAAACCCTAATTAGCAATCATAGTGAAATTTGCCGCAACGAACAGATTTGAAGAAAGAACAGCTTGTATAGACCGATTGTGAAGGTGATCGAAACTAGGAGATACAGGCTTTCTATAATAAATACAGTGGAAGAAGAGAGAATATCTTTGCATCGCCTTAACCAAGGTTCAAAGCAACCGATCCTGAATCAGCTGTTTGCCTGCATACGTCTTTTCCAAGCCTTCGCCTGGTGTATGTAAGGAGCTCAAATAGAGATTGGCAAAGCTCTTTGAGAAACCTCACTCACTAAAGTTATTCACCATATCTTCTTAGCTAGTCTCTAGACAGAGATCAGATGTAATGTACTCTTTCCACAGGATCAATAGCCCTTGCGGTTTCCAATCACGTGCATTTCATTTCCACATATTTATTTCGAACGTATAGCGGGGCTTTTCCAGTGGGCAAGTCCAGGACAGGGATAAAGGAGATCAGCCTGAGTATATGTGAGAACAAGCGTAAACTTGACAAATTGGTAGTAGAAATCGTTCCGATTCATTGCGGCACAATAAGCGAGTACATTACGGTAAGACTATGAAACGCCAGTCAGCATTCCTTGAAACGACATGGGTTTAAAAGATGGAATCAATGCATCCGCCATTTGGAATCACTGCATTTGAGAAGTGGACAGCTACCTGGTCTGATCCTCCTTAGCCTTATTTGAGACGCTTAAGCGAAAATCACTAGATCAGATGAACTTAGAGCCTAGGTTAAAGCAAGTTGAGATCTACGACATTTGAAATATCCCTCCCAAATATGACAAAGGCCAGAAGTGATGTGGAATCAATGATTCAGAACTCAAGTTATGAGTTCCTCACCCCAACTTTGGGATGGCTATATATTGCGTCAAAGGGTTGCTGCACAACACTTTCTCTCCAGCAGCTTTAATTTTATAACTCTTCGAATACCTCGTAAGGCAGGCCTTTGTTCGTCAACCATACACTCATTTCATACACACTGAACCTCGAGTCCGTCACACAGCATCCTTTATAATGGTCCAATTATCATTGGTTCTGGCAGCCATTGCCATTTTTACCGTTATTTCATCATCACCCATTAACGAGGCTGGCCGGCGTGTTCCTCTTGGTGGTCAAACCACGGCTCGTTCTACGTTCCGAATAAAGGGTCAAGCCAAGGGCCATAGGGGTAATGGCGCTGAGAAGGGAGCGGTATCGTGTTCAGCTGCGGCAGCTACGACGAATACGAAAGCAATCTACTTCATGACTAATGCTGCAAACAACTCAATAGTGGCATTGAAAGTGGCCGCTGACGGAACTCTCTCTGATGGATCCATTACTGCTACTGGGGGAGCTGGCATGCAAGGCATTGAGGGTGGTGCTGCGGCAGCACCTGATGCTCTTTTTAGCCAGGGTGCAGTAAAAGTAGCAGGAAATGTTAGTATCATTTTTGGTATCTCGAGTCTTACTAACCGATTTGTATAGAACTTGGTCGCTGTCAATCCAGGCTCAAATACAGTCTCGATGT
Source organism: Chlorencoelia australis (assembly GCA_003988815.1). Classification (NCBI taxonomy): domain Eukaryota; kingdom Fungi; phylum Ascomycota; class Leotiomycetes; order Helotiales; family Cenangiaceae; genus Chlorencoelia; species Chlorencoelia australis. Next base: position 274,526 of record QYAN01000020.1, read on the forward strand.
TCACCATCGATCCTACAGATCCTACAAAACTCACCATGATTGGCCAACCAGCAGACACTTTAGGAGAATTCCCCATGAGCGTCTCCCTCTCCACAAAACTTGGCCAAGCCTGTGTAGCCAATTCTGGTGCCAAAGCTGGGATTGCTTGCTTCCACATGTCAGCTCGCAAGGGTCTTACAGCATTAGATACCTCTCTGCGGGTCTTCAACATCAACCAGACAACTCCCCCCGTCGGACCCACTAACACGGTCTCCCAGACTTTCTTCAACGCGGACTCTACTGCCCTGATGACCACGGTAAAAGGCAACCCAGCTGTTAATAACACGGGATTTCTCTCTGTCTTCCCAGTAGTCAACAATACGGTCTGCACACACGATACCAAATCATCCCCAGCAGGAACAGCCGTCCTCTTCGGCACGGCCTTGATCCCCAACTCAAATAATCTCTTCGTCACGGATGCGTCCTTCGGTTCTGCCACGTTAGCTATCTCGCCAGAGAACATCGCTACCGTAGTCGCATCTACTAAAATCGCCGACCAAGCCGCTACCTGCTGGGCCACGATCTCAAATGTCACTGGTAGCGCATTCGTCACTGATGTTGCGGCCAACCATCTTGTGGAAGTGGATACTATGAGTGGGCAGTTAATCAGGGAGTTGAATCTTACGAATGGCAATCCTGGGATGATTGACTTGGAGAGTGCGGGAAATTTTATCTATGCGTTGAGTCCCGGAAATGCCACGACCAAGTCGGCAGTTACGGTCTTCGATGTCAGTGGTGGACAAGGTAGTAAGTTGGTATCTGCTCTTGTGTCGAGGACTCTAGTAACGTTTCTTGTAGCTGCTCTCCAGATTCAGAATTTCAACCCAGCTGGTGTCACGGACAGTGCTCAGGGAATGGCTACTTATTAAAGAGGAGAAGCTGGGTTTTGCAAGCTATGTGATATCTCATTATGCTGATGTAGGAAGAGAAGTTTCTTTCTCCTTCGCCGAGGCGGGTTCCTCTAAATATATTGTTAAGCGTGCCCACGTAACTAGTAATACTCAAAACCTCTTTAGAACGAATGCATTTTTGTGTCAGATACCGAGACCACTCAATCGCGGGGACCGAAGAAAAGGATGTAGATGGTCTCAAGTGTTCTCGATTTACTTGCCTCCTGCATCCCCCAAAACTAGAAACTGATCAATATTTAATATCTTCCTATGCTCTCGAAGGAACTTGCAACAGTCGGTCATGACTTCCCTTGGAAGACTCTGCGCCGAACCATCCTCATTCCATCAGTGAAGCCCTCTAGGAAGTGGGTAGCAGCGTTCCTTAGTTGAGGATTCAGTAACTGTACAGATTCCTAGGAGGTTCGAATCCTGCAGGGAGCACGCCTTTGCTTGCAAAGATTCTGCGGTGGGGAGTTGATGACGCCGTGTATTCGTTTATCTTTGAGTCTTCTTCTCTAACACGTTTTAACGAAATATTACACGCGCACGTGACTTAAGCAGCTGCGCTGATATACAGTCTTATTTCGACTTTCATCCTAGCCAACATACAAGTAGATCACGACCCCATCTTTGCAATGACGAGCACCCCCTACGAAAAGCTGATCGGAGAGCGGAAGATTCGCCTCATGATTTTGCACCCCGGAAAATCATCACCATCTAAAGCAGGTGGATCTTGACGTGTCGCTGGAATACGATGCTCTTTCTTACGAGTGGAAGAAAGACAAGGGCTTGGCCGACATAACTTGCGGAAATACCAGCCTTACTGTTACCTGCAATCTGGAAATAGCACTCCGAGCCTTGCGCCATCCTGCCAGCTCAAAGGTCCTCTGGGCCGATGCGATCTGCATAAACCAGGGGGACAAAAAGGAGAAATCGAAGCAAATCCCTCTCATGCGCGATATTTACGCCACAGCCAAGTCAGTTCTGATGTGGCTGAGTCCCAGCTTCCCAGGAGTCGCATCCGCATTCAAGGTGTTGCCATACCTCGCAATAGTGGGGTTTGAACGGCGCGGAAAGCCAGACACGGATAGGTTGGAAGACATACTGGCAAGGAGGATTACAGAGCGCCCAAAGCATGGCTCCATCATTCAATCCCAAACCGATTGTATATCTATAACACATGACAGAGATTCTTTTCTTTGGCATACTATCAAACGACGTCGCGAGCTTGATGACGATGCGATTTTCAGATTCGACGATTATGAGGCATGGACAGCAATTGACAAACTATTTAGTGACTCGTACTTTCAAAGGTCATGGATTATCCAGGAAGTGGTAGTGGCCGAAGCCGTGTGCGTGGTGTGCGGCTCACATAGAATCTGCTGGGACAGTTTCCGAATGGCCTTCGACGGCCGGTCAATGCTTGCTTTCCAGCGTCCGAAGCCCGATAATGGAACCAAATTGCTGAGCTACATTTCGTGTGTCAGAGACGCCCGAGTACGATATAGAGACTACGAGCATCCTACATGTCTCGACTTGGGTATTGTGCTGACCAGCTTCAACTATTCGAAGGAAACGGACCCTCGGGACCGAATTTATGCCGCTCTCGGAATCGTTAAGCCGCAATCACTTTGTCAAGACATAGTGCCGGACTACAACAAGTCAATTGAAGAGGTTTTCTATGAAGCCGCTTCCCATATCATTCGATTCAGAAAAGACCTTTACCTTTGGTCAAGCAAGACTTTAATGTCTCGGAGAACAATGCCCGAGCTTCCATCTTGGGTACCCGAATGGACAATGAAATCTTGTGAGGAAGCGCTTGAACTTGCTCGGCCGGAATTCAGCAAGTTTCTTTCTGGCAATCCTGCAATTCAGGGTAATTCTCTCTTCGTTGATGGGCATTTACTTGACGAAATAGATACTATATACGCCATCAAGGATGGAAAGAACGTGTTTGAACTTGTCATAAAACTGGAAGAGTGGCTCAAGCAACGCAACAAGTCTATGTTCGGCGCATACTATAGTAACTTCCAAATTCTGGCCGGCCAGACGATCTCAGGTAGTCCGACAGCTAGTGACAGGCTCCGGGAGGAAAATAATAGCGAAGCAAGCCAGCTCCTCTCCAGATTTCAGAATGTACCGCCAATTTTGGCAGACACTATTCACCGCACTGCGGTTGAAGCCGACCATCCCCTAGATAGCAGACAGCTAAATATCGAGGCCCTCTGGTCCACTCTTACAGCAGTATTCAACATGCGAAGAAAGATGCCTAAGCCTCTTGGATACCGCTTGTTCCTCGCCATGATTTATGTGCTGCCGAAACTTGCATGGACTCAGGGCAGTATTCAAGGCGGACTCCCAAAAGGATTCAGCGTATGGATTGTCGTAGCCGTGTTATTACTTTTGGACAAAACAAAACCTAAATTATTGCAAGAAATCTTTAATGCACATTTCAAGAGTTACGATGAATTCGGACACGTATTGATTGAAGATCGCTTCTTTATTACCAAGAAGGGCATTTTTGGTCGTGCCCCAGCTGAAGTAGTGAAACAAGGCCAGATAGTCGCTATTCTCGGAGGGGCATATGTTCCTTATCTTCTTGAAAAAAGTGAGAGCCATCACAAGCTTATCAGCCATGCATATGTGGAAGGAATGATGAGTATAGAAAGCTGCCTTGCTGGTTGGAAAGTTGACAGGATTGAGATTAGATAGTTCTTCCATTACAGAGGCAAATAGCATAGTAAATCACACTTTCATGAGCAGGAACACAAGGGCTGTGACCGATGTATAACTCAGGCGATAGGAAACCATATACCGGATTCTTTTCGCTGTGTATTCTCGGTCATTCAAGCTCTCATGTCAGCACATGGGATGACGATCCTTACATGGGCTTTTCTTGGACATGCTAGTTTACACACGCTTGCTTCCTAAGTAGGTGCTAAAATGGGAACCCTTCACACGGAAGTATTCAAGGCTAGGTTCTCTTAAGCCTTTCGGGTGACCGGTTTCGACCCTGTACAGTGCCCATCCATTGATCCTGCTGGGGCTCACATCGTCACGCCAGCAGATGCTCTAGCGAGCCCGTCTTAGTTCCCAACCCAGTCAAGCTAATGTCATAAGACCAGACAATCAGAATTACTTTGAATTAATAATCGAATCTATGTTTAAATAAAAGACTTGAATGTATAAACAGTCAGGTTACCAATACAAAGAAAAGTTGTAACCAAAAGTTTGAAGTCAAAAGACATAACAACTTCCCCCTTTCTCTATCACATTACATCTTTCCTTGTCTCGGACCTCGTGCTAGGTTCTTGTGGCTTGATCCAAAAGAAGGTGGGCCATCTTTATGCTGTCTAGAAGGCAGCTTATGTCTCCTGGACACTGACTAGTAAAGCCAAAGCACTTTCTAGTGCTTCTAAACAAGAGCTCTCAGCGCCGAAGAGCTCATGAGTCCCGGGAGGGTTAAAGAAAGATGTGAATGCATTAGGGTTGCATTAATAGTTCTTCTTGCTCATATTCTTGTTTTTTCCCCCTGTTTTTAATTATTTGCGAGATGAATCAAACATGACTACACTATTCTCATTCCCGGTCCAGAAAAGCAGACCTCAAACTCCCTTACAAATACTAACCAAGTCTGAGCCTCGCACCGCAGACTGGACAACTTAGTGCGTTGAAGATGAGCACAAGAATCTCGTCGCCCCCCCCGGAGACTATGAAACTCGAACATGAGAGATCTGAACTATTAATACAAGTTTGTATAAGTTTCAAAAGAGTTTAGTTCTCTCCTAATTCTTACAAGCCAATTTACTTCACCCGAAGCAAAAACGACTCCGCTCAACAACGAATCTTTCGACACATAAGCTTACCTCACCCTAGACCTGCATAATTATGCACAAGAGTGAGCGAGAGATGCAAATAAAGCAAGACCATAGCAGCTCTTAAGTCCATATGATCAAAGTTCATCGGCCCCCATCAATACTAGAAATTGATTCATAAGTGAGAAATAAACTAAGCAAAATTTACCTCTGAAAAAGCTCCTATATAAGGAGCTCCACTCTTCTTCCTTTTCTCCTCTTCTTCCTTTTCTCCTCTTCTTCTTTTTTAGTTTAAAATCTTGTAAAAGTCCTGTTTCGTCTCGTTCCTACGTTCGTCACAGGAGACGGCCTAGTAAATATATTTCTTAGCAAATTTACTCCATTTTATTACAGCTATATTATAAGCTCTTTCCGGGCAATATCCGCAACTTCCTTATCTACTGCAAAACCTATTAAGGAAATTGTTACTAACATGATTCTTTGGGTAGGACAGAGAGAATGACGTGTTAGAAATTGGTGCTTTGTAAGTTATTAGTAAGGACGGCTGGGTGTTGGTATTCATGAAATTTCTCTCTTGCCACCTCCTGTACTTCCATCATCACTTCTCCCAAATTATCATCACTCTTGCTGTGTCATCATCTTACTTTGTGCTCGTATTTGTAAGGGGTTATAAGCCCGGCCTAGCGATAAATTCACTACTTCTATATACCTCTCTTATACTCGAATCAGCCCGTTAGCGCCCAAAATCACTCTTCATTAAAATGGCATCAAAACCACCACTAGAAGTCGGATTCACCTGCAAATGGGGTATAATTCCCATTTTTGAAGGAGACAACTATTATGACTTCTCCATTGCTTGCAAGGTGGCCCTTATTGCTGCTGAAGCCTGGGACATCGTCATCGGTGCTGAAGTTCATCCACCTCAGAACGGCAATGCTGCTCAACAGAGAACTGCAGAAAGCTTCAGAAAGAGGAGAGCTTATGCTCTCAGAATTCTCAATGGATCTGTCGGAACTAGCTACAAACAGATCATTACTCGACACCTTGATACTGTTGATATAGAAGCCATGTGGGCAGATCTTAAGAATATTGCCAGCAGTGTCGCTGATGATAAGATCTTCATCAGTACTATTCGAAACAACTTTAATCAAGCCACTTTTAATCCGCCAGAGCAAACTATTGGAGAATTCGTCGCTGTACTTCGATATTGGCGGAATAAAATTGCCATCACAAATCGACCAATCTCAGACGATGAAATCAAAGATAAACTTCTTAACTCTCTCCCTGAAGATGAATTCTGGCAGGCAGGCAGAATGCACTGTCTCAGCTATGCTCTTACCCTCGACCAAACTATCAACCAACTCTCTGCTCGTGAGCAAACCAAGGGGCAAACAACAGAGAAAGCTGCTCTAGTATCCGACAACTCTGGCAGAGGGAGACGAAGAGGAAGAGACAGGGTTGGAAGACATCATGGAAGGGGCAGATACAATGGAGTGAGAGGTAGCCGAGGAGGTCGTGGCAGAGCTCGCAGCTCTTATGAAGGAAAAGACAATGATGAAAGCTCGAAAAAGTGTTATTTCTGCGGAAAGCCTGGACATTGGCAAAACGACTGTCACTGGTACAAAAAGGCCCGCACGGAAGCGATTATGGGAGATGGCAAGAGAGAAAGTCCATGAATACCAACACCAGCCGTCCTTGACTAATAGCTTACAAAGCACCAATTTCTAACACGACGAGGACGAGCGAGCATATAAATCTTGACGTGACAGCCTGCGTGGGAAAATAAAGGTTCACTCGTGATCATCAACTAGTTCAAGCAAGTTCCTGAAACATTCAAATTTGCAACAATTTTCTGCTTGCCTATTTGACTGTGAACTAGGTTGGAAGCTCCTGTGCAAGGACTTTCCCTTCATTGCATCCAGGAAAATGGTGGAATATGTCAAATCACCAGCTGGTGTGAGAAAGCCAAGGAGGGCTATGTCTGCATGGATGCCACGCCCACCAGAGGCTTGAATAGGGAAGTGATTCAGTTGGGACGACCCAACAGCTTGGATTTTGCCCAAAATGCCTCTCCTGAATTCCACTCCTTATTCTGGGTAAGCCTACCTTGTTCGCAATATAAGAATGAATTTCATACGGAGATCCTCATCGGAAGAAAGAATTCAAGGCTTGCCTTGTTGTGCTGCATTATGTTTTCAAAAATTAGTCATGTTTAAGATGGAATCTGAAGAAGTATGTCTTTCAAATCACCCAGCACAAGTATACATTCACTGTATTCGCCTTTCCAACCCTTTATAATAAGATTCCGAGACTCGTCTCAGGAAATATCCCGTTCGAGTAGCGGGCACAAATCTTTTCCTCTGAAATCCATGGTAAGGTAGATTCCCATTTATTAATTGATAGAAGGTAGATCCAAATGCGAAAAGATCGCTTTTAATAGATAATGTAGATCCGGGATACTAATGATTAGGGGTTATTGTAACGAGGAGCGTAGAACCGTCGAGTGAAGAACCAGCGAAGTCTCCCAGTTTTGCATTGAGGCCACCATCCAAGAGGATATTGTAACCAGTTAGATCTCCATGAATAATGCCTGATTGGTGCGCGAAATCAAGTGCTTCGATAATCTGAATAGCCCAGCGAAGCTTTTCATTATGTCGAGAACCACTAAGCCAGAATTTCCCCAAGCAACAAGATCCTGCAGACCGAAGCCTGGTGGGAAATTGATGCTCTCTGACATCCGAATGTCGATTTGTATGTTTGGCAGAAACGCAAACTGAAGAGAATGGAGAAACTGGACGAGATTTTTTTCAGACGTTCGACTTTGACTGCAATGGCAAGCTCGCAGGTACTAATGACCTCGCTGGCCCTGCAGTCAATCAGCATCAAACGATATGTCTTAATCTAGGTTTCTAACAAGGATTTTAAAGATGGTCTTACTTGTGTAGCGATTGAAGCAATCAGGAGAAATGCTTTGGATAAATTAGAAATTTTGTCACATGATTCCCCCTTGCCTTGCCGACGAGGCTGAAAAGAAGGCTCCAAAGAGCTCTTTTAACACCTCTATTCGCATTTTCAATCTGCCATCATGGCTACAGCCTCCGAACTTGGTAATCTGGCGTAGCCAACCAAGGAAGGATTGAATGCCTTTCGAACTCTCTTTTAATTAACTTGTGCAGATCTAAACATTGTTTTTTTCGATGCAGCGCAAGCTGTCTTTTCAAGAGCTGCTACTGCAGGTATGGCCCATATATATTCTACCTCTATACCTTGTTAATATATAGTTGCTTAAAACCTCGTGCTCGAATTTATCCAAGCTCCAATGATTGAGCCACCGGCTTAAATTCTCCCTTTACGAATAGCCCTCTTTGGCGACCTGGCTACTACATAGGTGTCTGAATACGACCCAGCCGGACAACGCATCAGCTATCTCTCTGGCAGATCGAATTATAAAGAATGAATTTAATGCACTAATTCGAAACGATGAAAACTATTTGGCTTGCCACGTTTAACCTAGTCGCTGTCACAAACCCAAGACAAGCCATATCCCCGATTGCCTTCGAGAAAGCTATCCTCGACACGCCCTAAGATCCAGCTCGGCTTCCCAGTTCGGAGCTGAATAGATGCATGACGAAGTTAATCGGCGAATTATCGAAGAATTTGTAGGACGCGTTTTTTATACTGTTGGAGGTTTCTACAATTGATATTTCCAGGGGAAGACTGGTTGGATAAGGCGGGAGATATCTGCGAGAAGTCGGTGACAGTCGTGAAAAGGACCAGTTATTATTAATAATTATGACGCTTTAAGTAATAAAATCAGCTTGCGCACTTGAAAGTTTTTTATTAATTAATTTTAAAGATCGAAAGTGATGCGGGTATGAACGGACGAAGTAGGCGTCTCCGCAGATGCAGATCAATTTTCTAGCAAATTCGTCAAGTCTACGACGGTATGTGATAAACAAGTACTGAAGCCATTAACAACACTGATGCTTTCATCGCAACATGTTTTCAAAGATGTGATCAAAGCTCTGACCAAAGAGCTTGATTTAGAGCCGTCATTTGGGCGTGCCCAGCTAGCCATGAACTTTGCTGCAGTCACTACCGCATGCAATAACGACCATGAATGGGTCGATAGAATCGATACTTGGCGCATCCTGATGAAGGCTTCTACAATAGCCTCGCTTTTACCCATGATAGCTTCAACTATTTGACGCTGTCCGCCATCTTGGCTATCGTCATCCAAATCTTCTCGCAGCGTCGACTGGAGAATGTGAGCAGAACCATAGTTAATGTGAATGATTGCTGCGTAGTGCTCAACGTGTTCTTGAATTGTAAAACAGTTCGCCGTGGACAGTAGATGAGGTTGCATAGAAAGAGGAATTTCCTCGATCCTACGAATCATTCGGGTTGCTTTTGCAGAACCTTGAGGATCATTCTCTTGAATAAAAAGCCTCTCCCGGTAGAAGTCGAGGCTTATGCTGCATACACGATCGACGACATCTGTGAATTTGTAATGCCCATTAGGGTCTAATATTGGAGGAAGCGGTGCCTTCACTCCTAAAATTCCAGATGGTCGATCATAGCCAACGGTAAGTATCATATCTAGCCATACAAGAGCCCACCTATGGCAATAATTAGCTGTCCATCTATCATACTGGTGCCTGAATGAAATATTGGGTATGAACTGAGTTCACCAAATGAATGACTCATCGAAGAGCACTGTGCTTACCATATCTTCAGTTTGACGTATGCTAGATTATCCTCGTAATTTTCGGAGTCTAACACTGGCGTTACTTCATGGCATCCTAACAATTGAGCATGGCGAGTTGTAAGACCTGTGATATGTTAAGAACAGTCCGGTGGAGGCTAAGATAACTAGAAGCAGTATTTGTTCTGTAATACATACCCAACAACGACCATGCAATGCCTGGATTCATATCATTTATCAAAGCGGTTGAAATATGCAACATCGCTTGAATTGTATTGATAGAAGGAGTAGTATGGAAATTAGCTTCGCGAAGACATGACAATGAGACACTTCCTATTCATCGGATTAGCGTCAGGTCTATTATAAACAGAATTTGGAAAGAGACATCATACCGAAGATCTTTGAATTCAGTTCTGCTTCAGGATCAATCGTGCTGAGGCATTGAGCAGCACAGGCAAGAACGCCGAACAGCAACGCAAACCAGGAGGCATCATGCGTTCGACGGCGTGAGATAGATTTTTCACTCGCAGCTGCTATTATCTGATCTCGACGATCTAGGAAATCTTGCAGGTCGATTTTGAATTGACTTGGATTGGCAAGTGCGGGGTATATGGGCAGGAGGATATCAGAATATATTTGATGGTACCTGACCTCACATGTGGTTAGTCAAATGTAAAAACGGAGCAATAAATTGACTTCCATGTCAACTTTCGCACGTATATCTAGCTTACCTTTGAATTTGAACATTCGAGGGAAGTGCAAGACAAAGCTCCTCCATAGACTTCCGCGAGTACAGATCCTGTAGCGGGTGAAAAGCCTGGGAGTCGTCCCCTGAGAATTCGGATGGACTACCAGACCAGATCTTATCTAAGCCTCGATATTCTGAGGCGGCCAGGTTGATGGTGACAAGGTGGTCTAGTCTATGCCTAAATGACTTAGTGGGAGTGCCGCTATGTGGGCTTGAGACTGTGCGAGGGGTCGTCTCTCGTGATGGAATAGATGTCCCTGCTCCTTCAAGTTTCCAACTTGTATCAAATTTACTCGAGCTTTCTCCGGGGGGGTTGCTATCAGAAGCAGGTCTTGATGACAAGCTTGTAGTTGTCGGGTCGAAGGTACGAGGTCGGAATAGTCTATCATGATAGTTGTCAGCGGCAGGTCAAGTGCACTGCTGGCTTGGAGCTTACGGCATTGGAACAAGGTCCATTGAGCATGATTCTAACTGTCCTCGCTGGGCACATTTGGTGCAGGGAACGCCAGTGCATTTTGTCTTTCTCCTTCTGCACGGCAAACAAGCCAAGGGTTGTCTTTGCTTGCGCTGTTTCTTGACACAGAGACCTTGCGGATCATAGCTAACATGGTCCTTGAGGGAATGAGAGACTTTAGTCGTAGATTCAGGAGATAGAATCGAGTATTGAGAAGGTTCTTGCAAAATGACAGGAGAATGCCTCGGCCAAGAAGATACGCTTCGAAAATCAGGGGTTGGCATTATTCTAGGCGGTGAACAGATTCGATGGCGGGGTAGTTCAGAACTCAGTCTCCAACTCCTAGATATAATTTAGGAGAGAACAAAGACAGCTTGATTTCGTGAACTATCAACACTAGATCTGTATAGATGCAAATTTTCAAACAAGTGCTGACTCTAAGGCTCTTGGATACACTGCATAAGGATTCATAAGCACAGACGAAAGCCAAGGTCAGCATTTTCTCAACTGTGGCTCGAATTTGCCTCTCATTTACTGAGCATATATATCAAACATAGGCCGACGTTATGCGTTATGAGTTAGATCTGTTTCCTACCTTGTTTGAAAAGGGTCGACTAAGTCAAATCTAGACATTAGATAGCCTTTTGCTTTTTCAAGCTTAGATGTCAGCATCAAGCAGTCACTCTGCCCCTAACCGTTCGACAACCGTTGGCCATTTACCTGTGACGAACGCACTCTGAACTGACTGATCAGACTATGCTATTCATTCTTAGAACAATAGATACAGAAGAAGAAGAAGAATAAAGGGGAAGAAGATCAACCTCTATTGTCTACACTGGTGCAACCACGTGACGTCAAAGCTTCCAAGCTGACCCAACTGTCACATTACCCGCCCACTAAGCGATTTACACCAAAACCCGTACTTTTTAATAATATATAATAAAATAATTATTGATTCAAAATTTATAAAATTAAATGCATGATAAGTTATTACTTTCCAATAGTCATGTCTTGAGGAATTGTATTTTAATATAGAATTGCGTGTTTTCAATGCGAAGCCTCGAAGCCTTAAATTTCAGGCATTATGTGTGTAAATCACTTTGTTTAAAAGAAACCTTTCCAACTTTTTAATTAAGCATTTAAATTAAATTCTGAATTGTGCAAATTAAAACTAAAGCATTTTTGTTTCCATTCCTGTTTTTAAGAGTTTTAATTGAATTTGTTGTTAATTTGTAAGAAGATTAAAAGTATATGTTTTGGTGTATTTTAGTAGGTGGGCAGGGAGTAAATGGCCATGGCCCCAACTCTTATGTCTGTCTGTCTCACCCATATATCGATATTTCGAATCACGACTGCCACCCCACTATCCGTACTCAAGTGGAGATCTTGGAGTCGTTAAGGGTGCCGGCGCCCCTCAATAATCTTTAAATTGGAGTCCACAAGTACCTATCCTATAATGTGAAAAGTGGTGGTTTGGACGGAGAACAAATTGAAGTAGAATTAAAGAACTAGGTCTACTCCTATGAGGAGTACAATTACAGCCGTTGTTTCCTATACACCGACATTCGTTCTGACAATCATTCTTACTGTGCCGTATATTGCATCCCACTTACACAAAGAATGGGTGAAGTCCGTCGGCATGCCAGAACATGTTGTTTCGGGTAATCCGGTTGCCAAATCCTGCCTTCAATCTCCGGCTGCAGGCAGAAACACGCCTCTTATCCCACCTTTGACAATAGAGCCGTCAGCACAACATTGTCTGATTATAAACCGTAGACCAAGTCAAGCAGGTTCCAGAGGCTCGAACAAAGAAAGTTTAGCGATAGCCGCCTTTTGGAGTCCCAATCCTGGGCTGAGTATTGATATGCAGAGTCCCCCCAGTTGTTATGCAGCGCCCCCCCTTCGTTTAGCTTCCTTAGATCGTTGTTGCTGCTGAGCTATTGGGTCAAGAATAGGTCGAGGGGGAGGCTCATAGGCAGAGCCAGGAGGTCGACGAATATGTTAGTGAGGGTGGAAGTGGTAACCTTATCCGGCTGGCCCTGCATGTGCCTGAGCGCTAGCATATAAAGAATCAAATGAGTCAAGTGAAGCTGTTGGTGGCAGAGATAAAGGTGCAATGTGGGCAGCTGCCATGAGAGCGATAATGAGGTAGCAACAACGAGGTCAAATGTAGGCGATGTTCACCGCCTTGGGGGCTCTGCATAACAACTGGGGCTCTGCATATCAATCCTCCGCAATCCACTTCAATATTGAAGCTTGTGCTCTTACCAACCACTCAAACAAGCCATATCTCAAATCAACCCCGGACAATAGCCAATAGACCAACGCAGTGATGCGGGACGTTTGCTGACCATGGGGGTATCACGAACTCTATGAATAGCCTCCCCCTTTACCTGATCTTTAAATTCAACGACAGTTCCGCTTTATCTTTGCTCTATTCTCTATTACTTAATAATACACTCCCTCTCCACTGCAGTCTTCTGCCAAACACGACTCAAAATGGTTATAATAAATAACAAGCCATGGGCAGACCGGCCTTTCAACCTTCTCTCCTCGCCCTCGGGCGATAAAATCAAAGGAGTAGGTTCGAGTCTACTCAGGGAGGAGCAACTTGCTGACCAAAGCAGCTCGACCCCAAAACTGTCGAAGTGGCAACATTCATGTCGCTAGCACACAATCTCTACATTCGAACCCTCAACGCAATCTATCTCCAGGCCGAAAATGTCAAAGAACCGGCCGACGCAGCCGATTTCCTCATCTTCTGTCAAATATTCGCCGAAGGGATTCATGGTCACCACACGGCCGAAGAAGAGCACTTTTTCCCGCAAATTGAAGAATATTCCGGCCAGAAAGGATTGATGGCAGCGAATGTCGCGCAACATGATGCTTTCGAGCCAGGTCTAGTCAAATTCACCAAGTATGCCAATGAAACTAAGCCGGAGGATTATGATGGCAAAGTTGTGATAGCCATCATTGATGAATTTGGTGCTATTCTTGCACAACATCTCAGTGATGAAATCAACACCTTACTCGCCCTCGATAAGTACGGTGGAGAAAAGCTCAAGAAGGCCTGGGACTATTTAGACGCAAAGGTTCTCAAAGAGATGGGTGATATGGTATGGAGGTCCAGTCTTTTTACTTCTTGAGATTTGCCTGCTAGTGCTAGGAAGGAAGATGATCAGTGCTGACCTTTTTCTAGCATCGTATGATCCCAGCTGGTTTATCTGCGAACGATAAATCTTTTGAAGGAGGCGGACACAAGTTCCCTCCCTTTCCATTCTTCGTCCCGTATTTAGCCCAATTCTTTTTCGCGAGGCGATACAGAGGCACTTGGAGATTTTCGCCATGTGATATGTACATGAGGAAGAAAGAACTTCCCTTCGCGAGTGAGGAGAAGTGAAGCTGAGTCCTGGGGGTTTTGTCATTGAGTTAAGGAAGCCACTCTTGTATTATGATTCTCACTTTGTTTTTTTCTTTTAATTTCAGAGGTTGACTTGACTAGATTGGAAATAATGGTATACGGGTTACAAGACAGACTGGATGTTCAAACGAGGCGACTCTAGAGTCTAACTTTAGACGTGATTTTCGACAGATGCTATGCTAACAGTTGCACTACCTCAGTAGCTGCGAGTCTCACTAAAACGCATCCTCTTTTCTCAAAAACCACCTCGAAATATTTCTGTCAGTCACCAATAAACCGATACCATCAAGGATTTGTGTAAAATACGACAATTTCTTTCACTGCCAGCGTCCGCTCGTTCCTGCTGACATGTGCGCTCACATCAGCTCAATTTGAATTGGAACTCAGCCACGCTACCGTGGTCGAGAAGATGGATGTGTCCTCGCATTACTGGATGCAGACTTTTGAGCACGAACCCGCCATCTCCGATGCATCTTAATTTCTGTTTTCTGGACGCCAGAGATCCCATTGCTTTGATCCGAATAATAACAGTGGAAGGCAAGATTTTGATGCGCTCAAGTCTGAACACAACGAGACTTAGATGAAGATCAATCACTCCAACATGCAATTCACAATACGGAATCAATGTCGAGCTCTCTAACGGCTGTCTCTACTACTGGCTCAATTTCAAATATGTTCGTTGCACAAGAATGGCTTCGCATCTGTGGAGAAGTTCGCTTTGCTTATATCTCGATCGATACCGAACGAAATGCTACGGAAACTTAAGGCTTAGACCTTTGTTTTCTGAGGAGCTTCCTTTTGCGCTCATCGGATTAATATATTACTTTTCATCAATTCCATCTTTGCGTCGTCTTGTTTATTCTTTGTCGCGATTTGTATATCTTTGTTTTAAAGTGCGCGAATTTTACTTTTACCAGCTTTGTTTACTTGAAATAAAAATGCTTTTAAAAAGATCTCTGAGAGAACAAATACCTTTAAGATTACTTTCGAAATCTTTAATAGTGCAAACACGGAAATAAAGAATTTGACGACAAATTAGGCAATCTAGTGCACCGTTCCTTTTTTTCGTTTGGGGGCACTTTCCCTTCGAATGAAAAGAGACTCTGGGACTATTAGCACTTGAGCGTCGCTCTGACCTAAGTGTCTGAAGCCACCTAGCAATCTCGGCGTGTCCTCCGCGGCAAGCCGCTCCCATGAGACTTTAGAAGTCTTCACTAGACACACTGGACTCGTTATATTGCAGCATGCTCAAGGCGAGACCTTAAGGCTGCTTCGGCAACATTTGCGAAGTAGTATCTGCCCTAATGGCCAATAAGATACAGACTACGTCGCCCTTCTCATAGAATACCACAGCATGGATTGGCGTGCCGAATTTCCTACCTCGAAGGTTTATGTCTGCATCATGTTTAACCAAGCATTGCACGATACCAGTATGTCCGGATCCTGCTGCCAGGTAAATCGCTGTTATTTCCAAGTTCGTTCTTGGGGCTCCAGTCGCACCCCGGGAATTGGCCAAGCTGTTCGATGATCTCGATCAAACTAAACTTGGAAGCGGCGAATAATGGGTTGTTTTCGGCATTCATTAAAACAGCTAGGCGTTTATAGATTGAATCGAACTTGGGAAGTCGCCGGGCTATCGAACGTGCTGACTCGAGCCATATCATGAACTGAATACTTGCTATCCGGACTTGTCTATGAGAAGCTTCAGAAGCTTGAAGAATTGGGTAAGAGGGTAAGAGGGAGGTGATCAAACCTGAGGGGAAATTCGTACCCTTATATCTTCATTGATTTTCATGCAACAAACTATGCATCGGCTTCTCATACAACCGAAGATAATTCATCTGGATCTTATCAACCGGCGCAATGAAATTGCATTGTTTCCCCACAATTCTTGATGTGTATCTTGCTGTAACTGGGGTGAGGAAACTGGCGTTATGTCTTTGGCATTGGTCTCCCAAATCGGATTAGGCTTGAAGAATACTCTTGCTGTTGATACCGATGTACAATGCACCACCTCTTGAATAAATCATAGATAGTTTCATAAGGTTGTAGTGCGGACTGGGGGGGGGGAGGGTAAAGATTGTCTGAAGTGTGAACTAGGGAAGCATGTTCGGATTGTAGGACATATTTGAACATTTCGTGCATCAGCTGTGTAGTGTCCTATAAAATTATCACTGCAAGCTAATGAATCAAGACTTAATGAGATAGATGCATGAGAAACGTGCTGTCTTCACATCGTCCCCTCATCACAAGAAGCGCCATCTATCCACTTACAACAGCAGACATTCCACTCATTTTGTCTTAGGTTATTCCTGGGACAAGTTGTTAGCTTCCACGGCAGAGATGGCTATCCCCCTCCACAGACACCACTTATAATGATAGGAGATGGGGGGGGGGGAAGAGGTAAGATGGAAAAGAACCTTTACTAGCTGATCGGAAAACTTGTCTACTTGCGAAGGTATGTGGCGTTGCTTCTCGAGGGAGAAAGACTCTAGCTAGCCACAAATAGTTGCTGCTTCCTCTCAACCCGAACCCATTGAAGTTACAGCACCGTGGCCATTATTGCTAAAAATCATTATAGGAAATCCTCGTGCGGAGAAACACATTATCATGCACCAGTAGAGGCGGCATGAAATGCAGCGTGGAGGTATACGGTACTGCATATATTGACACTGTCTGCGTCGTTTTGCATGATACAATGGCCATTTAGATGTTGTAGAGAAGACAATCTTTTTTATTTTTATAAAAAAAAAATCTTCTTGGTAACATTGAGTTCCCTAGGACTCGGAGTTTTGACGCTGGAATAACCCTTGTCTCCCCCAAAGAGATCTCATACTTTCATAGATACAGAATAAGTAAGGCTAGATTGGAAACCTAGGAGTGCTCACCATGATGCCGAAATTCCATATATCAGCGCTACACGACCATCCAGTACCGAGGAGAACTTCTGGGGCTGGCAATGGGTGGACAAGCGATCAGGCTAATCACCTTGCTGTACAAGACCAAAGTCTGTGATCTTTGGATAATATTTTTCAAAGCGTCGTCGCCGTCGATATTCCCAAAGTCATTGAAGCATCGGTACACTTGTCCGATTACTAACACGTTTTCGGGCCATATATCCTATGGCCTGTCCCTGGACAAAGGCTTCGATAGTCGACTGATCCTCGAAAGTTACTAGGATATTATTCAATTTCAAGTCTAAATGAAGCAATTTAGTACGAGAAGGAAGACCTTGAGACGAGGTACATAATATAAACCTTGTCTGAGTCTCATATAAATCTCAGCTTGCGAGTTCGACTTGAACCCGTAAGTTTCAGATCTAGTAGACTTTTATTATAAGGTGAGTTGGAGTTAAAGTTTGAGTTCGAGTCATGGATTGAGTCATGGACTAAATCGAGGTTAGCTTGGGTTTGCGAGAGAACATGATGATAATAATAATAATAAAGATATGATAATAAGGTATTAATAGAAGATATAACGAAGAAGTCCAACCATACTACCATTTAATCTTCCAAACTCCCTTCGTTCCTATTCCTCCAATCTCATTAACCTCCCTCATCCTCGTTTTCCCTACATTCCAGACTCATATTTATATCCGCCAGCGAGGACTATTAGGAACTATTAGGAACTATCATGAACTATCAAGCTCTACCAAGCTATAGTAGAGTAGAGTAGAGCGGTACTACTGCTAGACTTTTTTATAATTAATATCTTTCTTGGACGAAGTACAGAAGTTATAATTTTCTCTTCGTGCAGAAGTGAATTAATTAATTAATTTAGAGGATTGACTGGCAGCTAAGAATTCGTGTCGTGTCGAGCTAACAGGCTTCTGAGCTTCTGAGCTTCTTCTTCTCATCTGCGAACTTCGTCTTGCAGCCATCTGGATCTCGGATGAGGATGCTTCGACGAACGACCCCTTGGAGCTCGCACTGTCGCAACCCTGGCTTCTAATTCTTGAAGGCATTCTTTCCTGCGCGCGGTTCCGAAAATCATGAGCACATGTCTCGAACCTGCAACAAGAGCTTGCAAAAGAAGAAGCAAAAGAAGTAATTCACCAGAGAAGAGAAGAGAATACAATGACTGCGCAGACCGCAAAAAGGACGTCATGAAAAAATTACTAGAAAAAATGCAAAAAAAAATTCATTGCGATTAATAGTTAATTACACTTTCTTCTAACTCCTAATAATTTAATACAATGTGCTCCTAGCTCATTTACAGCGCTACTCCCCATCGACGCAATTCCTCCTGAGATACCTAGTTTGAGTAATCTGCTCACATAGCCAGCCGGTGAATTGCGGCAACCCTAGCTACTCCCATTCCTGATATTGTGACCAAGGGAATTCTCAAGAACCATTCTTTTCAAATGATCTTCTATTCGTATCATGTCGTCTTCATCTACTCATTACACATGACCCCTTTTCCTTCTTAATATTCGTTCCGACGGTGATTCTGAAGATGAGATGGATGTTGAAAGGGATCAGAACTCGGTTGTGGATTCCTGATGCATGGATCTTGTATGAGTGTGTTCAGTATCAATACTTGGTTTTGCCTCCTGTACATCCCTCAAAGGGTATTCCATCCCATCTGATACATGGCTGTCTATCTTGGTGGCCGTGCTGGTACTGTTGACAGTGTCGAAAAGTGAATCATGGAGATGCTTTGCGCGGGCCCATATCGCTTTCCTTCTCGATCCGGAATTGCGTTGAGCTTGCTCACTGTCGTATTGTTCTTCTGCTTGGGTCCTTCGATCTTTGATGGCGAAGAGAGTCCGGAAGGAGGCGAGACATGCTACTAGGAGTGCTACTTCATGTTAGATCCGATCTGGAATAAGGGATACTTGGGAGGGTCTACCAATGGATGATTCAATGAAATGCCACATGTAAAGCCAGGTGATCTCAACCTGATGGGAATTGCTGAGGGCGCTTGAGACGACCGATACCCGGATGATGGAAGTGATCATGGTGATGATGACCAGAGAGAAGACACCGGCAAGCTGAAGCTTTCTGGTGGTACTCATGCGGACCTTCCATAGAATTGAAATCGGCATCGACATAACTATCATGGTTAGATACGAGCATAACATGAGGAGATTGGAGACATGCTCAGCGCATCCGTGAAAACATCCAAAGCGCAGTTCACTTTCAGCGTGATGTTTTCGAACCTGACAGCATCCATGCCGGAGCATTTCGTCATGGATTCTTCAATGGAGACGGCCAGACAATTGTATTGGATTGTTCCAACACATGCAGCTCCGGCCGCAATGGTAAACACCGTCACGACCCACCAGTATATGCGATAATCTCGTATCTGATGTCCAAGACGATAGAAGAAGACGAGGAAGTTGATTTTGATGGTCCAAAGGCCCAGGTAGAAGAAGAGCAACACGGCGAGCGATCCATGGAGATACTGCACCAGGCTGTGGGGGAAGGCTGCGTCGTAGTACTTTTCGCCCGAGAGCACATATTTGACCTCGTATAAGTCGTTGATGATCGCTGTCCAAATCCCGGCGGTGCCGACCAGAAGCAGCCAGGCAAAGCCGGCAAAGTAGTCATCGATAAAGAGCCGACGAAAGTATTTAATGCGCACGAAGTATCGGAAGCCAAGTGCGAACGTGCCCAAGCTTGTTCCTGCCCAGACAACGCCCTATTATTCTTTAGATTGGGTTGCGGTCGAAGAGAGGGAGACTTACGAGGAACGCTGCTTTGGACACCAGAGGCGGGGCCATCACGTGGAGAAGCACACCCGACATTATGATAGGCACGACTTCGCGGAGGAGGGTTTCCTGGGGAAGAGAGTGTGAAAAGTTTGTGCAACTGTCTGCAGGTGGGGGATGTTTGGAGTTGTTAAATGCAAAAGCACGGCTACACCTGTTAGGACGTACTTCCCCAAAGTCACCGGGCACCCCCATCAATGATATGCTGACATGATTGCACCAGCCGTCAGCAAAGCGAAAACCAAAGGCTTACACCATGGACAGGAGTCTTGCTCCGTACCCGTTCACCCCAAAAAGAGACCCGAGGGCTCTAAAGATAGCGGGGCTTGCCGAAAACCAACAACCGCTTGTTGAGGTGATGAGGGTGTACGGTGGCAGGGCATGATAGGGCTGTTCGCGCGAATACTACCACGCCACGCTCTCCCATCTTTCAGCCTGCTGCTCCCGATGCCTGCTTGACATTCCACAGCCAGGGGTAGTACAACACGCAACTTCTGGGCCTATGAGAGGCGAAGACAAACAACGACATCTCGGAGGGGCTGTTCCCCGGAGGAAATGGGGGGGCTGGACCCCAATTCTTGGGGATCCTATCCTAGCTTTTACCCACATGCATGTAAGTACTTGTACTTAGTGTGACGGCCAAACCAGATGGATGGCATCGAGGCATTCGGACCGGATTGCGGGTCTTGCGTTGGATAGATACTTCGAAGGAAGTACTACTTAAAGTAGTTATCCGTGTGCAGCGACTAGGGTGGCTGTATGCGCTGCGCCTCTTTTGTAATTATATCCGACTTTACTTAATGAATACTTTTAATCATCGATCGTGGAACGCAAACTGATTACCCGGACTAATCGAGAGTAACCGAGATGTGGGAGGGGGAGAAAGGGGGAGGAAACGATAGACAACTGACGTTAAGCGCACAAGGGGCCAATATTTAAATACAGGTCTAGAACGTCTAGAAAGGTTCCAACCCCCTTACTCCCTCCGTACACGTGATGAGAAGGAAGTCATTCTATAATGCTATATTCTACAAATTGAAGTGTACCCCCCCGATGAAAACAGGAAATAGCCTCATCTTAAATCTATGCAAGCTTAAACTTCTGCCTCGCAATCAGTGCGCTTCTGCAGCGAAATGTACATATCCGATCGTGGTACGACGGCTGTCGTCCAAATGAAATACTTTTGTGCGTCTGGTTGGATCAACTCCATATCGTAATTCATGAGGAGGTTCACGAGGATAAGTTTCAATGCATACGATGCATACCATCGACCAGGACTAGAAGGCGGTTTAGTCCTATATCTTGGAATACAACTAGCGACGGAAGGGGATGAATTTACTGACCAGCTCTTCCTTGGCGATCCCCAGAAGACGTAATTCCAGTTCACATCGGCATACTTTGTCGTCGCGGCATCCGGATCAACACTCGACTGCATGAATCGGAAGGGATCGAATTTGAGGGGTTCAGGGTAGCGGTTGGGGTCTCGCATGACCACTCTTTGGGGCACAGAGACGAGATTGCCGGCCGGGATGTAGGAACCGTCGGAGAAGGTGAAGGACTGCAAGGCTTTGCGTTGAACGGTCACTGTGGCTTGTTAGCAGAGGAAATCAAGACGGAGGAGGGTAGACGAACGGCCATCGAGCGGATTCAATCTTGAAGATTCTCGTAGAAAGCTGTCTAACAGGTATAACTTTTCATATGGGTCCTTGACATTGCTATCAAAGACGGATCGGATTTCGGCGCGAAGGGGCTCGATGAATTCTTTGTAGGTGCAGAGATCTACAATGGCCCAGGTAGTTGCCTTGTAGCTGTTAATGCCGCGTTCATTTGCACGAGACAAAAATGAGGACATACCATTTGCATTTGATGCATAGATGCAAAGGAAAGAGCTACCATTTGTTGAACAATTCGGGTCGGGTCGAGTTGGGCAGGTGTATGGGAGGATTGGATGACCCATTCCAAACCATCCAACTAGGGATATGTCAGTATTGGGAAACTTGGAGATCCAGGAGATAATCGAAACATACGTGGGGCTTTTCAAATCCTTGATTACGGCTCTCCATCCGCCTTCTCACCAGTTTGTTTACGTGTGCTCCAACTTTATGCATGGAACCACTCCAGTACAAGAACACGTTCGCGATAACCCTATTGGAAATAAGCACGGGTGGAAGAGCATTTCAATTCAGGAACTCACGGGACCGTAAATGCAGGAACCTGGCGAAGAATCTGCATGATGATGATGGTATGCCATGCATATCTTACAGTGTGCATTTCAAATTCGTCATTCTGCGCTAAGGAAATGTCAGCCATGAAATACCAGTTGAGGGTTGCAGCTGTTCCCATCTTACCAAGCTCATCTCCGAAAAGCATCTGATTGTTCATCCTAGCAATCAGATTCTTCGAAAGATCAAAAGCAGAAACGCGAGCCACGCCTGCGGGAAGGGTCAGTAATTCCCAATCTTAACTTCAACAGCAGGAAGATAGAAGGTTAGATCTGAACACTCACCATCAACCCCTTTTACTTGACCATTCCTCCACGCCCTCTCAATAACCTCTTCAGCCCTCTTTCTCAACACGCTCGTGAGATGATGTAGATTTTCACGGAGATAAATCTTGGCAACCCGTCTCGGAATGGCATCGTGTGGATCAATGTCGTTGAACTCAAACCCGAACATAGTGTGTTTGAAGAAAAGTCGCTGCACTCATGTTAAGACCTGTGATCTCTCCATCCCCATCTGAGACTCTCATAAGATGCACGCAGAAAGGCGAGGGAATATGGATAAAGAAGGGAAAGGCAAACCTCATTCATGGCAGCCCGGAAACTCATCACATCCTCTCCTGCCCTCGCAAACTCGACAATCTGTTCATGAGCGGAAACGAGGATTTGGTAACTTGACAGCGCCGGAACGGCAAATAGCTGAGTCCCAAGCTAGACAAACTTCTTAGCACGCTGCGTTCCATCTTTCCTTATTCGAGTTTAAAAGGAGGAGGAAGAATGCAAACCTTTTGAGCATGTTCAACAATACGATCGGCGCCTTTAAGAATGAAGTCTAATTCACTCAACCACTTCCCGAAAATCAGAGTCTTTCCTTCAATATGAATGTTCTTCTGTTGTCCATTGTAAGCACTTGCACGTCTCCCGAGAGAGTTCTGATCTCATCTTCTTACCGGACGCATGGAATAAAGCATGAGAACACTAGTAACTCTCCAAGCCAGAAACAGGACCAAAAGTCCCAAAGAAGAGCGCTGCCATCCTAATTCCGCAACCCCCTCCACGAACTCATCGCGAATATCAGAGAGCATGGTGATGATGAGGCCGGTTTAGGCGAACGCAGAAACAACAGGAGGAAAGGAGTAGAGATCAACACTGGTCGCAAAGAGAGAGGAGCGTGCAGAATGCGGGGTGAGAGTACAAGTGAACTCTAGATTAACCCAATACATGTAGGATAGTCTATCTATACCTAAATTCCCTATCGATCACCATAAGCAACCATGACTTGGCCACCTCACCCCCTGTTGGTGGAGTCATGTTAACTCGTTCGGATAAAACCCATGAAAGCCGCCCCTTGCGCTCCGAGAATCAGCCCAGATTCATGATGTTACGAGCCCGTGGATATCTCGCAGCGGAGCAGGAGCAGAAAACTGCCCCTACAGCAGCCTCATTCTGGCTTTCGGGCCTGAGCCAATCGGCAGTCATGTCCATTTGGGAGAGCTATCTGCTGTGCTTACCTCGTCGTCTTTCACCTACCCAATCAAGCCGTGAACCCGGTGTCTATTTATACAATACAAAGAATTGGGCATTCCTAGCTCGGGAATTGAATTGCGTAGTAATCCTAAACCATGCATCTTCAAAAGCTGAATCTTACTCGCATCCAAGAGCCAGCCTCACCCCACCCAGACCACAGCCGGGGGTGGCTACATATTTCCACAAAGCGTTCGACGAAAGGAGACTTGGTTTTGGAGGGGCCAAGAAATAGAGACGAAACCGATTCCATTAATACATTGCAATGCCGTCAGGAATCTGAAGAAATGAAACCTCCATATTTAGGAAGCTTCCACCCGTCCGCGAAAGCCACGCCTTCTTTACCCCTACGGAGGAGCACCGAAAGTCGCAACCGCAAATGCATTTCTCCCCATCATCACAGCTCGGCGGCACTGGCAAATCATGCAATTTAATCACGGAGACGCAGCGCCATTCCCAGACGACGGCCACTAGACGCTTCTGGTTTTCAAATGCAAAGCCCATCTTGCTTCTCATCATCACCATCTCCGTGGCTTTGCAAGCCTCGAGAGATCTCCAGTTGAATCTGCCGGGTTGGGGTTATTGTGAGAAACCCACCTTCCCTGCTTAGTCTCACGACGGCTGCTAACTCTTGGGAAGATGTGTATAGCGGTGCTTTGTGTTCTGCTCTTGTTTTGGTGAGTCAGACGGAAGATTGTCCCGGGGTCTGAAATTAACTTTCTTCGGGGCGATGTAGCTCGGACTACGGACTCTGATGGTTCCTCTTTATGTTACTGTTGATGTTGTAGGATAGGGATGGGAAGGGGTGGCAAAGGATGGGATGGGGATATACTCGGCGTTGGGCGTTTGGAGGATTGGGAATCCCGTAGCCGGAGTTATTAAAATCGAATTTAAGCCAAAAAAGCCACATCCAATCCGGTCCAGTCGTTAGTCGGAAAAGAATTGCTGGTTCGAGATCCCTTTTCGAGTTCCTGTGTTGATGGCAGCATAGCGAGCTGTGAATATGGGTCGTCAGTCTTTCCATTTCCACTTCCACATTCAGTCGGTAGTGCATCCCTTTGACCTTACTAAGCTGACTGTACCGTATGTAATACGGCCGAGTTGTCCTTCTTCCATCTGGCGACCAAATCGACGCACAATGCCCAAGGATCAAGAGTCAAACCACCTCAAAGAGGCTAACAATCCCCCCTGGGGAGCGGAGAAGGACCCCAAATCCTCCTCTCGATCGCGCCAACGCAAAATTGAGCCGCAGAAGTGCATTTTGCACAGACATGCAAGGCTCTGGAGACGGCCGAGTTGCAACTACCGCGTAATCAACGATGTAGATGAGATGACGGCCGCAGAGAGTACATCGATCAATCACTTGACATCCTTAACCCCCCCTTTCTCAAGAGAAGAATGCGCGAGTCAAGATTCACATGTGGCTATGTTCTTTCCATCGGCCGCCGACTCCGAAATGTCACTGCACCTTGCTTGTGCCACGAGGCTGCATGCATCTGCTTGATAGCCTTGCTTTACCTTATTTTCGACATGCTAGCCATGTAGCATTTCTGCCATGTAACCATAATCCAAGGGAACACGTTCGGCTCTTTCCTTGCCTGGTATCCCTCCCTACACATTGCAACAATACCCCGGTAGTGTACACAAGTACCTGTCCCTTGTCCGGCCCCCCCCATTTTTGGGAGAATGGAAATGTATCATTGATGCTGGAGGAATCGAACGGAACGCCGCATTTCGCTATTATAAGCATATAGCGATCGATAGCTTAAACACTGAAGGATAACGCCATCAACCCCTATATTGCGCCCTATCAGTATCTGCACCCCTACTCCTCCCCTCCCCCTTACCCTCGGAAGATCCGTAAGTAGATTAGCAGCAGCAGCCCCACGATCCTCGCGTTATGCTTAAACAGGCAGGTCGATGGGTTTCTGTGACTAAACCGTATCGTATGGATGGAATTAACCACCGCCATTAGAATGAACGATATGCTGTGCTATGCTGTGCTGTGCTGTGTGAAAGAAATATTGCTTTTGCTGCAAGTTATTCTTGGCGAGAGATACGCCGGCCTGTATGGCGGCGGCGGCGGCGGCGGCGCTTAAGTACCATACTTCCATCCATCCATCCATCCATAAGTACTTAGGGTGGTATCAATGCATGAAGTAAATGCATGAAGACAAGGGTTTTGTTTAGTCAGGCTGGAAGGCTGGAAGGACGGAGTAATGTGCTATGTAATTGCGAATTGATAATTGTCGTACTTGCTTACCTGCCCTGCCCCCTGATTTTATCCTTGGGTTGGGATCTGCGTGAGGGTAGACGAGGGTGGTCTGGTTGAGATCTAGGGAGGGAGGGCAGTGGCTGGGGACTTGGGCTGCATGTGAAGCCGTGTTTGATGTTGATTGCAGCTTGAATCGGCGAAGCTTCGTGGGAATTGATGTTGCGAAATGGGATTCAATTGTTCATGAATTCCATCGAGACTGCAACGAGGTTTCGCCATGGAGGAAGAGTATAAATAAGAGAATCAACTAGAGTCAAAACTTATACAACGATAATAAACCCGCAGGGTATCTTTTCTTGGATGTGATAATCTATACATCTACGTAATACAAATCTCCATGTCCCTTCCCATCAAGAGGAAGCATTCTTCACCCATTTCAACCCAATCCTCTCAGGCTCCACCATCTCATGTAACATATGCCCCTCATGGTCGACCACCAAACTATTCTTCCACGCTCTCTTTCTCGCGTGCTCCAACGTCTCCCCTTCGTTCAGTGTCGGCTCTACTCTATTCTTCTTAAACAGCACTGCGAGAGCAGCAACAAGTTCTACTTGCGCGAAGCGCTTCCCGGGACACACACGTTGACCCCATGCAAAGGGCATAAAATGCTCTGAGGTATCTGCTGCGAGGTTTTCGGCTTCGAATGCTGCTTCACTGGGTGGAGTTTGGGTTTGGGTGATGAAACGGCCGGGATTCCAGGACATGGCATTGGATCCCCAATATCGCGGGTGTGAGTGTAGTGCTGGGAGAGAGCAGTGAACTGATGTATGGGCTGGAATGATGTAGGTTTTCCCGTTTATTTCGAGGGGTTGAGGAGTAGAATTCGTGGTTTTTACTAGTTGGGAGAGGGGGTGGCAGATACGAAGAGTTTCCATCTATGTTAAGTTCAGGTTTGAGCGAGACAAGACGAGAAGGAGGGGATGGGAGGAGAGAAAGATATGCTAACAATGACGGCACCACAACGTTTCAATTTCGAGAACGTAGCGTAGTTCCATGTTTCCACATCGGTGTTGGGTAAGTAATAATTTATCTCTTCCGAGATCCAGTCCTGGGTCTCTGGGTTGGCAGCAAGATGAACCATCAGGTTTGTCAGTGCTATGGCGGTGGTGTCGTTTCCGGCGAAAGCGTATACGAAGAGATTGCTGAGGATTTCTTCTTCTGTGAGAGTCATCTTCCTGCTTGACTTTTCCTTCACGGAATCCGAAACTTCGTCATCCTCCAACTGATCTTCTTCACACGCGCGCACCAAACGAGCGACCAAATGTTTATGATTGCTCTTCCCCTCTTTGATGAACGTTCGCTCCTCATCCATCAACCCCAGGATATAGGTCCGGAAGGTGGCCATAGCAGTAGCGGCATGCTTCCACGAGTTTGGCACCCACCAGGCTTTCAGACCCTCCTCGCCGAAAATGAAGATTTGGATGATGGATGAGAGAATGGTGGATAGTGATTCCCGGTATTGATATGACGTGTCGCCTACATGTCGTTCGAGTTTCTCTTCAGCCTGCCCCTCGAATGGATATACTTTATTAAATAGCGCAGCAGCGAGAACATTGAGGGTGAAAATCTTTGTGTCATCGTGTGTCGATCGGACAGGTTGTTCCGCCCGTTTGGTCCAATATTCCAACATCCCACTTGCCTGCGCCAACGACTGTTGCCACACCATTTCATTATTCTTCTCCGTGAAAGTCACCGTCGTCATTTTGCGATGCTGCTGCCATTCCTGATCATCTGTCGTAGAGAGATTCTTGCCGTACACATTCAACACAGCCATCTCCTCCATATTCCGTCGGAAATCGGTGCGTCGCTGCAGAATCTCGTAGATAATCTCCGCATTGGCCACACAGAGCTGAAGACCGCCGGGGTGCACCAGAATGAAGACATCGCCGTAGTCGACGTGGATTTTGGCGCGTTCGTTGGCTTCCCAGCCGTAAGAGTAGAAGCGGGCGAGGTTCTTGGTCGCGATGCCGAGACGCTGACAGAGACGCACAAAGGAGCTGCCGTAGAGCAGCCAGAAGGGGTTGATTGGTGATATCCAGCGGACAACATACGGGAGGCCGGTGGCTTTTGCTTTGGCGCGGTTGTGTGCGAGAGCTCGAGCGGTCCAGACGAAAAGAGCTGCGGGGAGAGCCAAGACCGTGACCAAGGCCGAGAGGAGCGCCATGATACGGTTCGTTGTAGTCCGGTGACGCCGTAGAGAGGAGAAAATATGCGAGGGGGGGAATATAGAGCTTAGAGAAGACAGCACCCACAATACAGGAGAAGTCTTCAAGAACTTTATTGTCGGCGTTTCTTGAGCAAGCAGCAGCAGCAAGCAGCAGCAACAAGCGGCCAGGTGGGGAATGAGGACTCGGATTGGCCATCGACGCCAAGGCTGTAAGCATCCCAAACGGGTAAAGCGGCGGCTGTTAATCTCATGCACTTGGCAGAGAGACAGGGGTAGTCATCTCGAGCGCACGGATAAGGCGGCGGGATTACCCCATGACTTTCCCGGACGATATGCCGGGAAATTTACGGGAAGACTTGCATCGGTCCACAGGTGCTTATCATTGGCTCGCTGACTAAACCCCTGCCCATGGAAGTACTTGTTCTCTGTATTAAGTGGAGCCTCAGTCACGCATGTCGTCCAATAGTGAAGCTGCTTTTCCAGCATTTGCATCGTGGAAGATGCTAAAAACACACCCACAGGCCAACGGCTGATTTACTAAAAACACACCCACCGGCCAAGGGTTGATTTATCCTCCATATTACTGGCCAATCCAACTCTAAAATGAAGCTCGCTGACCCCCCCCGTTGCGTGTTGGTGGTGGGTGGAAGTGATGCTCGTTGCTGACCTGCCTCAGTTCTCTTCTCATCACCGCATCTGCATCACAATCTAAACGATGAACGATGAAAAGCGAAGCCCTCACAGTCCGCCTGTCGAGAAAGAAAAGTCGGATATCACCACCCAGATCATTCTCTCTCCCGAAGATGCTTCAAGCCATGTCGACGACTCGCAAGACCAGTACCAATATCAATACATCACCGGCTGGCGACTAGCTCTCTTGACCATCTCTCTCGCCCTGGGCATGTTCCTCACCGGCGTGGACAGCAGCATCATCGGCGTCGCCACCCCTGGAATCACCACTTCCTTCCACGCCATCAACGACTTAGCATGGTACGGCTCAGGGTACATGCTCCCCCACACCGTCCTGCAACCCATTCTCGGCTCCTTCTACAAATCCTTTAACATCCGCTACGTCTATCTAGCATCCATCATCATTTTCGAAGTCGGCTCCTGTGTTTGTGCGGCGGCTCCCACTTCAGCTGCTTTTATTATCGGAAGAGTGATAGCTGGATGCGGTGCTGCTGGTCTTCTGCAGGGAACTCTGGCCATTGTGGGATATTCGGTGCCGAAACAGAAGATTCCGCTGTATTATGGATATGTGCTTAGTGTGCAGGGAATCAGTGCGTGTACGGCTCCCATTGTGGGAGGGATTTTTACGGATAAGATTACATGGCGTTGGTGTTTTTGGATGTAAGTCCAATTTATTCCAACATGTTCCTGCTCTCAGCTCGCTTAATGGATTGGGATGCTGAACAGGACGTTAGAAATGTTCCGATAGGAGGGATTGCGTTGGTTATGGTGATGCTGTTCGTCAGACCAAAGACTTCACATGAAGGTTTAAGAGCATTGCCTGCTTTGGAACGTCTTCGACGGATGGATTGGATCGGCACCATCATCTTCCTCGGCGCCTTTACATGTTTGTTTCTGGCTTTGCAGTGGGGTGGCCAAACGAAACCATGGGGTTCATCCGTGGTAATAGGTCTTTTCGTCGGCTTTGCGCTTTTGCTGGCTGTTTTCGCATATACTCAAAACTTCACAGGGGAGGGCTCTCTTCTTCCTCGACGGATTCTGAAGCAAAGGACCGTGCTGTTTGGAACAATATATCTGATCTTGTTCGGACTTCAGATGGCCGTTGTAAGTTCCTTCCTGTCCCTAGTCGAATAGAGCTGATAAGATAGTATCTGCAATACATCCCAATCTACTTCCAAGCCATCCGTGGTACAACCGCGTTGAGTAGCGGGATACGAATGATTGCAATGGATGCAGCGCGTGTAATATTCATCATTATCTCTGGTATACTGGTAACGAAATTCGGATATTACGTGAGACTGCCCCTCGTTTCAAGTACTCCATTCCAAGTTTCTAATCAGTATTTCAGATGCCTTATATGGTTGTCGGCACGATGATCAGTGCGGTCGCCGCAGGTCTTTTAACAATGCTTAATTTGGATACATCGACGGCTTTTTCAACGGGTATCATGTTCCTCGCTGGAGCAGGGGCAGGAATCGGAGGCAATCAACCCTTCACTGCACTTCAAGCAGCTTTAGGGTATAAATTATCTATATCCCCTCTTGCTGTTTACAAGCACTAAATATCCCCAGAGAAGCAGACCTATCCATTGGGAATGGCTTAACAGTATTTGGTTTGCAATTAGGGACGTAAGTTCAATCTTCCATCTAGTGGACAGTAGCAATACTTACTTCTACTCTTCATCAGGGCCCTTGCATTTGCCATCAGCCAACCCGTTTTCCTAACCCAAATCTTCACCCAATTATCCCAAAACCCCTTAACAGCAAGCATCCCCCATTCATCCATCATCGCCGCAGGAGCCTCACATCTAAACCGTCTTGTTGACAATAACCCAGAAGCATTGATCATTCTGCGACAAGCGTATAATTCCGGGATTAGAAATACGATGATTGTGGCGCTAGTGGCAATTTGTTTGTCGCATCTTTGCTTGTTGGGTATGGAGTGGTTGACGTTAGGGAATACTAAGCAAGAAAGTGGAAGTGGAAGTGGAAGTGGAGAGATTGAAGCGGTGGCGGTGGATTTTGAGAAGAAGGTTGAGACTGAAAATAGTAACTCTGTGAAGTTTTCTAGCTCTTAAAAGATACTTTGTTGGAATATATATAAAAGGTTTTCCTATTTCAAAAAGGCAAAATAATGTAATATTATATAGGGCAGATAAACCGGACTTGGGTTGAATTATTTGGATTGGACTTGGCCTCCTCTCCCAATAAAGTTCTTATATCTTCAAGTATAGTATAAAATAATTATATAATAAGTCCAACTCAGTAATCTAACCCAACCCAAATAATGTATCCTACTCAATAGGTCCAGTCCATTGGATTATCCCATAAGTCCAAAATTCAAAATCCAAAATCCAATGTCCAATGTCCCCCCTTAACAATTGCTCTTTAGATCTTAGCAACATACAGTCTTAATCAATAGTAGCCATCAAGGAAGGGCAAACCTCGCTCTTGAATTAAATCGTAAGAACCAGTAAATTCTCTCGCATATCTCAAACCTATCGCCAAATAAATAAAAAAAGCACTTGTCATCACTTCTATTCCTCCGCCGCCAAATCCCTTTTACCATCTCATCTCATCTCATCTTAATGTTTAAAGTTTACCATTCACCTCATAATTCGTAATACGTCACGTTGCTAACTCGGGGTAAGAGATATATATATTTGATTAAGAAATCGCCAAATACACAGCAGGCGGGTACTATTGGTATAGTGGTACTTCAGGTCAAACTGTGTGGAGGATGTGGGAAATATTTCGACTGGTCACTAAAGGATGTAGGCATTCGACACCGGGCTGAACCTTTTTTTTTTTTTTTTTTTTTTTGCTTTTCAGGATTTTTTTAAACCTCTGTAATCTTTTTGTAGATTTATTTTTGAGGGTGAGAGATTTGCTATTGTTCGGCGCTACGATGTCTTTTTATGTCTTTTTATTGCACGTCGACACGAAACAAGATATGACTATGTGATTATTCCTTATGCTTTTCAAGTAAAGGAAGAAAAGAATTACATTAATTCAAGCATCAATTGCATTACAGCTCAATAAAGATAACAGCATCCTACCCTATCCAATCCACCAGCACATTCTCTTACGGTCAAAATTGTCATTCGCCTCATAGGACTTGATCCTTTTGCTATACGAGGTAAGAATATCATCGGTAGCTTGACCTCAACGCCTGAAACTTCTATGTTGGATCGATGATTTAGGAGCAGCTGTTCAGAGAGTATTCTATTAGGAGAGTTTCGATATTGAGGAGGAAAGGAAAATATAAATATATTATGTTTGCAACACTACTACTGATGTATCTATTACTTAGGAACAATATCCAGTTGAGCACAGATTCGTGTGTTAAGATTCCGGAATATCGATCGCCTTAGAAGACTGCTTGGAGATGAGATCATTTTAGAGGGGTCTTGCTATTTTCCCCAGGAGGTTTACTGTGGTTAGAAAGGAAAGAAAGGGATTTGAGTTTTGTCAATGTCCCAGCTTTAGTGAGCATAGAAGAGCAGTATAATCATTTTGATATCCATATTCCTTTCTATTCCATCCCATGCCTAAACGCCGGAGCTATTATCCAATTACCAATTAATCCATCATACATTTAATTATCACGCCTTCATTAATTCTACGCCCTCTCTCACAACACCAACAACCGCCCCCGTCTGAATAACTTCATTCCCTCCCCCACTCAACCTATATTCCACCTCGGCTAGTCCTTGTAACCAAGTAATCATCACTGGAGCTGGCACATCTAATTTCGTGAGTTCTTCTCCCAGAGCAGTTATGATATCTGCCAAAGCTAAACCTTGTGTTGACTTAATAGCGTTGATCATCGTGAGACAAGATGTGACATCTTTGGTTTTGAGGAGCGTGTTAAGGATCTTCGTGATGTCTTGGGGGTGAGGAGAAGCAATGCATTCGTAGATTGTAGTTTCGGTGATCAGATCTCGGACAATGTCTTTTTCGGCGATTTTGGGTGTGCCTTTGAGATGGAGGGGAGTACCTGGAAGGTTAGCTAGGTATTTCAGTATTATCTGAAGAACTCACTGCTCGCGTGACAGGCCTGTAGAACATTCAATGCTCTCCGCATATCTCCTTTGCTCAATTTTACTAGAGCATCTGTTGCTTCAGCGTTGATATGAACATTCTCCTCCATTATAACTTTATCAACAAGAACCCGGATATCTGCCTCCTTCAATGGGCTGAACCTGAATCTTGTGCATCGACTCAGCAAAGCCGGACTTAGTTTATGCGTATAATTCGCAATGATACAAAATCTCGTATTCGCTGTGTATTTCTCCATAATTCGTCTCAATGCCATTTGCGCGGTCGAAGTCATTGCATCTGCCTCGTCTAAGATAATTAACTTGTATGCTGCAATAGAAGTCTTCGAACCAATAGTGTTCGTCGTAAAGATTTGTTTCGTGCTCGCAAAGGTCTTGATTTGTTCGCGCACTACATCAATACCACGATCATCGGAGGCGTTCAGTTCCAAGACCATCTGTCGCATATTCTTTGTGCCATAGATTCGACGGGCGAGGGCAAGGATGGTTGATGTTTTTCCAGTACCAGGAGGTCCGTAGAGGAGGAGATGGGGGAGTCTCTGGAAGATGTCAGATCAAACTTGCAGAGGGAGTGGTATTCAACGTACGTTTGTGTCTACGAATTTGTTGATAGTGGCAAGAATGTCTTGGTGACCAGAGACATCATCGAGTGTATTTGGACGGTATTTCTCGACCCTTTAGCTTCAAATCAGCATCGGAAAGAAACGCAAGGCCCGCGAGGTGCATACCATGGCAGACTGTCTTCTGCTTCAACGGGCAGATTCGCAGCACTCCTCTTGCCCTTCGAGCTTGTATTATCAGCGCCGAACAAAGGAACATCTCGTGTAGGAGGCGCATCCACATCCATATCATCTTCGTAGTCCGACATCTTGATGGTTGATTGAAGGCGAAGTTGGGAAAGTAAAAGCTTGAGGAGGATTTTTAGAGAGACGCGTTCTGCCAGTCAGAAGTTCGCGTTGAGTGATCAGTCAAATCACGGGGCTTCGGTCGGCTAAAAAGCTGCCCCGCTATTGCCCCTATTTCTCTTCGGCTTCAATTTTCTCTCTTCTATTCTTTGTATATCTATCATTATCAGAACGAAATTATTTCTTCAATGCTTTCAATGCTGGAGTTACAGTCCATTATTTGTGCAGCGACACTCTTCACTCTAACTTTCACTCAATTTCTGCCTGAAAGATGTAAGCTTGAGTACTATCTTAAAGTCCTTTCAACCTAGCCTAATTTAGAGTTCTATATCCTACCACCTTTCAGGCTTTCTATCACTCCTTGAAATTAGTTATCGCCTTGCCTAACCTTTCTAAAATACGCCTTACCTTAATTTCGTCCATGGCGCTAAAGTCTTTCATCTCAAACTTCCGAGTGGCTGCAAGTCGCGGCTCATGAGTCAATCAGCATTTGAGAAGTGTTGTCTACTCTGGCAGTCTATAAGCATACGGGCAGAGAATATAGGATGAACTTTCCAATGCAAAAAGCATTCAAGAGGTGGTACTTGTAGGTCTTACGAGAGCGGCAGCACTATATTGACACCGCTTAAAGACCAGCAAAAACTTTAAAATAGCAAGATCTTACAATCAAACGCCATAGAAGAGTCCATTTTAGCGATAGAGCCGGCTTATGACATTGTAAGACCTGCTCAATGAACTGCCTTGGAGGATTTAGGCAGAGTTATTCTTGCTCACTGTAAGACGACAGTGGGTCCAAGTTGGGGTCAGCATCCTACGAACAAATCCCGTCTACGCCTTGCCAACATCACAATATTTTCTTTCACAAGTTATACTTTACTTCTCTTTCTTCTTATTTTCTTCTCTCAATGTAAATTTTGTAATTTCACCTTTTTGCTTTCATGGGGTTTTCATTGGAATAGAATCATGATGTCACCAAGATTACGACTCCAAATAGGAAAACGTCGGAATTGGATGTTAAGTTTCACAGTCCTCATATCACTTGCTCTTTTACATCTCTTCTACAATCAAGAACTTGCTTCTCTCATTCACAACGGTCCTGGGAATCCCATCCCATTCTATCCCAAATCCAGCAACAGCCATCCTACCGACCCTCACAAATCGTCATACAAACTCTCCTCTTCAAATCGTAATTCAACAATCCCAAATATTGTTCATTATGAATGGGTTATGAAAGATCCGGAAGGACTTTTCGTCCTGAGTTTCACTCAATGGCTGTCGGTTTATTCAAGCAGTATTTATTTCTCTCCAGAAACGATATATATCCACACCGACGCACCAGGATCTTCCATACAACAAGCACGAATATCAGGTTCTATATGGACACAAAGACTCCTTAACATCCCCAATATCATAATCAACCAAGTGAAATTCCCCACCCACGCTGGCAATGGAAAGAAATTAATAGGCTACGAGCATCAATCGGATTTCCTGCGGCCCCGAATTTTATATGATTTCGGCGGCATCTATATGGATTTCGATGTCTTACCACTCCGTGATATCACGCCCCTCCGTGAGAGCGGCTTTCGGAATCTGGTCGGTATTCAAGCGGGAGGAAGTATTAATAATGGGGTCATGATGTCTTGTAAAGGGAGTCATCTGATGGAAATATTCGAAGAAGCACAACATGAAGCTTACGATGGAAAATGGAGCACTTCTTCCGTCGAACTCCTCACTTCCCTCGCCAACGTACTAGCCGGTTTGGAAAAAGAAGTGTTGATTCTTGAACAACAAACATTTAATCCCACGACATTTAGGAAAGAAGGCATGAGAGCCCTGTTTCAGGAACATGAAGATGCAAGGATGGAAATGAGTGAGATTAGAGCGGGACCAGTCGAAACGAGTGCAGATACTCTCTGGAGGAAAGCAAAGACGGAGAAGAAGAGGAAATGGGAAGTCGATTTCGGAGCTAGTTATGTGTTGCATGCTATGGGCTTGAATAGACATCATGGTACGGTGAAGGCGTTTGAAGGCGTGACATTGGAGTATGTCATTAGGAGGAAAAGCAATTATGCGAGAGCTGCTTGGCCCGCTGTTGCGAGGGCGATTAGGGATGGAGTTATACTGGGTTGATGAATTTCTTGCTTGGAGATTCCCTGGTTTTATGCGAGAGGCTTATAATGAGTTTTAGAACCGCCAGTCTTGAAGGATAACAGGCGCCGAGCCGTTACACTGAAATTACTCGCTGTCACTGAGACTTCGTGCTCTAAGAGAAGCACGTGGGGAGTCCAGGCGGTGGGTTTCATGATAAGCTGGTGGAGAAGGATTCGAAAGGAGCCGCTGCGGGATGCGGAAGAACTAAGATGAAGGATCACGAGGGATCATTCCTATTGTTGCTTATCCCTCTTAACCCCAACTGGAGTGGCATGCGCATTGACATGATATTCCTTCACATTAAGAGGGTTCTAATAGACTAGATATTGGCTGTGCTGAACATCGATTGGGCTTACCTAATCTTTGCGGTAGATCTGAATTAGAAATTCAACATATACAATTTAATACCACTTGTGGGATTCATACATGCTTTAAATTATGAATGTTTTGAGGTGATGGATCTCTGATTCTGAATTAGAACTCCTTAAATAGGTTTAAGCGCTCCTCACCGAGTTAGAACACCATTTTTCGCGAGTGGAAAAGGGTCAGTTAAATTTACATGCTCTTTTCTCAATCCCACATTCCTCCTACATATATCCAACACCACTTGTCCAGGCTTCAGCTACTCCTGCACAAGAATCCTTCCAATGTCCCCAACCTAGGATCCGCCCTCCCCTAAACGCTTTCAAATAACTCGAAACTCCCTATATTACACAACAGTACAGTCATAAGTGAGATTCTACATAGCGTTAGTGGCAGGATAAGATCGACTAGCACTACAACGTTCTTGAACATGTACCTCTAGATAAAAGCTATAATACTCTGTACCTAGGCTGGGGCGAAAGGCGAGATATCTCCCCCTTATTCTGGTTCAGTTATTTACCGAAACATGAAGATGAAAAAGATTTTCTCTCTAAGCATACCATTGAAATTCCCCAAAGAGCAAGCACTCTTCTTGAGGCTTGTGGAAAACCCTTTCTCTATCTTTATTTCTAAATAAGATTTACAGAAGATAACTGGAGACGCATGTATTTGTGAGAGTATATTGAACATTAAATATTTAATACTTAGACGACCGCCATCTCCATGGTCTTTTTCGTAGTCTTTGGATGCTATTGTTACCGGTTCGCATCGTCCCTGTTGCCAACAGCGGGATCATCGTCAGCGTTATCAGGGTCGTCAGGATCATCATCAGGATCATCATCGATATAGGGCTCGTCTATAGGTCGTCAGATTCCCCCTCGACTGGCTTCTTAGGCCATTGCCTATGAATACGATTTAAAACCTTCGGGTCAAAATCTCTCCAGTATCAAAGAGTTTGATCTGCGGCAACGGCCGAAAGAGAAGATCAAACCGTTCATCTTTCATCTTCTTCAATTCACTGGAGCTGGGCCTCGTATCCCTGTTGATAGTAAGCATTTTTCTAATCACTTGATTTAAATGACAAGAATAGTGGAGTTGGATATTCTTGATTCGACGGTTGCTATGAGTCGGGGTCGCTTGGAAATTCGCCGCAGTGCGCAACATAATATATCATGCAACCTGCTTCCCAGACATCCCATTTTGCCGATAGAGGGTATTGCTCAATCATCTCTGGTGCATAGATTTCACCCCCATACAGTCTCAATGCTCTTGAGCCACCCTACGGCAAGTAGACAGCTTCTCCGAAGTCTTCAATTTTGAGGTCTTGATAGAGAGTCTTGTCAGCGCTGTACTTGAGGAATATGTTCCTTGGAGCCATGTCCTTTATGAGTATAGAGCCACGATCTTTGTGCTCTGGCTTATCCATATAGTCGGGATGTTCGTTGTGAAGAAATGCTAACCCGGAAAAGAGTTGTTCAGCAAGGTACCACTAAGGCATGATATCGTTAGCAGGGTGTCATTCCTAGGAGTTAAAAGCAATACTGAAGTCTGAAATATGCAGAATTACCTACTAAGGTGGATACAGGGATAAATTTAGAGAGAGTAACTTACAATAAGCGCTTCTGGAGCATATTTTCCCTCGGCTTTTAACTTCTTAATCAAACCTTCAAGAGTTCCCACATCGCCAAACTCGAAGAAATGTGCAAAGTGAGTATACTTTGTACCCTCTACTTCAAATTGGGCGTAAGCTTCCATATTACAAACATTGGGATGTCCACTCTTGATATATCTCAAATAACATTGAGTCTCATTGAATCTCTTAGCTAAAAGACTCTGGATTGCGGCTTCAGGGTCATTATCTGATATTGAAGCTTGACTGCTTCTCGAAAGTGGTGGTGTACGTATTTCACTTTCGTATCGGAATTGACAACTAGAGGATGGGCTAAAGGCATTGACCGCTCAGCATATCTTTTAT
Organism: Chlorencoelia australis; assembly: GCA_003988815.1. NCBI lineage: Eukaryota > Fungi > Ascomycota > Leotiomycetes > Helotiales > Cenangiaceae > Chlorencoelia > Chlorencoelia australis. The sequence continues at coordinate 312,639 of QYAN01000020.1, forward strand.
GAAGAAAGATTAGTCTCATTGCCATTAACCCGAAAGCAGCCGTTTCTTTGTCTACAAGTAAAATAAAGTGCAAATCTCTAAAGAAAAATTCTAGAGCAGTTGCAAGCGGTGAAGACAATTTAAAGCATTTCTTTGTCTTACCCAATCCACAGTATCTATGTATTATCTCTTGAACAATGTGAATATCATTATAAACACAACTTGGCGACGGAAATAGAAACAGAGCAGCAGGATGCTGGGGTCAAGGACTAATTGATGATGCGAAGGAGACGTGAGGCTTAAGGACTAACAATTGCTCTTAAGGAATTATATAAACTTATAACTGATGTAGAAATCACTAAAAAGTGTTATTAAAATTATTATTAAGCCGCGAATTATTACTACCATATAATAACAATTCAGATAGCCAACAAGTCTAATTATTAAAGTAACCCAAATAAGAAGTGGCTTATAAACTCAAGTCAAATTATAAGCCTAAACTAGACATTTCCAAGAAAAAAGGGCTAATAGACAACTAGCATTCGATCAGAATCGCCTCGGAGTTTCTCAGAATTGGACTAGTGTTTTGCGAGTTTGAGTTAGCCTCGATTCGATTTACAACTCGGACTTCAACTCGCCTTTTAGAATTCTAGTAGATTTTGAACTTGCAAGTTCAAGTCAGACTCTCGAGTCTAGCTTCATGCAATCATTTGATTTATCCCCACTTTCTAGCATGCTTTCACTTTAAGAAGGGTAATGGCAGGTTTTTTTATATGAACCTAGTCCAGCTTGCACTCCCGAGTTGAGTCGAACCTCCTTTAAAAAGACCTCGAGTAGAGTCTAAATCTAGCTAATATATCTCAAACTCGCGAAACACTTAGGCTAAGTATTAAAAGCGCTATTTCAACATTTCCCTTTATCAAAACAATGTCCTAAAAGAGGTCCCGAATTGCTCATGTCATGACCCGCTAAGGATGCAACAATCATATACATATCAAGTAACAATCGGAGTCTCGATCATCTGACTATGGTAACATTTCGATATACCCATGAAACCCAGTGGGAAATCTGGGGTGAATATATCGCGGCTAATATCAAAAACCTGGAGAAGCCGACGGCTCGTCGGATCATTTCCCATATCTATAAGATCTACAAATTCGAAACCCTGTTTTTCTTCTCTCATAACAAATTTTAATCTACATGCAATATAGGGACGGAAAACCTTGTAAAAAAAACGCACTTTCGATGAATTATCAAGAGCCGAATATATGAAGTACAAATTGAATGTCTTTCTGAGATGGGTCAGGAGATAAGTTGGAACGTGTGCAAGGACTCGATTGGAGTATTTTCACCCTCCGCGTCATTAACACCTTCCACTTAGAAGAGCCAAATATTCTGGTGATGACGAAAACACCGACACAGCGAAATAACTAGATAGAAGTGCGGGATCTTGCTCTATAAGTACAGGATCCTTCGTCTGGAATTTTTGTTCCTGCATTGCGTCTTAATATAGCTATACATATACATTTTCTCTCTACCTCAAAAGACTCAGATGATCACCATGCTTTCACTAGAGTTTACCCTCCTAGGGCTCATCTCCATGGTGACTGCCCATGGAACCGTCACCTCCGTCATCATCAATGGTGTCTTGTAAGCTTTTCCCATCTAGCAACTAAGCCATCCACCCCTTTAACACTTTTTCAGCTACGAAGGCTATACCCCGTCCTACCAATACATAACTCCCGCTCCCGTTACCGTAGGTTGGAAAATCCCCGACGACCTTGGAAACGGTCCTGTCTTTCCAGCAGCGTACGCAAGCCCGGACATCATCTGCCACCTAAGCGCTACTAACGCCATGGCCGCCGCCCCAGTGAAAGCTGGCGGTACAGTCGATCTTCTCTGGACACCATGGCCCGTTTCGCACCATGGCCCTGTGATCGATTATCTCGCGAACTGCAACGGCCCGTGTGAAACGGTCGATAAAACGACTCTCGAATGGTTTAAGATCGACGAGGTGGGTCTTATCAATGAGGACGTCACTGATGGATATTGGGCATCGGATGTGTTGATTGCCAATAATAATAGTTGGTCAGCCACCATACCTGCGAGCATAGCACCGGGAAATTATGTTCTACGGCATGAGATTATTGCACTGCATGCAGCGGGATCTGTGAATGGAGCGCAGAACTATCCGCAGTGTGTTAATCTGGCCATCAGTAGCTCGGGAACAGTCAAACCTGCGGGGGTTCTTGCAACTACTTTTTACAATGAAAATGACCCGGGAATCCTGATTGATATTTATACCAATCTTACGAGTTACACAATACCCGGCCCGCCACTTTTTAGCGGAGCAGCGACAGAGACACAGACTTCTATGCCGGCCCCGACTGCTTCTTCGACGGGGGTTTATACCATGAAATAGGATTTTGATGAATCAAGGAGGATGGACTTGACATCTGATATCATGCTTGTGAAGTTCTTATGGAAGGTTTCCTTCTAAAATGAAGGAGAAAATGTATTTTGTCACTATATTGAGTCCATTATGAAGCGTGAGGTAAGAAGCTAAGCACTTGCTTCAATGTTTTATTTCTCGGGTTTGCACATAGCTAGAATTGTATTAGGCCATTAGCAAAGCTCTAGTCTTCGAAGAAATAGAAAAGTGACTCACAACTCTTGATAAGTATGAATACTAGGATTCAAATGATCCTTCTTCAAACTCTCAATTATCTCCGCCACACCTCCCAATCCCCTCCCCAGAAAGTAGCGAGAAGCCCCTCCGACTGGTCTACCATATGTTTCTGATGTTAAGCTCCCAATCTCTTATGATACGCACTCTTCCCCCACGTCCTGAACGGAAACTGAATAACCTTCTGTTTTGCTTAAGCTCTTGAATGTAGGGCGGAAAATTAGCTATGAGGAACACTTAAAACGTCATTCGGAAGAATGTACTCTAGACGACTCTCTTCAAAGCTTGGAATCTGAAAGTCATCTTGAACTTGATGTAAGGATATTTCGACAAATGTAGGATAGGTTCTTCAACACGCCCTGCACGTGAATTAGGCAGCCATGCAGTATCAGGCAATTAACCTGATGCTGACTCTTTCCAAAACACTGATTTTATCTCTAATAGAAGCCATCAGTAAAACAAAATTATATTAGATCAGAAGGAAATAGGGAACAGGAAGACATTATTGTTGCCTGACTATCCTCTAAACGTTCAACTTCCGCTTCAATCCATTTCATCAACGCACAATGTCGGCCTCCACACTCTCTCCCATCCTCCTAGTCGTCGATCTCCAACATGCCATCGTTGAAGACCCCTCATCACCCCGCTCCACCCCCACCCTCGAATCCAACGTCTCCCTTCTCCTCTCCACATTCCACACAAATTCCCTCCCCGTAATCCACATCCACCACCACTCTCTAGATCCCAGCGACATTCTACAACCCTCTCACCCCGAACAATTCGCTGCTCATTCATGTGCAACGCCTATTGACGGAGAGAAGGTGATTATCAAAAGAGTCGGAAGTGCATTTATCAATACCGACTTAAGTAAGATTTTAGATGGGCTAATGGAAGGGGGAAAGAGGAAAGTAGTGGTGGTTGGAATGGAGAGTTCATATTGTGTTAATAGTACAGTGAGGAATGGTACGGATTTGGGGTATGATATGGTAGTTGTGGTGGATGCTTGTGCGGCTCATGAGGTTCCTGATTATAGAGAGAAGGGTAAAATGGTAAGTGCTGAGGAAACACATGAGGCTGCTATGGTGGCTTTGGCAGGTTACGCGGAACTGAAGACAATGAGGGAATTTCTTGGTGAGTTCGGCTTGGCTTAGGTTAAGGAGGAGAAAGGATTTATGCGGTGTTTGGCAATGACAAACGCAGGCTGGCATCTTAGGTGCTATAGTGGTTCCTGGAATATCAAATCCTAATTGATTTCACTAGCAAAGCAGTAAGACGATCTTGAATCTGACTTAGCCGAGATGTACGAAGTACAATGAGGATGAGAACTCAACGGAGTTCATTAAAGAATGTCCTTTTTTATATTCATATTGGCAGAACTTAAATTCCAATAAGATACCTATTGTTCAGGACTTGCAATAACTAAGTTGTCATGAATACGCCTAGACAAAACAAGCAATGGCTGATGCTGCCTCAACATCAGCAAATGCTATCACCACACCATATCCCCCTTTCTCTCATTCAAATCATCTACAAGCGCCTCCACAACCCCTCCTCACAATTCCGGCTCCTTACAATCTAACCCAATCTCGACCCATCACCACCCACCTCTACCCCCCTAACTCTCTAAAACTATCCCAACTCACCCCCTCCCCCTTCTCCCCGAATACTACGCCATCTCCTACGTCTAGGGCAGCGGGTGTTCCCTCCCAAAAACATGCACGATCCTCCTCGATGGCTACCAATTCCCCCTACAGCTAACGTCTATGCCATTTTGAGGGAATATATCGTCGAGGCTGTTGTTAAGAGGAATAGGGGGGAGTTGGAGGAGAATATTTACATTTTGGTGTAGAAGTTAGGGGGGATGAAATAGGGTTAGAAAGGATCACCGTGTTCAAGTCCTGTCGCCAGGAGGATATTACCTCCTATTTGAGACCCTTTCTAGTCCTTTAGGGACATAATAACTGTCAATATTCTGGAAAAAATCTCTAATTGACGTGCTCGTCAAACTATAACTGCGTTCTAAGGTATCAAGGAAGTAAATCTTAACCGCTCTCTCCCTATCTACTCTAACTTTCATCACAACCCCCAAATCCCAACTAACTCTCTAACAACCTCCCCGGCCTTCGTAATAGGAAACTCGTGTCCGCCCTCAAAAACTCTCCATTCCACCTTCTCCTCCCCAAGAGACTCCCTAACATCTTCCTCCAATTCCTCCTTCACAATAACCGCATCGCTTCTTCCCAAAAAAACCATAACTTTATCCTTCCTCTCCCTCAATTTCCTCCAATTATCCGCCTTCCCACTAATACTAGCATACTGCAATGAACTCACATAACTCCTCACAAACCCCTCATGAAACTTAATCTGCCATTTTACCGCCTCCGCAACTGTAACCCCTGGCCTTGTCACCGACAATTTCACATCATCAAACTCTATCTCCGTCTCTGTACCTTGAATCTCCTGCCCCGTGAGATCTGTTTTGTCCGCTGCAGCAATTTTTTTAGATTGGCTGTCAGGTTTGACGCTGACAGTAGCAGAAGGCGATTTCTTTAATCGCCCTTTGGCAATCCATTCTAGAAGACTGTCGGATAAGAAGCCAGCGAACATCATACGGCCAAGAAAACCGAAATGTCGGGGTCGGATCAAGCTGCCTGGCGCGAGTAAGACTACACTTTGGACCAAGTCTGGGAAGTACCCGGCGAAATCGACACAGATCCCTCCACCGAGAGAATATCCGATAACGCTGAATCCATCAGGTGTCCATGCTAGGGGGGAAGATGTGATAGCGAGTAGAATCTGGGTAGAATAGAGACGTGAATCGTGGGGTAAGTCAGGGGAGTCTGAGTACCCTCGTCCCCAGAGATCCATGAGGATTACGCGACACCCGGCGAATGCCAGACCGTTGGCTATGAAGCCAAGTGAGAGACAGGGGGTCGAGATGCCGTGGACGAGAAGGACTTTCCTGCCTTCTTCTGGTCCCCATTCATATACACGAATTGTCCCATACTTATTTCAGTCAGAAATTTAATTTTGAAAGCGTGGTAGAAGGAGATCTTACGGGAGAAGTGACGTCTCGACCACCGGGAAAGACATCAGATGGATACGGTAAATTATCTATCTCATCTTGTGACAATGTAGGGAGGATGGTGGTTTTAGGACTTGGGATCCAGTGTTTTTTAGAAGCAGGATGTCTGTGTAGCCTTTTCCAAACGTCGAGGGCGACGAAGGGGGTGATGAGGCTGACGCCTGTGAGGAAGTAAGCAGTAGGAGTTTGAGGTAAGAAGTCGGTAAAGCGACTAAGTATGGACATTGTAGTTTGTATTCAGATGTGAGGGTGGGGTTAAGATGAGTTGGATATCATGTCTTGAGGTGAAGTGATGTGCTGATAATATTATTCATTGTCCGATGAGTGAGTTGTCATTTTATAAAGATGGATTTCAGAGTCTTAGACAAAATCATGTGATAACCTACCTCTAAGATTAAGCGAGACATCTAGACGACGGGAAGTTGCTACATTGCATCTCGAGCTCGATCAAAGACACCAGCGCTAAGCTGTGAGAGGTGTTAGCGTCTTCAAATATCTAGTGAGTCTAGACCACAAGCTCGGCGTCAAGTGATTGTCTCTCCCCCTCTAGTAAAAAACTTTAGATGAAGTATCACCGACACCTCTCTTTGTGATGATTACCATATTCGATTTTAGGAAGGATAACTTTGAGATTACATCATCCTTTGTAGCATCATGCCTCTTGCGTTTCTGTTCAAATCACTTTCTTTACTTACGCTTATTTGTAGTTTTGCGAGGACTACTTGGAGAGAATATTGTAAATTTCATGCTAAGTACCTCGTTAGATAAATATCTGTATATCTGTAAGTATCCCTCTGTATGATGCACTTACTAAAACAAGCTACAGTCTTCCTAGTCCTAGAGCAATGATGCTGATTCGTCGTACGTTCATTCCCTCTTTCTTAGCTTCATCAACAAGCAAATCACACTCCGCCTCACTTCCACTAAGAACTGCACCGTAGCCGCCACATCTCCAGGCGTACACATCCTACTCATCACCAACCCCTCAGGACTATCCAACTCCCTCCTCACCAAAGCCCTAGAAATAGCTGCCGGGGACACTATTAATCCTAGCCTCTGTCCTCCCCCATTTCTTCGCTGCTGCCTGAACCTCAATTGATTCCCTCTCTTCACTACACCGTAGTAAAATCCTGGGTTAGAGGTGGGGGAGCGCGTGCTCTAAGAAGGTGCTGTAGCTAAATGTATTTCGAGTTCCCGGGAAAGAACCTGTTGGATTTTGCCATTCTCACTCACACTCCCAGAAATCTCAATAACATTCGCCGTGCCCAATAAATCAATCTCATAGATTTGTTTAGCCGTAGCATAGCGATCGATGCTTGGAGATACGCCGCAATGTAGATAATAGCTGCTAAAGGACCAGGTTTCACGACTTAGAGGACGAAAGAAGAGATAGAGGGGAAAGAGGCGCTGTCGAGAATGTGCGAGGTGGCAAGGTGGCCTTCGGGTTTTAGGGCGTTGAGAGAGTGTTCCGCGGGTGCTTTATAGGGGATTTCTTAACTTTGACAATCTTTTTTTTCTTCTTGGAAGTTACCATCTGATGATATCTTGTTTTGATGATTTTGATACTGGATGCGGAGAAAGGGATAAGTATGGAGTCTTGAAATAAGAATGAGATTTGGGAAGGGGAGGCCTTTCAGGAGAGGATTAGAATCGACCTGAAGATAGCTAAGATTTTAGATCCTATAAAGCTAATCAATTTAGGTGATAATTCATTGGTTTATATATATGAAATGGTCGTCCCATTTAAAATGCAGTTCAATGTGTTGTTCGTACTCGTGAACTTGAAATCACCCTATTCTGACACTTAACATTTGAATTTTACTTGTTCATTTATCCATTGATTCATTTATCTAGAACTAATTCCGTCCGGTTTGATTACCTACCTTTCATCCATTCCCTTTGTAAGCTAAGCTCGTTTCATTCCCGCCTCGAGCTAGCTCTATCATAAATACACTTACTTCACCTCATAATGTCAATCTTTCAGAATGCCATCCCCTGCCTTGTATATCTCGAGTCGAAAACCTAAACTCTAAAATCCCGAACTCCAGAAACCAAGTGTCCTATTCCTAATCGCTCGCTCCTCTCGTATAAATCATTGTTTCAAGGGGAGAACCCCAATGGCTCGGAAGGAAAGGTAAAATCACATAACAATGCAGTCCTTTTCCTTCTGCCCCTGCCCCTGAACTTGTCCAGGCCCCTGTCCTACGGTCGTATTCCTCCTCTCTTGAATTTGATCCATCAAAGTGGGCTGTCCTCCCCTTCCAGCTCCATAACAACTGGTCCTCTGTCTCGCCTGACTACCTGTCAACGAACTAGCAGCACTCGCTCTCCTCGCCCCATCAGGACTAGAATTTTGATGTGCGGGATGGTTCTCGGGCGGTACGTAGGCCGCTTGATTAGCAGCTTGTTCGTACGAGGGAGGCGGCGCATCGATGCTTAATTCGGGGTCTACGAACCGATTCGTTGTTGTGCTAGTACGCTGAACAGGAGGAGGATTGGAACGCCGAGTAGGGACGGCTGGACCGGACTGTGCGGCAGAAGAGCCTCGAGGTCGAATTTCACCACGCTGGTTTTGAGTGGAACCGCGTTGGGGAACAAGGATATTATTTACGTTGCCTTGCTGTTCGATGTATTCTTGTGAAAGTTGGGTTTCGCGTCGACGACGGGCCTGCTCTTCCCGGTGGCGTTCTTCTTCTTCTTCTTGGAGTTGAAGAGCTAATGCCAGATCGTGATCTTCTTGTTCTGTGTTGGAGGGTTGAGAAGGGGCGTGGTTAGAAAGGGGATCATCAGTCACGGGTTGTTTTTGGGCGGATTTCCGACCGGTGACTGCTGTCCAGCCTGCATTATCATTCAAAGTAGATGCAGAAGTTGTTGGTGCTCCTCCCACTAAACGGAAATCCCCAGAAAAGAATTCCGCATTCTCACCATTCACATCTATTAAGCTCTCCCAAACCACTTCTTCATGACCAGCATATCCCATATCAGTCACAAGTTGTAGTAGTTGGAGGGTATCCGGATGTCGATACAAGGTTGAGAAATGGTCGTTGCGGAACAAGATTGCGACTGCGGCGGGTGTCAACGAATTTGTAATGATATCCAGGCCATAAGAAGTGAGTTGTGTAGCTGCACCGTTGAAGAATGCCTTTATGGTTGAAATATCCTCCAAAATAGCCTGTTCTTCAAAACTCAAACCCTCCGTTTGCAACTTATCCTCTAATCCTTCTTCATGAAACATTAAATTCTGTGCGTCTTCATACGACTTTGCTGATCGTGAAAGTGCTGTATATGCTGGTGTACTGGGGTCTGGGAGCCATCCATGAATTAAAGGAACTGAAAAAGTGCTATAGAGCTGCATCTCTCGGGTATCTTCAAATGTCCCAGCCAATGCAGCTTCCCTTTCTGAAGGATGAATATGCGACATGGAATTTCTAGGATCAGATGACCTGTTCGTGGGACCAGCTGGTAAAAATCGAGGATTGACATTCATGCCTGTGTGGAGAGTAATTAAAAACGAATAAAGGTCGCTAACATCTGGCAGTTCCTGGGCTGTATCTCCACGTCTACCTGACATGAGCTCGTCGAATACTGCATCCAGTAATAACCCCAAACTAACTTGCTCCCGAGTTCGTAGTGTCTCGACTAAAGCAGTCTCTACTCCAGCTGGAGTTGATAATGTGAGAGCATTAACAAGAGCTAAAAGTGGACATGGCCCATTGGCATTTTGAACCAATATTGGAGATACCCGCGGGTTCTTTTCCGCCGTAACATCATGCCAAGTTATCTTCTTAATCTCATAAGTTTCCTTCTTGTGTTTTCGTGCTGCAGATGTTGGCATCTCATCTGTTGGAAGTGAGGAAGTACTTTGATTGGCCGTATCTACAATTGGCCTGGGTGGTTGAGGGGGACGGTATTCTTGGAATGGACGAGGAGGCTGTGGTGGACGGTAGTCATCTGGTCGAGCAGGGAGATTTGGAATTGCATCTTCGACCCTGTATTTGGAAGTCTCTGTGCTATCGGCTGCAATAATCCCACTTTGTTGTTCGCTTGTAGCTTCATGGTCGACGATATTCCAACTTTTAGATTGATTCGCATCGTCATGTGTAGTTGGCACATGCTGCTGAACCTGTTTTCCTTTTCCTTTCCCCTCATCCCAAACGTTGGCATCCTCATGTATTTGTTGTGACTCGTAGGTGATCGGTTTCTCGGGCATCCCCTCTTCATCATCATCGTCCTCATCCCAAGCTGGAGATTCCGGTTCTTCGAGATCTATTAGGTTTGTTGATTGATCTAATTCAGGGGGCGGAGCTGGTCTCTCGGGTGCGGGCCAGGGAATCTGGGGGTTTGGATTCCCTTGTAGTGCTGCTTGTTGATCTAGGCTTGGTTGCCATGGATTCGTATTTCCTGTGCTATGTGTGGAAATTGAGAGCTTGGCAAAACTTGCAGAAGGTGAGCCTATGCCGATGTTAGTGTTATAGAGCTGTGATGCTTGCCCGTGTCGCATACCATTAGGGACGGGTGGAGGAGCTGCAGATAGTTCTGCTGGTCTTGATGAAGCTTCCCAAGCATCCGCACTACTCTCTCCACCAGAAATACTTCCTTGTGAATGCTCTCTCCGGAATGGGTTTTTCGTTGGCTGATTTGGTCGCAACATCTCGTCCGAGATATTTGGGGTAAATCCTGGAGGTCCGACCCTCAAAGCTTCGGGTATTGCTCTTTGTGGCGATTTCCCTAAATTCGATTCGGGGTGTTCATTCTGCTTGTCGAGTCTCTCCTCACTCCAAACATCTGCGCCGTCTTGTGCAGGATTTATTGATGAATAAGCCTCCAGGTTTTGGAATTGCGCGGTAGGATTTGTAGAATTGGACGATACAGGGTACGGAGGAGAGGCTGTGTTAACAGCGTTTACTGGCGGGAAAGCGGGCTTCCTGGTGACCATTTTTGAAGGGGCTTGGAATTCGAGGGAATGTATAGTTTTCGGAGTGCCCTCTTTTCGCGGAATGAGTCTCTTGACTTGAGCTGCCAAAGCTATTATTCGAGTTTGCTTATGATCCCTGAGAATGAGGTCATCAAGGCGATCAATAAGCTATGAAACGAAACATTAGCGGGGAGGATTTGGATTGAGGTTGGATCTTTCAATGCGACTAGATTCTCCGTGGCTTCAATGTGTCGAAAAAAGTTTGGGATGGAAGAAAGTTGCAAGTCCGGTGGGCAGGTTTAGAAGGAGGTTAGAAGAAGATCAGAAGAAGATCAGAACCAGTAGCTGCCTGCCTTGCTTTTGGCGTACGGCTGGCTTATCGAAGATATTGATAAACTGAACTGCACGAATCACGAATGCGTGTAGGTGCCTGAACATAGAATCAAAAGCAATTGTGGCGGGAAGGAAGGGAGATGTTGGTATCGCCTTGATGAATAGCAATTGGATTCGAAAGGCTTTCTATCGTGCTATTAAACAAAACAGGCTGCTACTTTCCGGATGTCGTATGGCAAATGGCTTGCGCGGCTTCGTATCCAGCAACTCACCGCAATACGGCGAACTTGCGTCTTTGGTGCAAGGCTGACAATCTTGATTTAGCGAGGGGAAGAAAAAATATATATATATATATATCATTTATCGATTATCTAACAAGGCTGCGATCATACATACATCCATTACCCTTACCTCACAATTACATCCGTCGAATATAGACAACCGCAGCAGAGTATGAATCGATAACAATCAATCCGAGACTCGACAATACACCTCGTTCCACGATGCATTCCCTCGTAAAACAAGACGCCTGGGTAGTCCTCCGACTCCCATCGGACAATCTAAAACTACAACAAATCGTCCCAAATACGTGAGTGTCAATCAGAGCTTCAGTGAGCAGCTTTCCACCTCTTGCCCCTCCTCTAATTGGCCTCCCACTCACACTATCACAGAGTGATCTCTCTCGGAAAATACGGTTCTTTCCCTACGAATCTCCTCATCGACCGTCCATACAACCTAACCTACGAACTTCTCGACAAAACCGCCGGACAACGACACTCTGATCTTCGAATTGTACCTGCATCCGAGATACATGCTGACACAATCGCTGAAGAAAATGCCGCTGCAAACCCTTCTCCCTCCTCTTCTACAGATGATAAAGAAATCATCAGCGCAGGCGATGGCGCCGAATTCCAGCTCGTCGGAGAAGACGGTTCCGTAATCCTACGTTCCAATCGCGAAACAATCGATGATTCAGCACGACAAACCCTCTCCATGGAAGAGATCGAAACCCTCAAAAGAGAAGGCACGGGAGCAGGAAAAGATCTCATTGCCAAACTCATGTTATCCCATACAGCCATCGATCAGAAAACTGCTTTTTCATTGGCCAAATATAAATTATTGAAGACGAAGAAGTATTTGAAGAGGTTTACCATTCTGCCGTTGGATGTGGCCATGATGTCTCATTGGATGATGGAGGAGAAAGATGCGAGCAAGATTTTGGAGTGTAGAGAGGAGATGTTGGCTTTGGTGGGGAGTTGGGCTCATGTTCATTATTCGCATGATCCTGCTTTTACCGATCCGACAGACGTATCTGGAGGTGGTCGCTATCTAGTGGTTGATGAAACTGGAGGACTGATAGTCGCTGCTGTGGCTGAGAGAATGGGTATACTCTACCCCCCAGAACAATCAGAATCTCTCACAACTAAGAAAAAGAAGTACCAAATGGAAGAAGGGGGTGAAGATGAACTCATTCATCGTGGAGATGACACTCCTATTTTCGCAACAACAAACACCATCACTCTCCTCCACACCAATACACAACCCAACCTCTCCCTCCTCAAATACTTCTCTTTCACCCCAGACATCCCCTGTCCCACCCACCCTCTCAGCACACATCTCCTCCCCCTCTCCTGGCTACAACTCCTGTCCCCTTCCTCCGATAGTGCCTACTCGACTCCCCCACCCCCCTTGTCACCTACCACCCTCAGCACTCTAAAATCCTCCAAGCGCGGAACCTACCACCGCAAACGCCGCCGCTACCTAAAAACCCGCTATATAGTCGATTCCACCCTCCACGGAGATTTCACCTCCCTAATTGTCGCCTCAAACATGGATCCTATCTCTATTCTACGCTCCTGCATCCCGCTCTTACGTCCCGGTTCCCCAATATCCATCTATAGTCCGACGATCGAACCCCTCATTTTACTCTCAGACCTCTTCAGCACTTCCCGAAAGACGGCTTTCATCTCCTCCCCTCCTTCAGAACTATCCCATTTAAATTCGAACGACGAAGAGTATGTGAATTGGAAAGGAAGTGAAGATTTTCCATTGAATCCTACGTTAGTCCTGGGGGCTAGTATCCAGAGTGCAAGGAAAAGGGAATGGCAGGTTTTACCGGGGAGGACCCATCCACTGATGACGGGGAGAGGGGGTGCGGAGGGGTACTTGTGGACGGGCACAAGGGTTAAGCCGGCGGAGGGGAGAGTTAGTGCTAGGGGGAAGTTTGCTAAACGACGAGTGGAGGCCGATGAGAATGTCAGTGCTGGGAAGGTCAAGGTAGAGGCTGGTGACAGGTTTTTACCTTCAGTTGGGGAGAATAACGATTCGGCTGTAGGCTTGGAAGGAGAAGACTCGACAGAAAACAGAAAGAGAAAACTTGCGACTGTTGAAGCATCAGTTGTGAATCATCACCATCAACCCGCCGCGAAGATTAAAGTGGAAGAAGTGAAAGAAGGTGTGGAGAAAGAGGATTTGGATACGGAGATGGACATGGGTGCGTAGAACATTACAAATCCTCTTCTTCTATTGTTCCTTTATGACGATAATATAAGAAGCAAATATGAAAAGATAGTACACTATAAAATCACCCGAATATCCAACCTTATCTTCCTCCTACTTCTATTGCATTTCCTTTTCCCTCATCCTATTCTTCCAGCAATCCCTACTTCAACAAGGTGGCTAGTTAGATAATCAATAGGCAATCAATACGTACTGTCCCTTTAAGATGCAGGACTAAATACTCTCTCTCTCTCTCACACACCTAAAGACGGTAACATAGGTAAGGCGAAATAATTACCAGCTAGTCTTACGCATAATAGGCATTGGCTTCTACTCCCCCACCCCTCTTTTTTTCTCTCGCAGATTGCAGATATCATAATGAATATATAGATAGAAAAATAGACAGGTAGACAAAGGGGGGTTTTAAAGGGAGCGATTTTGAGAATGCATTGGAATCATTGGAATCATTAAATTCGTATTCTTTTCTATTCTTCTTTCTTTCCTTATTTCCCCTTTCATTCATTTCATCCCTTTCCCACACCTCTTCCCAAAGTCATTCATCAGAGCTTGGACGGCTTCCTCCCTTATCCCCTTTCATTTCCCAATATCTTCCCCATCTATCTCCTACCTTACTCTCTTCCTCCTCTCCCCTCCCACCCCATACACCCCCTAAAATCTAAAATCCACTCACAAACTCTTCCCCATAAACTTCCGCTTCGTAAAGCTCAACCACCATTTACTAGGTTTGCCATCGCCTACACCCGTATTATCCTCATAGATCCTCGCCAGTAATCTGATTGCCAGTTCTTGTCTGACTTGCGAAAGGTACTGTCTTAATGTTTCGGCGTCTTGGCGAGAAGAGGGAGGTTCGAACATCTTTGAAGGGGGGATGTTAAGTTGGAGTTTGAAGGGGGTGGGAGGAGATGAGGAAATGGTAGGGAGAGAAGGAATTGGGGAATTAGGCATGGGAAATGACGAGGAAAAGAGAGGAGAAAACAAACCTGATTCAAAGGAAATCCTGGGTCTCCTGGGATGGCGAAATTATTATCTAGAGCGATATTTTGGACTTCTTTTTGTGCTTCTCTATTTTCATATTCCGTCAGCACTTATTTATCTTCCCCGTTCCTATCTCCATCTCCATCTCCACCTCCACTTTCATTTCCATTTCCAACCCCCCCAGATACACAATCAAGCCACAATCTCCAGAATCTCACTCCTTGAATTCAAACCTCCGTAGAAGGAATATCACCACTCACCTGGCCGTGTAGTTCGGCTTAATCTTCCCCAATACCTCCCCAACCCACAAAATCCCATAAATCAACAACCGATCCGAGGGACCCTTGATTTCAAAGTTCCGGAAAAATGTATTCGCTCTATACAATGACAATACCTCATCAAGCGCATCATAAGATTCGGAATCAGGTTCCGGCGAGAGATATAAGGGGAGGGAAGGGTCGAGAGGAAGGGTGTAGGCCGGTCCGCGGGTCTTTGTGCGGAGGGGGACGAGGGGAAAGTTGCCGATGAGGGGCGGGGAGAAGGTTTTGTCCTCAACGAAGATGCTGTTGTATGCCTAGGAGGAGGGGGGGTTAGTGGGGTAGTGAAAGGGGGGAAGATGGAGGGCAAGGGGAGAGGACGCACGGGCATGATGAGGGAGTGTGTTTTGTTTCGATGATTTAGAGAGTTGAGTGGTGTGAGATGGATATAGAGAAGTGAGGTTGATTGGATAGTGGGGCTTTGAAGCTTGTCGTCGTAAGGCTAGATTGCAGCCTTAGGCATTAAATTATCTTTTAGTAAGTATAATAATGATAATAAAGCAAGAGATTATAGCCTTTTTTTTAAAAAACGCTTAGGGGATCGCATTTTAAAAGAGAAAATAACGATGAAAGAATTAGTTAAAATTAAAATGTTAATTTTTTATTTTTTATTTAATTATTAAATTGTGAGGTCCTTGCCCACGGCACGTCACCTGATGTCGTCTGGCCCGAGACGCCATCTTCAGAATCGACTTCCATCTTTTCCCCCCAAACCCAACGTGGCCGAATTGGATCCCGTTTTGTTAGCTATAACTTCTGAGAGCATATGAACGTCACTTATGTGGTGCATTTTTGAGCATCCCCTTGTGTCCCGTAAGGATGCTTGCTCTCCTACATCATTCGTACCCTTCCCTTCTATGGACAGTGTAGTGGGGATCATCACATAGTTAAATGGTCGAATAAACCTCACTCGTTTTATCTCTAATCTCTAATCTCCACATTGCACTTCCTTCCTTCCTTCTTCCCAGATACTCTTAGATAGATAAGGAAACCCCGGCAGGGGAGAGAATGGCAATTCGAGGAGATTGGGTGGCGGTTGGGGAAATGCATAGAGGGTTCTAAGGACAGCAAACTGAACCTTTGTTTCATTTGATTGAACTGAAATATTTATTGAAATGACAGGTATACTTCAAATAATAGTACAGTGCAAGCACAAGATAAGAAAATCGGATAGAGTAGTTAAATATAGTGGTTTAGTTTGTGATGGATCGTGTAGACCCAACGAAGATATTACTACCATATAAGCATCAATTTACTTTGCCCTAGCTCTCTATTCTTCATCCCATTTCTTCCCCGTATACTCCAGTCTCGCATGTTATCTATCTCAATCAATGGATTCTTTGCAGGTTGTCGTAAAATCGTATACAACAATGGCCAGGGGAAAAGAAAAATATAAACTCCCCAAAAATGCACGGCTATGCCCCCCTCCTTTAACCCAATCCATAATCATTGCAAATGCTGCGCCGGAAAAACAAAAAACATCCATCATCCACTCCTTTCTTCATAGAGAGTAGAGCAGAGAGCATAAAAAGACCAAAGGGCTTGATGATGAATGATACTGATGCTGATGATGATATACGCTGGTCGTGATACTAATCAAATATTGCTTTTGATGTGAATCGAAATCTTTTAAACCGAACCTAACCCTACCCAGATCAAACCATAATGTGGTGTTGTAACGCCATGCAGATAATCGGAGAGAAGTAATCTAGACGAACTGGAAGCTTTGAGGAGGTCGTTGGTGATGCTCCATTGGCGCAGCGAAGTAAATCGGCATATCCTGCTCGGTAATATCCCTCGCGTCGTAAGGAGGATAATCCATACTAATCCCAACATCATCCATTCTCCCCCTGTCATCCCCTTCATACTCCGCCGCCGTCGCCGTCCTCCTCGCAATCTCCTCTTCCGCTAATCTCTGGCTCATAGTTGCCGCTCGCCGCTCCTTCCTCTGTGCCTGTTCCTCCAGCAGAATCTTTTGCGTTTGCTTCATTTTGCGATAAATATATATGCCTGCGCAAAAGGTAATGACGAAAGTGACGCCGATGACCACGTCGTTAATGGTAGAATTTTTTTGGTTGGTTTGGGCGAAGAGGACCCCTATGTACACAAGCACGAGCTGTTTAGGGAGTGTGAAGAAGGTCGCGATGGCGAAGTACCAGAAGTTTACGCCGCAGGTGGAGAAGATAGCCGTAGAGAAGTGGGAGGGGAGTACGGAGAAGCGGATTATGAAGACGATCTGTCGTTGGGTGAGTTATTGTGTTTTCGCATTATGATAGAAGAGAGGAAGGGAAACATACCCAGAAGCCTCCATCTCTTGTCATTCGTGCGAGGGCTCCGTACATCAGGTTTGTTCTTTCGAGCTTGATGGCCCTTTTCCTAAATACGGATTTGAATGCGAACCATGTCCCAACTGGCAACTGATTAGCTCTTTTCTTAAAAGGGTGGGGGAAGAACGTACTCTCTCCGATAAAGGTTCCTGCTGCTACGATGGCAAAGCCGATCCATAGTCCATACACCACACCACATAGTAAAGCAACGATTTCATGGCCGAATAATGGAGGAAATGAAATGGCGACTAGTATTAACACTGGAATGATGAAACCCCATGATTCTCCTCGGATTTTGTTCGATACTGGTCTTAAAGCCTGTGGTTGGATTAGTAAAGGGGCGGGGGGGGGTAATTCAGGGAAGGGGTAATCATACATTGACGATTTGATCGTGGTGTACGATCATTAATATGACAAGAACGTGAATTATGATAATCAAAATCCACCAGGCTTTTTATACTCCGTCAGTAAGGATCTTGACTGCGTAACTGGTGGCCTTAGGGAGTAGAAGACATACGTATATACTTCTTCTTGGTAACAAAGTCCTTCCACACAACCTTCTTGTATTCAAACACTTCTTCGTCATCCTCTGATGCGGGCCGGCCGGCTTCTAATTGCGTTGATAAAACGATGCCCGCATCATCGCTACTGTCGTGTCCTCTTGTCCCCATGATTCCCATATTTCTCGATGCCTCCTTCGATGCTACGAATGTGGCCTCCTGTCCCGTATGAATTGTGAATGGAATGGAATGGTAAAAGATGACCACAAAAAGAAAAGAGTACAAGGAGAAAATAGAGGAAGAGTCAAGGGGCGCGGTGTGTAGTTGTAGTTGTAGTTGTAGTGTTAGATACAATGTTGAATTATGGAAGCGCGCGCTGAAGTGACATGGAACTGTGATTAACCGATTGATCGACTGAATCAATCAATCAACGAGTCAATGCAATCCAATCAATGAGTTGAGAATGAATCAGCGGTAGTACTTAAAGGAAGGAACTTGTGGTTTCTTTGCAAAGGGGAGGAGGCTGTGCAAAAGAGGAAAAGCTGTGCAAAGTCTCAGGATCGACCTGTTCAAAGACCTTGATTGGCCTAATGGTGCCAAGATGCCCGTTTCAGCTCCGAGTCGCAGTTTTAGACATGCGACATCAAAGTCTTCAACGGAAGGAGACGACGATTCTTTCTTGCTGGCGTTGCAGAAGCAGGCAGAAGGCAGAGGCAGAAGGCAGAGGCAGAGGGCAGAGGGCAGAAGGCAGAAGGCAGAAGCTTTAAGCATGGGGGTTTGGCTGGCTGCGTATCTCCTCCCTTCTACCAACAATAGCCATCGCCCTTGCGGCCACCGGTAATGCAATGCAATGCAATGCAGCGGCAGGATGCAGGACAGATCCTACTCACCTCGTCTCGCACATGTGGAAGTTGCTTTCAGACGGGTGCATTCCAGGTCAGGCCAGCCACAAATCGTTCGTATCCCCATTCGGGCTGAGGCCCTCGTTGTTCATTGTTCATCACAGTGGCTGACAATGGCACTGCAACTCTACTATCACCGACTTGCCGACAATGGCATGGCCTCCTCTGGCCAATTTGGGTACGCGAGAACACCAATTGTTTGTTGATAATATCACAATACCAACAGGATTATCACATTTTCGCATTGCCAAAAATCGGCCACCTTTCCGCCCATTGAGGCGCATGGCACTTATCAATTCATCAATAATGACGAGTGACCTTCATCGTCCGTCTGCAGGTCAGGGAGATCGTTTTGCAATGAATAACCTTACCACTCTCTTATGATGCGAGCTAATTTCCTGTGAAGTCGTCACTAACGGAAAGGTAATAATGGTTTGTACATGTATATTGACGATGTATACAATATTTTGGGTCTTAGTCTTTCCTATCGTTCCTCCATATAATCTCTCTCCAAACAATCTTCACACATCTCCCTTTCTCGAATTGGCCCGTCTTCTTTTATACTCCTCTTGGCCTTTCTTCCTTGCCCACGAGAGTCCATCTCTCAAAGGGGATAGAGACCTGTTGGCAGCCTTCCAGGTCTCATCTAGCTCTAGCTAAATCCTGCTCCTAGCACAACGGCATTTAGAATCAACTTATTATGTTGCAGTTCCTTCATTCAACCTTGGCCTCACAACAAGCTCAACGAAGCCGGACTATCCCAATCAATATTCTCCTCCGCCGACTCAATCCTCTTCGCGGTTGTCCCAAACAACACATCCCAAAGCCTCGTCTGCTTCCCATAGTTATGACTCTGTTTCCAACCCTGTCTATGATGCAAATCATGATCCTCAGTCGTCAGCTCCGCTCCGAAGAGCTTCAACAACGGTGTCGCCGTCGTCGGCGGCGTCACAAAAAGCCTCAATCCACTATGCCCCCACAGTTCCGTAAAAACCACATATTGATGGCACAACCACCAATCATAAAACCCCATCGGAAAACCCATCAGCCTCATCGTTCCGAATGTGACGAGCGGGATAACAGCAATATCGAAGATTTCCTGTTCGGTGTCGGCGTACAGGCTCAGGAGGGGATTAGGATGTTTAGTGAGATGATGGGTACGGTGGTATTTCCACAATCCGTCGAATTCATGCATGCATCGATGATACCAGTAGAACCAGAAATCGAGAATGATTCCATACAAGCCTATCTCGACGGGAATCCACCAGCTGAGTGTGGAGGGAGCCAAGGTGCGGCGATAGGCGAGGAAGACGCACATCATGGGCCGTACCGTGGCCGTGGATAAGAGTGAGTGGAAGACACTGCCTACACTCTGATCGGGCACTTGGTCGCGCTCATGTTTGTCGCCATCGAGAAAACCATAGCGATGGCCTAAGCCACGCAACATACGTAATTCATGAATAGCATTCAACTTGAACGCAATCGTGTATAAAACAAAGACGCTGACGGGATGCGGAGTCTTTCCCGTGCAGGAAATGTAGAGTTGGTGGATGAGGATGGGCCAAGTTGCATGTAGGAGAATCCATTTATGGCCTTCCCAGTGTGGTAGATAGGCCACCTTGTCGGTTTTGGCGTGGATGGGCACTTCTCGTTCGACATCGGTCGGGTTGATGGAGAGGATCTCGTACATCCAGTGATGGCGGTTCCATTGTTTTCGGTCCCAGAGTCGCCACGTCGATTTCATGGAGTCTTTAGGGTTGCGTGCTGCCATCTCTAAGTAGACATTTCTTCAAGAGATCCTGTATTTACTGTACGAGTTATTTTGCAGGCAAATTTTTGCTAACATCTCAAGAAGCATACAATCGCTATTGTTATATAAATATAAATCTCAAATTCTCGAAACCTGTTGCCTTCAACCCCTCATGCCTCGGCATGTGAATGTTGCGCGTCTTCATGAGAAAAAGCCCACATTTATCAACGAATAGACGTCTGCACAAGGAAGTGATAAGGGATTGAAAATCTTCAAATTTTGCAGATGAATTTAACTGTTGTACAGAAAGTTCAGATGGTACAAGTCATCCCATTAGCATCATTGGTGATAAGTCCCTGTTTTGCGAAACAGAAATTCCTCCTTTGAACGTCGCCTTACGAGATTCGCATGGGGGTGAAATTGAAAAGACGATTCGTCGTCGTCGTCGTCGTCGTCGTCATTGTGCCTCCAGGCATCTCCCAAAGCTAAATTAAAACATCTTTAACTCTGCCGAGGCTCCTCGGCTTCTCTCTTTTTTTAGGGGAAAAGATTAAATGTAATCTTCTCCTGGCTTCCTGTATATCTGACTTCTAAATATTTGATCTGATGCGCGAACTCGTGATGATTGAGGCGGGAGGTGGATTTAGTGGCGGATTTAACTAACCGAGCTAAAAGGGGAAACATTGAAAAATAAGCTAATCACTTGCTAAAGTAACATGGTTGAGTAGGGGGAAGGAGCGTCTACTGGAGTATAGACGAATGTATTTTTAATTCTCTAATTCCAAAATTCTACCCTGCACGAATCCTCACACATCATCCTTCACTTACTCCCTATTCCCACCACCACTACACCCTTAAACCCAACTCATCCAAATCCTTAACCCCGCTCCCTTTCGTTCTCTGGAAACTCTTTCCACCTATAGCAATCATGCACGTCCCAAAAAAACACCCATCCTCCCTTCGTCCATATTAAACATCTTACGATACCAACTATATTCTATATCGTCGAATAGAAATCATTTAACATGAACCCCGCCCCAAGGATTAAATTTCAGCCAGGAGACGGCATTTTCGACCCATGGAAGGTCCGATGGTGAACCATCCGACGGCCAATTCGATCGCTAATAGGTCCTGCCCTGCGAACCAGGCCCCGAAACCTATGACTCCTTGCTAATAGGCGGGAATTATATAGGTGGTGCTGACGAGAGTGCCGAATGTTTCTCTGCGGAAAGGGGTTAGCTAGCTGGTGTTGGATGGGGCTTGAGTGAGAGAGATGTTGTCGAACCCGTATATCAACGCTCCTAAGCGTGAACGTAATAGATAATGATATGGTAATTGGATGTTCGATGATAGTTCGCTAAATAGTGAGATCTCTTATATTATTACTTATTTGTTCTTTCAGGGATAATAATAGGTTTATCGTGGTAATTAGACGAAGGTACTTCTTCAAGCCGTTACAATCCACAAATCTCAAGTCCACCTGCCGAGAGCTCGTCTGCTTCGTCTCATACTTGAAACCCTTTAACCCTCTGTCCGTCTTTCTTCCTATAATTTTCCTCTTTGCTTTTCGTCACTCAGTTCAACTCTACTCTCTCGCTCTAGTCAAGGTTACTTCTGATATGAGTGGAGTGAACTTGGTCTACTTTCCTATGAACTTCCACCTCTTCCGGGCCGCCAGTCAGGTGGGGGTGTATGGGGAGTTGTAGGACACTGCGGGCTAAAAGATTTACCAAGGCCTGACTATTTGGGCGGAAAGTGAAAGTATGGTTCGATCAGATTTTCCATAGGCTGGAGTGCGACATATTGTAGGAATTGGATCTGTGGCGAGGATGAAAAGTTATGGGGGTGGAGCAGCGAGGGTCATCAAGAGTCGGCTTGGTAGATGGTACTTTCCAGTTACTGGTGGCATGACAATAGATGTTGGTTAGGAGAATTAGGAGTTGAAGGTTAAGAGTTCTGATGATGGGAACAGATACTGGTCAGAGCTTAAAAGTAGCTTATTTAGTATCAAACTCTTCATCCAGGACTACAATATATACAGCCTTGCCACCCCCAACAAATATGCTGCAGGCTTATTCTAGTCTTGCATTGTGGCTGCGATGCGCCACAAATGTGATGCATCCATCATATTATCTCAGCTAATCTGTCTTTTCCTTTCTCTCAACTTTCAGACACGGTGATTTACGAATAACTTCAATATAACCTCCAGACCACCGTACCCCTGATACATGCGAGCGAGAGCTGCACCACATTCAATAAAAGAATGCAGGGGAACTTCGACCCCGCCATCGACAGAACACGGCAAGAGAAGCCCGAACGACTTTTCAACGCGTTTAGCAGCCGAGAATTCCCATCCTGGACTAGCTTGTGATTACAATCCGGAGGGAGCTCCTAGTAGTCTGTCATAATAGGAAGTCTATCGTAAGGCACATTTCGAGCTATCTTCTCTCACAACTTCTAATCTCTTTCCCAGCATCTACGACTTTCAACGGACCCGCACCAGTGGCCCTGATGTATCGATCTCCCCGATTTCGAAGCCTGCAAAGCACTTACTACAAGACTTTTACACGATGTATCAGTGATGGGAAGATAGTCAGAACTTTTCCCAGACTACCTCGCTCCGAGACTTGTTTTATGATTGTACAGCACCCGGACTAGACGACGAACAGACCGAACATACTTTGAAAACACTTTGCCTGTTCCAGAAAATAATATTGTTTATTACAAGTATAGTGGGATGAATTTATTTCTCGCTTTACCCAAAACACACATGGAACTATACAACTTTACAAAGAAGTATTTCGCGACATTTCCTAACGTACTCAGCCATTTCCTATCCTGGCGTGGATTCAGGGTCTCGCTTAAGGTACAGGAATGAACTATATAAGAGATCGAGCGCTTGCCCTTTGAAAGGGGAAAGTCCAAATCAAAAGCTTGTTCTGAAGGGCCATTGGCCATTTATGGGAAGACAGGTCTTGCAACCCAGATAGAAGAACAGGCCTTTAAAATCCTGGAGGCGTTCGAAAAAGCCTATGGCGTCGGCTTAGGTAAAGTATTTGAGAAGCTCTCAATCCTCAACATAAGGGGGTAAAATTCCCTACCAAATCACCGCCAGTGTCTCAGATAAGCATCCATCCCGTGGTGCCAACCTGACTTAGGGCCAACTGATGTTATATCCACTTATCTTTGAACACCGCATTCCCATTCCCCATCTTCACTCTAATCACGAAGTAAATCCTTGCCTTGATCAGGTCTTCCTTGTGTTTAGGGGATGATCACTATCTTGAAAGGGACTGGACTTCACCTAGATAATTTTGCGATGCACTCTGCTCTTTTCTGATTCTGTGAAGACTAGCGTACTCCGCTCTCTACTAATTGACCCGTTAGCGTCTCACGGAATTTATACATATCTCTGAGGTTTACAACCTCTCCCACAAACGGGCAAACAAATGTATTCTATCATCTCCTTAAGGTGTCCTTAGTGCGGACAATCGCTTCCCCAAAATAACTTCTGGTTGTCATTTGTCGCTACTTTCTCCATTCGCTCAATCTTTCTGCGGAGTATTATTTTTGTCTGTACATCCGAGATCTATGTTTTCTATCATTAGAGTGTTTTCAGCTTAGCCACTTAGCTTGGAACGGTAGCTTTGAGCGAGATGTCAGCACTCCAACCTCCATCTCTTGGTTACAATCCTCTAACGCAGGCGCTTTGAGGCGCACTATATTTCCTAAATTAATAATCATCCGAACTGGCCTTTGATTACAAAATAGTCTTCAGCAACCATTAATTGTTGATTCAGCTCAATGTCGGATTAAGTCGAGAGCCTAGTCTACTCAATGCCCCACTTCTTTCATGTGTTTCGCCGAGGCCCAAGCCAAGTGGAAGTCTAGACTAGTTAAAAAAACATCAAGCTGATATCTTATAAACTGGTACGACAAAAAGCCATTGAGTTGTGGCTGTTGGTTTGTCACACTTAACTCGGTCACTTTTGTTAAGCGAGATGTGCGTAGGAGGATTACCTGCTTTCCCGCCATGCATGCGCCACGTGCGGTACTGTTTTTATTAAGGAGAATTCCCAGTCCAAAAGTTAGATGGTCACAAGAGGCGTCAAAGGATTTTCGCTGGGTCTCCAGCCGCGTTGCGTTACATCCTGGCCCCCAAAGCGCCAAAGATCAATATTCGGTTATTTAACAGCGTAGCATTGCATAGGGCTGAGTTCCACCAAAAGCTCTTGTAGTACGTCACCAGACGTGAACATCTGTCCAGGGAAGCTCAGAATTATCTTAGTTGGAGCCTGAACTTGATCGGTGGAACGCAAATGCCGCTGCTAATTTCTTCCTGGAATTATTCTTAGAATACCAACACTGCGCTCGGTATGCAGCAATTGACTTCTGGAGTTGGGTGTCCGTATCTGGAGAAAGAGGTCACATTGGTCAGATTTGCAATTTTGAGTCATACATTATTAACCTACTTTGACTTCTTGACAGCCTTATGGCATTTTGGCACCGTCCGGATTGGGTTTTGACAACACATTATGATATTATGAAGCTTTCAAAATCATCTCACCGAGAAGATATCAAAACAAGGTTGGCCTTATATGAGGGAAATACTCATGAGCCAAGTTACGCTTCCAGAATGAGGGCTCTCTTCTGCCTTACCATTCCGAGTCAAAGTTTTCTTTTGGTCATTGAAAGATACTAACGTCGTTGATACTAGTTCCATTCTGAATGAAGAATAGACTCCATTCCGGCACATCAGATGTAGAACCCTTCTAGCTTGCTTTTGGCTATATAAAGCGGAGCAAAGAGATAGGAGCCAGTCAAATGCAAAAGCTGGGCCGAGTGTCAACACTAGATACGAGATTCTTTTCTAGACACGAACAGACATGACACCACCTGCCATTCTGAAGGTGTGCTTTCCGCCTCAAACCGATATCTTTACCAAAGATAGATTGGATGTCCTTGTCGAATTACCTTCGCATGCCATTTATTGACATTGGCGCCAAAAGGTATGGCAAGTCAAGGTAAAGGCCCGATATTCCTCCTGCTGAATATGAGACTTCAAGCCAAGAATCTACCGATGTGAGTAGCATATTTGCCCTTACCCTTGCATGGGCATTCTGAAGAGGCGCTCTTGTTGTAGAATGTGACTGATGCAACCTATGGATCGATAGTGGAAACTCTCTTCAGCTGATACCAAAATAGTTGGCTTATTGCTGGGTCTACTTTTGACTTTATTCATGTGATAGTATCTCTACCCAGGATCTCTACAACAAGGGCCTTCACAATGTCTATAAAGGTATCTGCCCAAGACCCAAAATCTCTACAAACCAGCAAGCAGCGAGCAATTCACTCAATCTATCCTTCTTGACACATTTAATACCTAGAATGTCTCCAATTTCCTTGAAGAAGTGGCTTTTGGCGTCTGTGTTCTCGGCTTTTCTTGTCGAAGTTACCTCAAATCCAATCTCTAAGACAAGTCCCGCATCCAAGAATACATATGCAGAACATGCTATGCGTAAAAGGACTTCTCTCGATGTCAAAAAGACGACTGTTACGCAGTATCATACCATCGATTGGATTCCCATTTCATCTCAAGGACACATTGCTACTCCCCCTCCATTACCAAACAAACATGTACCCACAGGAAACATATCTTACCCGATCCCCGAACTCCGCATGGCCGGTTCGTAACATTTTATCCAACCCCTATATCTCCGAACAGGTGCTAACGAACTTGGGTTGTCTAGGAGCCGAGCTCGGCCCTCCAGGCACAGTTCCTGTTCTGCGAGTGAGCGACGAATATCTTGCCGAGGCGGGGACCAAAAAGCAGCTGCCTCCCTCAACCCGCGAGCTGCAATCAAATTCTTCCATCCCCAAAAGACAATACTCTGGTGATCACTGGTATGTGACCTCTGACCAGTCGGTCGAAAATAATGGCGGAAGCTTTGTCGTCAGCTTATTCGACGCATGGGTTGAGAATTCCGACGACTTCTCATTGATTGAAACTGCGATAGTCGAATCTGGCCCAAATGGCTTGCAAACGGTGGAGGCTGGATGGATCAACTATCCGGATCAAGGTTCAGCACCACATCTATTTACCTATTTCACTACCAATGACTATGCACATACTGGAGATAATGTCGGTGGGTGGAACCAAGACATTGCTGGGTGGGTTCAAGTTTCCGGGAGCATCTCTCCCGGTACCGCTTTCTCTACTAGCACCATCGGTGGGACTCAATATGGATTGCAAATCCAATATGAGCTTTCCGGAGGTAACTGGTGGTTATACGTCATTGATGAATGGATCGGATACTATCCTGCCTCACTATTCAGTGCCTCCGGACAAACCACATTAGCCAATGGTTCCAGCACAATTTACTTCTACGGCGAGGTCTACCAGACAGAAGGTCCACTCACCACGTCTGATATGGGAAGTGGGGAATTTGCAGCTGCGGGGTGGGAGGAGGCGGCTTTTATGAACAATATGGAGTATATTGATTCATCAGGGTCTGCTTTTGTCGAATACACCGCTTCGTTTTTGGACTCGGATTCTACGAGGTATTCTCATGATTATTTTCCTGAGAGCGGATCGGACTGGGGAACTTATGTCTTTTTAGGTGGACCCGGCGCTGGTGGTGTGGTTGGTGGATAAGCGACATTAAGGAGGTGGCAAGTTTTTAATGGCAGTGTTATCATGAGAGCATTCCTTTAGTTTAACCCAACTTGCTTTGGGGATTTCTTTAATTAGCCTATGATGACCTGCTTGGTGGCCTTTTGCTATTCTAGTTTTTTCTATGTCGTTCATTTGTGTAGTTAGTAGTGGATAGTTCTGAAATGAAATAAGGGTGAGATATATAGTTCCTTTTTGGACAAGAAACATATTTAATGAAATCCTTCGGATGTTTTATGTCGAATTCAAGCTTGAAAAACATTCAATTGATTTAGCGAGAAAGGAATAGCTTGCCTCAGAGCTGCACGAGATGTTCAAATTACACTCGATGAGGCTAAGTGCATATCATTTCTAATATTATCTTTTATTAACAAATGACCTCGCTTCTTCTCCTGATTTCAGCAACGCGGCGTTCTTTTTCAATTATATATTTACTGTCTCCTGTGGTGTGCCGTCCCTCTTGGGTAGGGATAAAGCTGAGAATGTGGCGATTAGGATCTAGCGTCCTTAAAAGACACCAGTACTTAATTGTTTTATAGCTATCCAGGCACCGCCTAGTCCCATGAAGGCTCTGCTGCACACCAGTCGTCGAAATCACGGATTGGGTGATTTTTTTTTTTTTAAGCCGCTACCATTTTGGTAGATGACACCCTGAAATGCCTCTCAAAATGAAATATTTTCTACTATATTTATAGTACGCAAATGACTTCACATATCCTTTTATTTTTGAATCTATTTTTATTATTATTGTCTAGCAATAAGATTTATTCTAAAGTGCTTTTAGCGAAATCTATCTTATTCCTTGGCCAGAAGCGAACTACTTTTATTTCTTATATATCTACTTCTTTAGATACGGCTTTTTGGTCTTATAAAATGGAAATAGAACAAAAATTCAATAATTATAGGAGACTTTAATATCTCAAGTTTGCTCAGAAATTACAAATATTAGACTACATTATTGTGATGCTATTGAATTAGCTCATTAATTCTCTCAATCTAGTCCTTCAGATAAGTATGCACACAGTCATTGTGTTTTATTTGTTTAAGTGGTATTTTTGGAAATAGAACATTATCTTCGAAGATTTTGGAAAGTGACAAAGACTTTCAAGGAAGGACGCCCTCTCAATCGGAGAAAAAAACGTCTGATTTTTGGCACGTGCTATAAGTAAAATAAAAATTCGGCCACTTTTCCCTGAGAGGACGCCGACGCCTACATGCTTCAAAATGTGATTCAATATCTTATCTATAATAGGTGGGTATGAACTATAATTAAGATGTGTGAGCTAGTCAACCCTCCAATTCAACTAAATGTTCCGAAATGAACTTAGTATACCCAAGCCATATGCACTTGCAGTTGCACTTTTATCTAGGCAGAATGAATTAAGTTGTGTTATATATGTAGATCAGCTAATCGCAAAATGGTAATCATGGAATAAATCGAGATTCTCGCTAGTACAAGTTTACATTTGTTGGTGAGACTTGGGCCTCCTTGTTGGTGACCGCGGCTGTGCAAGGAGAACCAACATCAACATATATCCACACCTTTCGATCATTCCTCTTAAACTTCGAACACACTTTTGACTTGCGACGATGATACCCAATCTCGACACTGACATTTACTATACCATTGGAGAATTCACGACTTGTCAAACAACTCTCGCTCACCTATGCCGAGTCTCTAAACTCCTGAACACTATATTTACACCGATCCTTTACCAACACATACAATTGCAAGACTGTGAGTTGGAAGTCTCCACAAGCATCTCTGAATTATCAACAGAAACTCATCTACAATACACAAAAGCTTTAATAATTGGGAGGAACATTGGACAAATCGAGCATAAAGAGCGTTTCAGCTACTCGTTTGGACCGAAGCAAAAAGGAATAGCTCAGTGCCTAAATAAGATGACAAATCTTACAACATTATGGTACGAGTCTTCTCAATTCTTTTAGATTCTAATACGCTAATATTTCTTAGTCTCTCAGAGAGCATGGAGATGTTTATCCCTGGCATAGCCTCTGATTTCCCCTCCGAAGCCTTCATAAATCTTGCCAAACGTGGTAAGCTTCGAAATCTCACACTTCTCGATTCAAAATTGGTTCACTCCTTTTTTGTGCTTCCGCTGCCAACATTTCACAATCTTACAACGCTTAAACTTTACGGTAAGATCGAGTGGCAATCTGTAATCGAAGTCCTTCTCTCCTCTCCTGGTCTTCAATCCCTTGCTCTTGATTTCAATTTCCTTATGCATGACTCCGAAGACGGAAATTTATACTCCTTTGTGGAAGTTTATGATGAACGCCGAAGGGAGCATAAAATTCCCTTATTGAAAATTAAGGAACTTGAGCTAGGAAAGGGGTTCCTTCCTACTGAAACTAACGTTGACGACATCGATGCCCCAAATTATCTTGAAAATCTCACCGAACTTTCTGCCCTAAAAAGTGTGAAGATCAACAACGCTATAACCGAAACGGTAGACGGGAGTCTAGAGACCATCCTTTATGATATCGATGCAACGTTACTGTTTCCAGCCCTTAACCTCACACGCATCTCCTGCTCTTGCTTCACCCGCGACATCCTTGACATAGTCGAACGCATAAATCTTGGTTCCACTCGGCCTGTAAAACTCAATTCCCTTCAAACTATTGAATCTTGCCGTCCAGGACCCAGCAACATGTTCAAAGATCCATGGGGCAAACAATTCTACGACCCTTCATACTTTGCG
This sequence comes from Chlorencoelia australis, assembly GCA_003988815.1. Classification (NCBI taxonomy): domain Eukaryota; kingdom Fungi; phylum Ascomycota; class Leotiomycetes; order Helotiales; family Cenangiaceae; genus Chlorencoelia; species Chlorencoelia australis. The sequence continues at coordinate 342,327 of QYAN01000020.1, forward strand.
AACTTCGATATACCTCTCCATGTTGGAGGCTTCCATTGGAAATCGCTAAGCTTTAAAGAAGGAAACAACACCCAAGAAGAGAAGGAGAAAGCAAAGGAATATATACTGAATTTCGTCGATCTATGCGATGACTTGGAAGAGCTTACTTGGGGGATGGACAGCCAGACTTTTGAAATTTTCAAAGAGGAATCTTTGCCAAAGATGAAAAGGCTACATACATTAGTCATTCCAAAGTATCCTGGTTCATCCGAGGGGCCGGTCCTTCCAAAGAGCGCTTCAGAACAAGCAATTATAGCTTTGGACAAGCGACACTCGGCAACATTCCAGGAGGAAAGAAACCGCTTTGCAATTGCAAAAAATCTTTTCAAAATTAGTCGAGAAGCATTTGAAAGCCGAAGAGAGGGACCGGACAAAGGAACGAAACTAAAATACGTAGGGTTAGGCTCAAACGTATACACATGTATGATACCAGAATTGCGGGACATTGAAGATGGGATGGATGCCGAATGGAAGGTTGTCAAATTGTCGAAAGCGGATGCTTTTGAATTTGAGGGTGTCAAGGATCTACTGATGGAGGAAGGGCATATCAAGGCTGGTTCCTTGACAGAACTCAAGTATTTAGATGCGGAAGAGGAGGATTGGAATGATGCCGTTACGATGGTTGGCGATTTGGAGGACGAGATCAGAGATATGGCGTTGGAAGAGAAAAGAAGTATTTGGGAATATAGTGATAATGATACTGATGAGGAGAATGAGGACGCTAATGAAGAAGGGAAGGGAGTTGTATTACAAGGGAAAAGGCTAGAGCAGCGGATTGACTTCCTGGATAGTGATTCTGGCAGTGATGATGAAAGCGAAGAGGAAAATGATTACAGTAATAGTGAGGGCGAGTCAGATGATGAAGGGACTAGTTTAAGTATTATTTGGGAAGTGGAGGAGGAGGGGGAGGACAAGGAGGGCTGGGTGTGAGTACATATATATTGGAAGTTTTTAGCAACTTTGGTGCGCTTTTTCTATCTAAATAAGGGACTTTTGTACCTTGGTATCTGTAAAATAAAAAGGGCTCAGGATTTTGAAATTATCCATGAATTACGTCGCCACAGCTGTGCCCTTAAAGCTTTATCCGGTCCTAGGCATTACAGTCCTTTGTAATACTTTCACTTGAAAAACGACTAGAATATTTCATTCAAATAAAAATACCATTAATCCATTTTATCTCAAATCCCACGAAGAGTAATTCTAAAGGATGGCATGATTCTTCTCAAATGATAGCCGTTGGCCATGCTGCGACCTTTACTGCTGTGTATTCATTCAAGGTGGATGGGTTGATAAAAAGTGGTTCAAAATCGGCTAGGTATTTGAGATGGAAACCGGCGGGGCTGGCTTGCTACCATTAGTACGGGTATGTCACTTCACAAGAGATGAATAGAAAGTGGGCTGAAATGTTATATACAGACAGGACTGGCATCAAACAGCCCAAATCATTGAATTAAGCATTAGAACTATTTCATATCCTCCTTGAAATTCAATGGGAATCACCTAAAATCCATGGCTTCCAGTATCCTCCACCTCGGAGCACTTGGCATTGAGAACCAAATTTTTGGAGAAGTGCAACGTATGTATAGACATGAACCAGATTTAAGGGTCAACAATCCATGGGATGGAGTTCTTGGTCTTTCGGTAGCTGGAGCAGGGACAGAATATGTATCCAACATCCATCTCGGCTATGTCCCCGTTGTTAGATTACAGCCTCAGATGGAAGGAATGCAGCTGTCTAAAAGTAAAGGGAAAGAAATGCGAAAAAGCTAAGAAGAACCGTCTCAATTGGGTCACTGCTAACCGGAAAGCCTCGGCTATAAAATGGTTCCGGCCTAGAGCCTACAGGAACTAAATGGCTAGAATGCTTTTTGAAGGCTTAGCTTTAATCGAACATCGGAGGAAATCAGAGCATAAATGATAGTGATTGATCCTCGGGATACTGGCCGATTTTGCAGGCTGAACCTGTAAGGAAATGAATTGACGAATATCAATACAGGAAAACTCCTTTACACGATCTTCGGAAAATCTTTTCTCTAAAATATCAAGCAAATGTTCCCGTTCAAGCACTCGCTTGGATGCTTTGAAAACCATATCAAAGAAGTAATAAAAATTCCACGTCTCACATTTTGAATTTAGGTATGAAGATTTGCATTTAAAGCAAAGCAGCAATATATTAACGAATCCTATAAGATATCTGATCTTCACTTTTGCTTCTGCGACAAGAAAGGAAGCTGCTTGAAACGCCTTGAATAGGAACTAACGCAATATTTTCTAGGAATTCAGCATCATCGTTAAAGAGTGTGTAAGCATATAAATTATTTCCACTCGTGCATATTTTCATAACAGTTGTAAAGAGGAAAAACCGTCCTGAACTTGAATTATCGTAGATATAAAATGACTTTCACGTTTATTATCTCTTCTCCCACCAAGAGCTGTCCCATTTGCTCAAAATACCTTCTCTTTATAAGCAACTAAGTCCTTGGTCTCAAGCCACCACCCGACCCAAGTGAGAATAGCATTCGCAGAGAAAACGTAAAGTTGTGGATTGCCTTCTCCACTATAGAAGGGGAGGATTAGCACTTTCTTCCAAGAGCTGAAGACTTTCATCCCAAACTCCTATGGAGCAGAGCATATATCGACTTTGCTATCAAGGAATAAACATGGTAATTCATACATACAATTCAGGATCCGTCCACATGGTCCCCGGATACCAAATAGCGCTCAACCCAGCAATCCAATATATGCTGCCAAACACAGCCGCCGTCATAATGGAATCTGCTTTCGTAGCGGGCGTCGTAGGACGGAATCCATAATAGATCGTTGCGAGTCCGAGAAAGAGTCCCAAGCTCATCGTTTGGCCATTATGGAAGCGGGCATGTGGTGGCCAGCGCGGGTTTTTCACGTGCGTCTCGTTGAAATCGGCAGCGAAGGGTCCGACGATTTGAGCGAATGCGGAGAGACCGAGGAAGATGCGGCCCAGCATGATGAAGAGGACTGATGGAAACTCTATGCTGTCCTCGATAAGCTTAAGTTCAATTATCATTTATGATGGGATGGATGGTTAGCCTCGGGTAATCCATGCCCCTTTTCTAGAGTAAGCCGGATCATGTGACAGGCTGAGAAATAGATGCCCCCGTCCATTCAGAGAGTAGCGTGTATGCGCCGCTCATTGCAGACCAAATTGAATCCTGTTTTCATGGTATTAAACAATGCAACCCCCAGTAATGACGTACGCTATTTTAGGCAGACAAAATCCCACTTCTACCAAAACTTCCCCCCCGCATTCCCTTCTATCAACCTCAAACAATCAAAACTTCATCAACTTCCAAATACCTCAATTACCACAAGAAATTCAGCACGAAGTAGACAATCATGTTCTCTCACACCATCAGCAGCATGCTCCTCCAATTCCTCCTCTTCGCCTTTGCCCTGGCAGATGAGACTCCTATCAGCACCTACGACAACACCTGGAAATACGGAAGTGGCGGTGGCCTGATTGGTTTCATCGTTCTTATCCTCGACATCATTGTCTGGAGTACGTCTCTCAATCTCCCTTCCTTCCTTGCTTCTTCTTTTAGTGCCAAGAGCTAATACAAGTTTTGGCCGTAGTTGAGATTTTGAACTCCAACCGTCCTCCTCTACACAAGCTCCTTTGGTGTGTTGGTGTCTTTGTCTTCCCAGTTATCGGGTTGGTTGTGTATTGGCTTTTCTCGAATCGCGCGGGGCATACCGGGAGCGGGTCTTATGAGACTCTCCCGTAGATACGAAGGATGAGCGCAGGTGGTGTAAAGAAGTTTGGTGTGAGAATTGATGGGGGATTTCGAAGGAAAAATACTAGGCATAGAGGGAAGAAAAATATCCGTAGGAAAATGATCGGAGTATGGATATGAAGGAGGTACATTTACTAGGCTGGCGATTTGGGCATTTCTACATCAAGAACAATTTCTTTCCCCAATCTATAAGAAGAGATTTGGGTTCCTACAGTGTCATGCAAGTCTTTCAACTTCTACATGGTTCTCTTATGACTATAAATTGCATTGTTGATGGCATATTGCATTTCTGTGGTCTCATTACAACTTGGGTAGTAAGGTCGTTCGCAGTGTCACACTTCACGATACATTGACTCGGTTAGATTTGATTTGGCTAGTTGACTAGATGGCGTTTTGTTGCTTATTCTTTGATTGCCTGGCGGTTTGATATATGGTCCGAGGGACGAAATGAGCCAATTCAATATGCAATATGCGAGCTAGGCCTCGTTCTGCAGACTTTCAAGTTGGCTGTAACACTGTTGCGTCACTGCTGCGTCCAATCCTGCACACCTAAGTTGAGGAATAGAGATTTTTGTATGCTCACCAACTGCTATTCAGTAGAAGAGCTCCAAGTAGAGCATCATGTTGGTATATAAGACCTTAGATTGGTTATATCGAAGGCGAGATCGTTTATAGGAAATTCGTATCACTACCTTAAAAACATGGAATGAGATTTAAGATTCTATCCTTCGTTCATCTTTCTAGGGTGTTAATATGGCACAGGATATGGAGAAGACATGCCCAGCAAGCAAAATCCATATCTATCATCGCAAAACATCATCACCTATCAATTGAATGCTTCACTTCGTTTTCTGCTTTTCCCCACCTACTCTGCAATTCACATTATCCCCCCCCCCTCTTTGCCATGTCCAGCCAAAAACAAGATATATTCTAATGCGAATGCCACCCTAAACGCCGTGAGGGGAGATGCCTGACTTACCAAAAGACAAAAAGAAAGATAGCGGATGCCATATGGTCACCGATCGCATGGCGAAATGGTATCCATGCGAGGAGAAAGCCTGCCGGCTAGCGTTCAAAAGATCGGAAGGCTAGTATTATTGTAGATATGATCGCAAGAACACTTCCGTTCCTAGTGCTGAAATGAAGTTGATGAGGTGGGCATCAGGATCGTTGTGCTGGTAAGTACTGAGTATGGGGTCTAGCGATGCAACGTAATGGTGAGAGCGTGATGGATTGCTAGTGTGCTGTGTGGACAAGGATTTAGGTTTACTTCTACCGTCTATAAATTTGGTAACCGATCCTATTTTGGCTAATATAGAAAATTATGTCTGTCGCATTGAGTTTGGCGTCTCCTTTAATAGATAGATATGCTCTTCTCCAACAATCATGGTTGATGACTCCTGTTAAGCATATTCATAAGCTCATTATCTCTTTATCATCTACTCATGAATCTCCTCGTCGGTGAGCATCTGGCGCTTCGGCAGTGATGTAGCTATGTTACCGCTAAAAAGAAAAAAGGAAACTAGTAAAAGGTTCTATAAACTAGCACAACTCTATACATCAACTTTGAAAGTACTGATACAGCTCCACGTCAATACCATTCCTTCTACTCTTAATTTTAAAACCCTGGAGCTCTATATTACTTATTTTAAATATGTAATCAAATCCATAAACCTAAAGATTTAGCTTAACTAGATTATTACTTCAAAATTCAATTACTTTTTAGACTACAGAGTCAAGAAGCATTATAGCCAACCGCAAACTCGTAGCACTTCATTTACGCTACCGAAAACAGCTGAGACTGCATCAACTCACGGTCCTCTGGCTCTCTACTAACTTTACCGTTTGAGTAACGATTTTCTGTACGAATATTTGGCAATATACTAGCAGTCATTTTGACGCTGAAGAACATGTGCAGGTTTCTACTCCTGTGACGGACAATATAACTTTCAGCTTTCTTTATGAGCAGTTTAATGATGGTGCGACGTTGCAGTGGGAGCCTGGAGATATGCAGGAACTAGTCTGCTTTGAACTTTGGTTGGAGAGGCGTGTTTGGAGCTGATTTAGGAAGCCTAATGCGCTGTTAGAGATTACGGTTGCTGGGTTTGGCATTGTGGTGGAGTTTTTTTTTTAGCTAATGGACATTACTTTTAATGTGAAAAAAAGAAAGACTACCTTATCGAGTCGGCATTAGACTCCAGGTTACTAGGTTTCTAAGCGCTGTTTATACCTTTTAACTTTTCTTTTATTTAATTATTCCTTTAACTTTCGTTATAATAGCTAAGAAAACTACGAACTAATGAATATTAAAATGGGACAAAAATGAGATAACCGGTTGTCAGGTGAACAAAGGCTTTACTTCTTCACCCATCGTGCTTGGCCCACGTCAATCTTCTATTGCTTCGCCACCGCCGCAGTCTTTTACTGTGCCACTCTTGCGTCGTCTTGCCTGAATTGATTGGTATACGACTTTTGCTATATAGGTCCTTAACTCTACCACTAAACACACTCTCCATCGCAGATTGAATATCTACAAGACAGTCATCTATCCCAATAAACGCCTATTTGCAATGGCATATTATCAACCAGGTGGATACGGCGCATCTCCTCCACAGGGTAAGTTGACTCTCAAGGACGACAGAATTAAGACTAATCGCGATCATGATAGGTGGTCAGCAATACCCTTCCCCCAATCAACCACCATATGGCCAGCAATATCCTTCCCCCAATCAACCACCATATGGCCAGCAGCCTTCATACAACCAACAAGGAGGATATCCCCAACAGCCTCCATTCAGCCAGCAAGGTGGTTATGGCCAACAGCCTCCATACGGCGTTCCCCCTCCACAAGCGTACGGACAGCCTCCTCCTCCACAACAATACGGTGCACCTTACCAACAAGGATACGGACAACCTCCTGCTCCCTATGGTGCTCCCCCTCAAGCATACGGTCAGCCTCCCGCTGCATACGGCGCACCTCCCCCTCCATCCAACTACCCCGCACAAGGCTACGGTACCACCCCCCAACCTTACATCCAGCCTTCGCCTCCAACCCTCGGCTACGGGCCCGTACAAACCATTCAATGGAACGCCGTCCCCGACGCCGAGGCTCTCCGAAAAGCCATGAAAGGCATTGGGACGGACGAAAAAACACTGATCCGCGTTCTCTGCGACAAAGATCCCCTACAAATAAATGTGCTACGAGAAGTATACAATCAGCGCTTCGGACGACATCTCTTGAACGACGTGCAAAGCGAAACGAGTGGCTGGTTCGAAGAAGGATTATGTGCCATCATGCGCGGCCCTTTACAACAAGATGTAGTGATGTTGAAGACAGCGACGGATGGACTGGGCACGAAAGAGAATATGCTGGATGATATTTTGCTTGGGCGATCGAATGCCGATATGCGAGCCATCAAGGACTTATATCTACGTACTTTTCATACGCCTCTGGAAGCGGATATCAAGGCTGATTTGTCCATGAAGACCGAGAGACATTTCCTGATGGTGCTGGCGGCAAATAGGAATGAGGAGGGCACGCCCATTGTGCCGCAGCAGATTGAGCAAGATGTTATAGAGATTTATAAGGCGACGGAAGGGAAGCTGGGAACCGATGAGTTGTTAGTGTGTAGTATTTTGAGTCAGAGGAGCGATGCTCAGATTGGAGCTATTGCACAAGTGTATCGTCAGAAGTTTACTGTGGATTTGGAAACTGTTATTAAAAAGGTTCGTATCTTCCCCTCTCCATTTAACTTCAGAATATTGCGTCGGATGCTAATTTGTGTCAGCAGGAGTTCTCCGGCCACATGGAACACGCCCTGATTCAACAGCTTCGTACGGGAACTGACAAAGCAATGCGCGACGCATTATTAATGGAAGAGGCTATGGCTGGTGGGGGGACGAGAGACGCCTTGCTCACGAACAGAATCATCAGGTGTCATTGGAATAGATATCATATGGAACAAGTCAAGGCCGCTTATCAACACCGGTTCAATAAGAGTTTAGTTAACAGGGTCAAGGGCGAGACGAGCGGTGATTACGAGAAATTACTTGTTGCTTGTGTGGGTGGGATGTAATTATTGTTATTCATTCATCTTGGGAATAGGGGAAGGGGATCTGAGACTTGGAATTGGGATTGGCGTGTATGATATCGGATATCGGGTATAGGTTGCTACTTTGGCAATGCTAATTTTATTTAGAATAAGGGTTTCTAGCTATCCTCTAGGGGATCAGTAAACTCACGACTATGAAAAGACTAAATAAGATGGCAATTATGTTATACTGAGTTGACTTCACTATATAAATCTGTGATTGATTCTTTGTTTGTTTTATTGTTCTGTGTCAATCAGGGACTATACAGAGCACCTGGGCCCTCTCTGCCTAGTAGAGCCGAGGATATGATAAGTTATATAAGTTTTATTATTATTATTTAATTTAATAAATTGAATACAAGTCAGAATTTCAATTGGCGCGCTAGAAAACTGGAGGACTTTTGCAAGACTAGTTAAAATACGAGCTGTGAATCGAATTGAGGGAAACTTAGACTCGCGGATCTCTATACATCAACACAACTAGCATACGAAGCTGCTGGTGGTATTAAGAAGAGAGGAAGTGAGGGGATTCATCAGCGAAGCGAGGTTCGCTTAAGGAAAGGGGTTATCCAAATTCGAACTAGAACTCGAACTGAGGTTACACTTTCTTTACTAGACTGTTGTAGCTATTGTCGTATACACGCTTATATCGGTTCCATATTCCAAAAGACACGCGACGTCGGCTTTGCTCCCGTTCTTTATGGCCATGTGCAGAGCTCCGCTCAAACTATTGGCATTCGCACCAGTAGTGACCTCGAGTGACGTACAAGGTCGACTGGAAAGCTCCGTTCCAAGACCTCTTTTACAATATTGCAATGACCCATTCGTGCATTTCGAAACACGCCAAGATCCAGTATCCCGCAATATTGTAAGCGCAGCTGACGTTAACTGCATGCCCGGTAGATGACTCAAATAATATCGGGAATAAATCAAGGCAGTCATCAAAAGCATAGCCAAGATATCCTTTAAATATTTAAGGGTGGTTATTGTCACAAATCTAATGAACTTCTCTAAACTACGTAATCTAGAAGATAATTAATATCTAAGACCTATTAGGCCCATTTGCTAGGCCGACTCTATCAGCCCATGGCAATACAAAAACCTCTATTTAAACTGTAAGTCCATATGTCAACTTCTCCTCAGATAAAGACCAGAACCAAAAGAAAAGCACCGCATGCCAACATATCCTTTACACAATTTTAAAGTACACAAGCTGATCACTAAAAAAAAGCAATGGTGTACAAGCTGCAGGGCTTGGGGCCGTGGCATTCTTTATGTTCACTGTCCCTAAATACTACGCGGGAAATAGCACAAAGACATCGGCAGATACCAAAATCAAAGCTCCAGGTCAGTAATCAAAACAGCAAAGTATCATTCATCATCAGTATGCTAAGAGATTATCCAGAATTAAAACTTGAGGATAGCAAGATATCAGCAAGTACCGAAGCTAAAGCTCAAGGTCAGTAATCAAAACAGCAAGCTATTACCATCATGATGCTAAGAGATTATCCAGAATTAAAACTTGCGCATAGCAAGATATCAGCAGATGCCAAAATGAAAGCTCATGGTCAGTAATCAAAACAGCAAGGTATCATTCATCATCACTATGCTAAGAGATGATCTAGAATTAAAACTGGAGAATCGCAAGATATCAGCAAATATCAAAATTCAAGGTGAGGAATCAAAAACAGCAAATCTATCATCGTCCCTACGCTAATAGATTATCCAGAAATGAACCGTGCAACTGCGAAGACGTGGGCAGAAGCAAAGGAGAAAGAGAAAGCTGCCAGTCGTCAAGGTTAACAATCAAGAATGGGTAGAATATAGTTTCTGGCTTAGAGGGCTATGGAAATCGAGAGGGGGAAATGAAAAAAAAAAAAAAAAAAAGACTTACTCCTTGCTAGCGATGGTTTAATGATAACCCTGACTTTCCATTTAGCATTCTAGATGATTGGTTGGCATGCTAATGATAATGGTATTTGTTGTCATCTAACAGCACCCTTTTTCCGTATCGGTTTCGGTCTCTTATCTGCCAACCATCAGAATATGTCTGTCTTTGGGGGCTCGGCGCATACTTAGGATCTCTTTAGGAGTGGTGTATGCTGTTTTTGGAAATACATAGATTGTGCTATCTATTTTTCCTTCCGCGCGGTATCTTTCCGCTACGGCTGGTGGTTGTTCATGTACTACTTAGCTTGCTTTGCTCTGCTCTGCTCTGCTTTGCTTTGTTTCCATAATTAGGACATTGAGGCCTTGTTAATTGAATGAACATGCGTTTGGACCACTCCTTTGGACATATGAATTCCAGCAGAAATGGATTTTTACCATGATTTTATTAGCATTTCCCTGCGTCGTCAATTGTTAAGGTGAATATTTACCTGACTCTCATATCCTTTTTGTTCTCCTTCTTTTTATTTTGTTTCTCTCTTTCTCTTTCTCAATTGTCTTCATTTCTCCTTTTCAGCCAAGTTCTCTCTCCCTCTCTTTTTCTTTCTCTTTTCTTCCCCGACCTCTCTTTTGTTAGCTAATTCGCTGGGAAGCCAAGTAATTAATAGGCGGGAGGGTTAGTAATGCAATTAGCTTATAACTTTTAATCATAAAGCTATATAAATATATATCAAATCAAACCGAACTACTTTATGTTACTCGTTCCATTACCTCGTTTCTACCGGATTTGATGACATTGAACGACAAATGTTCTCAGCATAAATGGTTAAGATGGTAAGTGCGAGCTTTTGAGTATCCTTTCTGAGGAGCAAGTACTTTATATGGAAGTCAAAACTTAATTTTGGAAGATACCTTTTATACTCTGTATACAATAATTATTACTCTAGTATAACCCAATCCAATACATCTCTCATTAGACACTAAGGCTCGCATTGAACCTGGACAGGATGGCACTCCGTATTAAACACCCACTGTCCCAAGTCCACTACACTCGGATCCGCAAATGACAAGTAAATATACTTCAGCACCTCGGCAAAGAAAAAACTATCTAAACTATTACTTTGGCTTTCACCCCATGGCATCCCTACATTATTCACAGTTGCAAAAGCAACGCTATTCCGTGCCGTCGTATTCAGACTAAGGAATAAATCCCATGCGTAGTCCGCCCAGCGCGGTTCGCCCGTGATGCGATGCGCGTAGAACCAGCTTTCCACCGATTCCGGGAAGGATCCGTACCCTTCGTCGCCGTTGACGATGAATAAGCCGTTTTCGGCGCCGTTGCGGCGGTACCCGTTGTCGATGTTGACACTTGAGTCCGGTGGATATGTATTATTGACACTATCGTACCAGCCCCAGTAGAGAGATCCTAGTCCTGTGACAGTGGTGTTGTAGGTTTGGTGACATCCGTCTGCAGCAGCGAGACCGAGATCACAGAGGAAATCGATACCTAAAACCTTGCAGCCTAGGAGGAGATTCCCGCCAGCGAAGCAGGTGTAGTCGTCCATGGTATAAGTTAGGTCGCCATTATCGTCCAACACGCTAATGAATGTCAAGTCGGGAAATCCATATGGTTGAAGTGCGATGTGTGCCTCGGTGCTGTTCGCAGCAGAGAGCCAGAATTTGGCGTACTCGGTGGTGATATTATCGGCCTCGTAATGATATGATTTGATAAGATACTCAAGGAATGAGTCAACTGTGGAGTGCCATCCTCCACCGAAGTTGAGCATCCCACCTGCAGTGGTATCGAATTGGTTCCCCACGAGGCCTGGGTATACCGGTGCTGGGGTTGGGTGCACAAGCCAATACTCGCCTTTGTCAACAAGAGAGCGGTACGTCGTGTTTCCTGTCAGTGTGGCCAAGCGGTACCATTCGATCAAATATGTGCCTGCTGATGCTGTATTTGTTGAATTGTACGTCACGCCGTTGGGTGCGGTATAAGTGGCTTCTACGGGTATGTTGGTGTTGAAGTTGATGTTAGCAGCGGAAATGCCGCTAGGAGTCAGGAAGCCGTATGCCAGCTTGTCGGCCAGGGATTTTGCCTGCGTTAACAGGGCCTCGATCAGGTCCTGGTCGTAATTATTGTAGAACTGCCCGCTCTTAAGTAGGTCATAGCTGGATAGCAGACCACCTAGGTAGCGAATAGTGGTATCAAACATTTCAACGGAACCATCAGGAGTCGTTGTGAAATCCACTGACTGTATCCAGCTAAGCATCTTCGGGACAACATCAGTTAAGTTCATGACGATGGCCGTATCAAGCCCGTCTACCATCGTGACACCCCAGCCGTACCAATCGTTAGTACCGGTCTGGGATAATGGCTGAAGCTCATCGTAACCCCAGGCATACTCGACATAGGCGTTCCATGCATAAAGGTATGCCTCTTTAACGGCAGCGGCACGTGTCGCGTTGCCGCCAGTGCCAGAGGGAAAGGCGTACTGGATCGACTGGCACTTCGGGAGAGTGCTCGTAGGGGTGGAAGTAGGATAGGCGGATGACGTTGTCGCGTTAAAGTATCCTGAAAGTATAGTCGTGCTCGAATAGCTGTCTGAGAGCGTGAGAGCTGGCGTGACAGCCGTTGGGCTATTAATGGCATTGGATGTAGCGCTGGTTTTAGCCGTTCCAAGAGGAATGATAGATGGCCGTGCTGCAAGAACTTGAATTGAAAGGAATATAAAGGAAAGGAACCGGAAAAGAGTGTTCATAACGGCCATCTTGGCCTGAGTTGAGATGGTAGTGCTCGGCAAAGAAAAAGGAGGGATGCCAAGACGGAAAGCGCCATTGTGAAGTCGTAAATCTGAATCTTAATATACTTATTAGGATCAAGAGCGCCTTCCTATCTTGTCATTGCCCAGCGATCATTTTGTTCTGCTTGTGAAATTCGATTTTCGCAGCAACGTTACTGCGGTCACCTGCATAGAGAAGATTCCATATGATAAGGGCAGCAGAGATTCCCCGCGTGCGGTAGTCACACGCGATAGGCTCACAAGACAATTTTAAAATGAAGTTGTACCTGAACAGGGTCTTTGTATCTTAAATCATTATGTAGCTTAAAGGGGCCGTATGTGCTTTATAGGGGTATAACGATTTTCGTTATCTACTTATGCACATACGTTAGATTACAATTTCCGGCCCTTCTCTGAAGACAAGGGGTTAGAGCTGGGGTCTCCGCAATTTGACCTAATGAGGAAATCGCTTACATACATCTATCCTTTAACTTGACAGGAAGTTATTAGTCCTCCGGTAAAACATTTCTCATAGAGAAATAACATCACAAGGTCAAAGCTTCACCTTTTGTGATGGAAGTCTTAAGAGTCTTGCTCTCCATTTCCTTCAAATCTGGGGCCAAAGTTCGGCCTGAAAGCTCTCTTTACAACTTAGTAGGCAGCTCTTGACAGCCAGACGGGTCCATTTGCTTCTGGATTGTGATTCATGTTGAATTGTTGAGACCGTTTGCAATAGTGTGAAACATCCTGAAGGTCGAGAAAATGGGTACACCTCCGTAACCTTCCAAGTTGCAATATTTAGGGGAATCAGGACAGGATATTTGGTTAAGTGATACTGAAAGATTTACCTCGGCGCTGAGTATAGGTTTTCTCTTTAAAAATCATTTCTGGCACAGGCCCGTTGGGCTTTCTGACGCGTAGAATATGTTCAGTCTGCCTGGGACAAAGTCTGCTAAAGGAAGGGACACAACCGTTAACTCAATGCACTGTGCATAAGCCCAGCCCTTTTCATTAGGAATCAATCAAGCATCATCAACCTCATCATTGCGTCACCCTCTGGGAAGAATAAAAAGCTAGACTATGCGTTTCTAACCTTTTTCCGGGGATGCTTGAGAATCGGGTGGCTTGTTTAACTTGTGGATTTCGGCATCTGGTTGCAGATCAATACTCGAATCTTGTTGTTGTATCAATAGGTGATTTCACTCACGAGAATTCTGCATCAATTGCTGAAATTCTCTAGCCATCTATCTTGCAGGTTTCCCTAGTAGAGTCTGATCTGAGAAGCCGTCTCAATAGATGCAATCTAAATTCTCTTGTACCCCCATTGGGCTCTCTGCGCGTTTTGTGTATCTTGTGAAAGAGGCTTTATATTTCGTTGAGGTAACTTCTTCGACGTCTATGCACATCGCTGCGGTTGAAGGCTGCGCGTCATCAGAAGCTCGCTTATGGTAGATGAAAGAAGTCGTAAGAACAATGAGGTGAAGATGCGAAGCCTAATTCTTGACAAACCCTAGACGCGGATGATTCAGTCAGAAATAGTGGCTGGCACATGGATTCTGAATTAAATACGAGGCCGGTGCGTGCTGGAGTACCTTCGGATTAGTTTTAGCTGTATTCTATATCTAATCTAAGGGACTTTAGCAGCTGATCATTGTGAAAACGCAGTAGCGCATCTAGATTTCTTTGGAAATCGCGTTGTCCAGTCGAAAAAACCATTATATATTACTCTAATCAGAAACTCCTGACTATTGGCTTCATCTCTGCAGTGGTGAGTCCGTGTATAGCGGCTGCAACGAATCTATTTCCATGTCTTCCCAGCTGTGCCTAGAGTCTCCGGTGTAATTATTCGGAAAGAATGCATGAGTCAAAAATCTCATCGAAGATCTATCAAATGCTACCTCGATATCGAGTATGTGATTGATAAAATGGGATACGCTGCGATAAAGGCGGTCTGCCACAGACTTCTATGGGCGGGACGTCATAAATGCTATTCATCTTTTGTTATATCATGGTTATTCCAACGCAATTTAGAGCATGCCTGGCAAGAAAGAAGACTGGTACTCGAATAGGCTGTTTCTTAAACTTCTAGATTTCTCGGGATCTATCTGCTTAGGTTCACCCTAATGAAATTAGAAAGCCTCTAGATCACTTGATTCCGCCAGTCCATCTCTGTGTACGAATAATTTCCCGAGCGCTTTCTAAAGCTGTTTTAAAGCCAGCATCGCCTTTTTTCGCCATCCTTGTCAAGCATTGGGTTTGATTTCGACGCCCAACTATACTACCTTATAGCTAGCTAGCTACTAGTAATTCTAGCTACATCTATATCTTCATACGTGGGTTGTAATGACTTAACACTAGAAGCAAGCTAGCTGTCTAACAGAAAGTTTCCACGATCAGAACATATAGTCTCAAATGTTGTCAGTGCGTCTTTGATGTGATATCGGAGGAGAAGTTCCCATGGGTAGAAAGCTAAAGCTCAACAATGCGATTTAATTTCATCGTAGATAAATTAAGAGGGCTTAAGGTGGTGTTAGTAAAGCCGAGTGTTCGACTGGTGGGGCTGAGGTGAGGTGGCGTGGCGTGGCGTGGCGTGGGTGCACGTGAGTTTACATAAGCGGACCTCATGATTCGAAAATGCAATGCCAGAATTCCGAAGTCATCAACTTCAGTCGCTATCAACTCTTCCAATGTCAAACAACTCTCTGTCACCATCACTTCCAATAGAAATGGCAGCCGATTGTGTAACAGATAAGTATTCCATTTCCCGCGCGTGGTTGATATGGAAGTAATCAAGATATGACAAAATCATGTCTCCCGCAGGTCAGGATAGTTCCTTGGCCAGCAGTCCAGATATTAACCCCTTCAGCGCGTTGTGGTTGCTTTTTTGGCCTCAATACAACATCATTGCCCCTTTCTCTGTCATTCCATCCGTTTTCCTTGTTTGCTCACACGATATTGGTGGTGCTTTTGAAGAAAGCCCTTTCAGTCTTCACAGCACAGCCATTCTTTCTCCTGACACCAGGCCAACATCCGGCCTTCGTGGTGATTGTCTCGCTTCACCAGCCAATAAGACGACGGAAGCTGAGCACTAGCATCTTTTCCCCCCAGCAATCAAAACACCCGCAGCCAAAAACCCCAGCCTTTTTCCAAATCTCACCTCACCTTCCCTTCCTTATTCAATTGGACGCGCCTCATCAAAACCCCCCCCCCCCCCCCCCCCCATCTCTCCATCATCAAACATCAGAAAACATCTATCGCACCTCATCCAACAACAACCCAACATCAATAACAGAATACTCAATACTTCTACCTTCAAATATCAACAATGGCAGGCGGAAAAGGAAAATCCTCCGGGGGAAAGTCGTCGGGAGGAAAGGTTGGCGCTGATGGAAGCAAGAAACAACAGAGCCATTCGAGCAAAGCCGGTCTTCAGGTTAGTATTCGCGCAACATCCACCAGTCTGCAATTTCGCAGATCATATCATGGTTTGGGTTTTTTGGATACCTAGGATAGTGGACCGATGTTGGATATGATTATATTTTCACCCCACCAAGTCGCGTTCGAAAAAATCGACCAACAACAAATATGCGCCATGTAGATTCCAACTCATGATCTGCTATTCACAATCGATTCCATCACTATGCGCCTGCTTTTTCGCAGACCGATTTGCCTGAAACCCAAAATCGATGACGCGCCGCTGATATCAACGAATCCAAGACCTGCTGCCTACGCGAGAGAATTTTCAAGCTTCGAGATAAAACTTTCTCTGCTTGTTTTGGAAGATGCGCAGGCACAGACATGCTAACATTTTTGTGAAATACAGTTCCCCTGCGGTCGTGTCAAGCGTTTCCTAAAGAACAACACCCAAAATAAGATGCGCGTGGGAGCAAAAGCGGCCGTCTATGTTACCGCCGTTCTGGAATACCTCACCGCTGAAGTTCTCGAGTTGGCAGGAGTGAGTCATCCCATCTCTCCATTCCCCCCCAACCGTCTAAAGTGGTGATACTAACAAGGAAAATAGAACGCAGCAAAAGATCTCAAAGTCAAACGTATCACTCCCCGCCACTTACAACTCGCTATCCGCGGCGACGAAGAACTTGATACTCTTATTCGCGCAACGATCGCTTTCGGAGGCGTCCTACCACATATCAATCGTGCTTTGCTACTGAAGGTCGAACAGAAGAAGAAGGCGAAGGCTATTGAGGGTTAAATTCTTACAGGGGTTTCAACTTCTGAACCTGACTCTGGTCTTTTTCCTTTTTGCGAATTCGTCTTTCTTTCGCCAAACGTCGGTTAGGGTCCACGAATTTTCGAAGGTGTATGGATGGATGGATATTTGGGGATCTTTTTTGCTGCTTTTTTCTGTCTTGATTTTTGTCTGTTGCGTGTTTATTGTCTTCAATGAACTGGACTGTCGGAAGGGGGTGTGGATGTGAATGCGCATGGGGTTATGAGATGAATTTGGGATCGAATTATTCGACGTTTGAGTAGGGGCTTGATACGAGGTCTGGAATACGTTGTGGGATGAATGGCAGGATGCCTGGAATGGGTGGATGCGCTGGGCGGTTGTATTACTACTTTCCTCAAACGAGCTTGTGGCTTAGTCTCGAAATGCTTCAATACATCATCCACGTCATATTTTCGTGTGATTTTATTTCGTAAACTAAACTCAAACCCTTATCACTACTGATTTGTGAGAGTTCACATCTCATGGCCGATTTCCATCGTGATCTTACTCTGTCGAATGTCTTGATTTGCCGGACCACATTAATTCATCTCTACTATAGATCTGCATCCAGTCGATTTAATCCCTTTCTTTTCCTTTGCAATCCCCCATCTCCTTTAATTCCTAACGTCCTTTTCAATCTCATTGCCATCTTAACTCTCATCTAAATTCAACCTATCCGATTATAAATCTACCCAAAATAAACAAAGAACATTACCTCGAGAATCTCAGAATTTGTAAACAAAGAGAGAGAAAAGGGCTAGTGCATCTCTGAACCGCAAAATATTTGGAAACATTATTTGGATAGTTTTGTAATTCTCTTTTGCTATGAGCTATGAATTCTTTTCTCGGGGGAAATCTCTTTCGATATTCGCTCTCTTCCCCCAGATACTTGTCAAAATTTTGAAGAGCTTTACATGATTTAAAGATTCTGTGAGGTAATACTAAGAAGAAAGAGGAAAGAGGAAATAATTGACGCTTCCGGATAGTACTATTTTCATTTTCCAATTTTTTTCTTTGTGTGAAATCGCTATCATAAACAAGAGAAGCTTGAGGCTTTTAGGGACAACACAGCTTTGTGATATCCTACCACGAGGATCTTCAATAACTAGTTAGCTCGTAAGCATTCAAGAACATCAACTCGAAACTCAACCAAACCAACAACCAACAACCAGAAAATGTCACCCCCCCACCGTCCCGCCTCCCTCATCCCCACCACCACTTCCAATACGTCCAGTAACCCCCTCTTCTCACTACACAACACACAACCAACATCCCCACCGCGCTCTCCCCTCCCACCACCCCCTCTCCACTTACGGGCTCTCCTTCCGTCCCCTCCACCCTCCCCCTTGCATCCACCGCCACCAACCCCCTTCCCCTGGATCTGGCGCTGTCACCTCTGCCATACCATCTATAGTCTTGGTGTCACCCGTCGCTGTCTCGAAGATGGGCATTTCTTCTGTTCTTTGCCTAGTCCTGTTAATTCGCTAGAATCGTTGCCTGGGACAGGAGGTCAAGGAGATAAAGGAAAGAAGGAAAAGAGGAAGAGAAAGAGACAGGTCAGAAGATGTAGAGCTGAATTCGATTATTCAGGCTGGGAGAGGTATAATATTTGGCGGAGGGAGCATTTGGTTTTGCGGGAGAGAAAGGGAAGCTCCCCGTCCTTATCGTCGCCGTCAGTTAAGAGGAGGAGGAAGAAGGAGGGAGAATTTGGTGGTAACACGGGTAAGGGGAAAGGAGGGATAGAGAAGAATTGTTGGTTGGAATGTGATTTTCCTTCTGAATGTCATAGTTGGAGGAGATCGGTTGAGTTAGAAGAGGAGAATGGAGGAGGAGAGTTGGTTATGCTGGAATCCATTGATTTTCTCGATGCAGGAGTGGAAATGCCGCAGCTCGCGGTGAATCAGGATCAAGCGGCGCTCCAATTCGAAAATCAGGAAGGGGCCTCGTCGGCGCAATATAGTGAGATGTTGGATAATCCTTGGATTTCTTCTCATTTATTTCCTCCCTTTCCTGATTCTTCTTATGGCGAAGGAACGGAAGATGAGAATCGGGAAACATGGGAAAGGGAAAAGATAGGCGATAACGAGGAAGAAGAAAAAGAAATAGAAGATCCAGACGATGAAAGAGAATCCCAAATCGCAGCAGAGGCGAGGAAAGAGAAATCCGCATTGAAAATCGCTCAGCTTATGGGTGCTGCTGCTCCTTCTCTTATTTCCTTTCCGACCATTGATAATCTCTCCACTCAACCAATCCCGAAATATATACCCATTATCACATCTCAATATACAATTCCTTCTCCTTCTTCTCTCATCACAACCTCACCACAGACACAACAAGAACAACCGCGAATCGATAAATCGGGATCGAAAATCACACAGCTATTAGGTTCTTCTGTTCCTTCTCCAGTCTCTACATCTATATCGACTTCTACACCATCGCACTCTCCTGTACCTTTCCATCCTTCACAACCCCTCCCCTCATCATCATCAACATCAACAATATCGCGATCAAGATCCCGCAAATCCCTCTTGAAAATCCAACAATTAATGGGTCTCTCCCTCACTACATCGGACAACTCCTTCAATGAGAATTTCAACGAACATATCCTGCCCCTGGATTTTAATCTTTCTTCTGTTTCTGCACCTTCTTCTGCTGGGTTTCCGGGGAGTGGAAGGGAGGAGGAGGAGGATGAGGATGAGGGACCGAGTAGTCCGTTGAAAATGTTTTATACTGTTGATTATGGGGACGAGGAGGGAGAGGAGGAGGAGGAGGAGGAGGAGGAGGAGGAGGAGGAGGATAGTGATGAGGTGGAGGAGGAATGGAGGGATTATTTAGAGGAAGGGGAAAAGATGGATATTTGTATTGATGAGGACAAAGGAGGGGACGGGGGTGGGGACGGAGGCGGAAAGGAAGAAAATGGAAGAGGAGAAGAGGGAAACAGGGAAAGGAGGGGAAGTGAAAGTGAAAGTGAAAGTGAAAGTGAAGAGGGATATGAAGAAAATGATGCCCAGATGAGGGACATGTTGAGGACTAGAGAGGCATTTTTGAGTCGTTTTGAGCCGGGTGCTGGTTGATGTTTTGGTCATGGGCTTTGGGTAGAGTTACGGAGTAAGTGTAAGGGAATAAAAGAGAAGAATAATTATTCGTTATATACATACGTACTGTACTTGCAAGGACAACAGGAGCTGAGAGTGAAGGGAGAGAAATGGACGTAGATAGATGCATATAAAGTAAGGCACGGACTTGGACTTTTTTACCTATCCAACTAAATGGAGTTGGACTCTGGCTTGGGTTATCTTAAGTTATATTTTTAATTTGGGAATGGCAAGTCTGGTCCATTGGAAACTAGAGCCACTGGGTCCGAGGTTCCACCTTTCCCGCGCTCGATATAATAATAAAAGTAATAAAAGGTAAGAAGAATCACCTTCAAACCATAATAGGTTAGAATAGATCAAGAAAGGTTTTATAACGGTAAATCGAAAATACAATCTCACAAGATGTATGTGTGGGTGCTGAAAGTGGAAATAAAATGTCTGGCTGTTTTGAGGAAGGTCACGTGTTTCTAAGATATCCGGGAAATCATTCGCTTCCAACAAAACCTCGAGACAATCAAGTTAATCATCCGCAAATGCACAAGAAATTATCCCAAACGCTCCTGTCCCGCGCCATTCATTGAGAAAGTCGTCTTATGATCGTCAATGTCAAATCGATGTTCGTCGATCGACACCAAAATGCCGTTGTCGCGAAAACAGCCTAACAAATTGGAAAGGCAAAATGAGAAAGATGTGGTTGCGTGGGGACAATATGCAGTCAGCCTGTATGAAACATGAATCTATGCAATTGCGAAGGTGTTCGCAAATTCGCAACTGCGATTCCTTTGAGAACGAATCCATGTCTGCTCTCGCTTTGAACCGCTTTGAACCCCAGTTCAACTGCTGCAATTGGTTCGTGCCAACCATAATGGAATAATGGTGTGACTATCCATTTGCAATATCCTGTGGATAACGGCTGGGTGTGGTGTCAAACAATTGATGGCTTCTCCCTTGTCATCTCAATATAATGATATCCAGAATGAACTCAACCTCGACTTCACGGCTTGGCTATTATCACACTCTTCAACGTCGAACAGTTTTTCCCGCAAACCCGAGTTTCGAAGATGTCTGAAAGGCTTGCTAGAAAGAGGAAGTATCAGCATTCAAAATGCAAGCAGTGTCGGAAAGATCGTCAAGCGGTACGGAATACTTTGTTTTCTCAAAGAACAAAGCTAATCTCTTGCAGTGTGAACCTATCGATCGACTTTGGCCACAACCTTGCAACCGATGTGTCAAATACAGCTATCAATGCTCGGAAAACCGAACGCTCGAAGAAGAAATGGCCTCCGAACAACACGTAGGGGAAGCCTCAACGATCATACGAGTACCTTTCAAATCCACTTATGAATGGTATGTATTTTGATGCTCCTTAGTACGTGTAACACTTCTGATTTGCCCGCAGTCTTCAGGATGTCGGTCATCTGGCACGGCTTGCCTTTGTGTCGAGATGTCTGCTGCAAAACTCGAGGGCTCCTGAAAAGAACCCATTCCCTCTTATGATAGAACTGGCATCTGTAGAGGCAGCATTTTGTAAGGCAAGAGAAATATCTAGGGAGAAGGCTAAGCAAATAGCCACAAGAGGCGAATATCTGGAAGCTAGGATACTTTTGACGCAGCTGGCATCAACATTTGAGGACACGTTTTCATGCGGGACTATCTGCTTGGATGATATTCAAGCTCTTGTGGCTCTTGCGTGTGCACAAAACGACTATTCAGCTGCTCTTAGGGGTCAATGGCAACTTGTTATCCGCAGCCTTCCCGACAATCTCACGAAGGGGGGAAACGACGACGACGATGATTCCAGAACCGAGCTAGCTGATATTACTGGGGAAACACAAAGATTGCTAGTGAAGCTCAGCGAACTCTACGAACTCTCTAATGCCCAAGTGGAGTCCATCGCAATACGACATGGTTTGGATCCCTGCCTCTGCCTTGAGCTCAATCAACCACTACACATTGCTATCGTGGCTGAATTGGTGAGAGGCGACATCAAGCTTCTTGAACTTTTATTACATGATAAGGAAGATAGAGCTTCGTTAATCCCTAGTAGGTATTCGCGTGTTTCGCTGATCCCTGCCCTTGTTGCAATATTAAGCAACTGCTGGAAATCTCTCGTCTTCTTAGAAGAAAACGTTACTGGATTCTTGACCCAAACCTTGGAATTCCCCTTTTCTTGTGATCTCTCGGTATATTTTCCGGACTTTTCTCTAGAAAAGGGAACTCTTCTCCATTATTCAATTGCGTTCAGCGCGGAGGCCACTGTGAACCTATTACCGGATCTCGGTGCGGCTGTGAATGTCCAGGAAGAGAACGGTTGGACACCTCTGCACGTTGCAGTAGCTAGAAATAAGCCTATGCTTGTCGACTTATTGCTGGGCAAGAACGCCAATGCTGATCTCACTGATCATCAAGGAGCAACGCCTTACACGATTTTACTGGAGGCTTTGGAGTTCTACGCGTATGCTTTGCATGATCTGGGTCCATCGGAACTAAAATCCCTATTGCAGACCGGAATCACTTTACTGAGTCATGGAGCGGACATTAACCAGAGAGCAGGGAAGAGTAAATCCAGCATTCTTCACTATGCTGCCGCTCTAGGGGAAGGCTCTAGTGAAACTCTCGCATTGTTTCAACAGGCGGCTAACACATATCATGATATGGACCCCGATCCTATGGCATTTGCAGCTGCTAATGGAGCTCTTCAAACAGTCAAACTGCTCTTGGCTCAGGACCTGGAGATCTATGACAGCCTCGGCTCTTACTTAAGGGCACTGGAGAACCCTGAGGTGAAGTCGTCAAAAATCGAAGGGCCCACGACAGCTTCAGGTTCTTCGGTCGCTGGACATTGGATCAAAGCATGCTTCGAAGCCGCAGGAAAACATGCTGATATCATCCGGGAGTTTCTTGACAGAGGAATTCCTGTCGACAGTATGCATGACGGGATCACATTACTCCAGGCTGCTGTTCGTTGGAACCGAGATCACCATACAGATGTTCTTTCTCTTCTCACTAAGAGAGGGGCAAATATCAACGCACTACATAGTGGATCTACACCCCTCCACATTGCGGTACAACGCGGATGGGAGGCAGGGGTAGGTTATCTTTTGCACAGTGGAGCCGAGATCAATGCTATCGATAAGGACGGCTACAATTGCTTGACCTTAGCCGCTCGCTGGGGAGAAACAGCGGTGATGAAGCAGCTCCTGAATGCTGGTATCCCAGTCGCCGCTCCCGATGCTAAAGGAAGAACAACTCTCCACCTTGCTATTAAAGAAGAATTTATGGAGTTGCTAAGACTTCTCCTACCAATGTACAAGGGCATTACGCTTGCGAGAGACAATGAAGGCAAAACGGCTTTGGACATGATAAGGAGTCAATCTTACATGAGAGGTGTCCTTAGGTGGGGCTACGTTGAGGAGAGCGTTGCAAGCACAACGGGTAATGGTGATATCCGGGTTCTCAACAGTAATTGCGTTGGCGAATATCGATGGTATTTGCAATTGCGAAGAGAGAATTGCTTCGAGGGAGCTAATGTTGAAGAGTTGGAGACGTGAATTTGATTGATTCTTTCGCTTGCACCATACTTCAAACACATTCTCTCTATTGAATATGAGTATGTCCAAATACATGTTAACTCCTTATTGCTCCAGGCTGTCGTTGAACGATGAACGACCAATGCTGCCAATCCTTCTAATGCTGCTGGAAGCCAAGCTGATATGGAGGTCTTCAAAAAGAACTTTGAGGGGGTTGTCTTTACAATCTCTAGAAATTGATATGGTATTTACTAAGGGGTATTGGATCTGGATTCGCAGTTTCAAGTATACCTACCTATAACGTTGTTCGGACTTAACCTTATTCAAATCTGAGAAGGCTTTACGGGGTATTTTCCATTTTTGAAAGGACTTCTTACTGTAGTACCGACATTAGTAACGGGAAACGGAAAGGAGTTCCTTTCGGAGTCCGAATCATGCCTGAAGATCCTGCAGACTGCAACCTTTTGAAGAATATTTACACGAGAAAGCCAATAACGCGTTGCCGATCGCCGGCCTGCGGTGACTCACTCACGAAATCAGCTGATGGCGTGTATTGGTGGCTTGCTTACTGTGCCGAATAAGCTAGTTGGGAGAAAGACGGCCTGACGCTAGCTCTTTAGTACCGCTGATCTGGCCACTGAGGAGCTTACACTCGACGCTAAGGTTGACTTTGCAGTGGCTGACTAACATGCTAGGCCAGGTACAGTACTACAACCCCTGGTCGATTCGCAGATAACCCCTCTTTCCCCCCTTTCTTCTTTCTAACTTCTCTATATATATCCTCCATCCAAATTATCATTCCATAGCATTTCCTACTCAAATCCCAAAACCTAAAAATCAACCATGCTCGACCACGTCTGCATCTCCGTCCCCCCCTCCCAGCTCTCTGCCATTGTCTCATTCTACACCAGCGCTCTCTCCCCCATATCCTACACCGTCCAACGTTCCTACCCCGATATCTTCGGTCTCGGTCCTTCCCCTTCCTCTGTTCCTTTCTGGATCTTCGCTTCCAAAGACCCCGAACATGCAACTGGAACTGGAACTGCGAGCGGGAATGCGCTTAAATTCCACTTGGCATTCAAGGGAGAAAATCATGAAGCTGTAGATAAGTTTTATGAAAATGCTATTAAGGCCGGAGGGAAGGATAATGGGAAACCTGGCTTGAGAGCGCTGTATGGTGAGGGGTATTATGCTGCTTTTGTGTTTGATCCTGTGGGGTGAGTTTGATGTTTTTTTCTTTCTTTCTCCCTTTTTTGGGGGGGTAGTGGTGGTGGTGATGGGTGTTAATCAATATTTGTGATCTAGGAATAATATTGAGGTCGCAACTTATCCTCCGAGGGAATGAGTGATGGCTTTGGAAGGGAAGGGGAGAGAAAGGAGGTTGTGGAATCGTATTGGCGGTGGTTGAAAATGAAAGTTAGGGGTTATTTGATTTTTGGATCGTAAGAGCGAGCGTGATATTGAGTGGTAAATCCCTTTCTTCCAAGAGAATTAAGAATTCATGCTCAATTTACTTTCTTGAAAACGAGCTTCCCTTTTTCTCAAAATGTGATGCCCTACCTGCTTTACTTCGTGTAGTCGACTTGTTGGGACCAAACTTTGGAATACTTATAAGTTGAGTTTAATGATTATGAGTGAGGTAGAAATTTCTTCAAGGTGAATTCACGGAAGGGGTTCAATTGATTTTTGTCCTGGTGCTTGCCGCTTAATTCGGTTTCTTCCTGAATCCTACAATTCTAGAGTCTGCATGACTCAAGAGAGGTCCCAAAAAAAACAACATCTAGTTCTCCTCTTATGTATTTTGCTGCGATCTCGTTCTTTGCTTATTATTGGCTGTTCTCGTCGGTTGAATCTGTCTAAATTCATATTTCTTTTCCTAAGTTTAAACTTATATTTAATAGCCTAGATTGATTAATCCTAGGTGGTTATAATAAACCGAATATTTTCTATGAAATAAATAAAGTTCAAATGAAACCTACTTGCTTCATTTAGCTTATACTGTTCCCGTAACACCTGTGTACGCTCGTCTATAGCCCCCCCCTTTTTTTAGCCTATTATATTTTATGACCTAATTAGTCAGTCAGGTCATAAAATTCACATAATTGCACCCCCTCTTCCATAGACCCGGTTCTGACTTAATGCCACCTGGAGATCTAGAGGTCGCAAGCATAGATGCGAAGGGTGGTCGTGGATCTCGAAACTATTGGCTTGTAGCGGATGCATACCGCTGTCTACCGCGTTCAAGATTCCAGCAATAAGCCCTGTTGTACCCTTTAAAGATACCCTTGAAAGTCCCCAGATATATTTAGAACGCGGAATGGGTTGGGTAATGGATAGTTTGATAACCTATTTGGCAGGTATTCAATTTTTGGATTATACTCACTGTTTTAACCTATTGGCTTGGATCACTAGGTTGGGGTTTTTAGGTAGAGTTGGGATTTTTAATTTGGATATATTTACTAGGTTGGGTTATTTTCTGGATTGGATTTTTTTTTTTAGATTAGATAGGTGAGATTTAAAATGAATCTCGTTTCTCTTTTATTAAATAATATAAATTATTCTATAACTGTAGGTATCACCGGTAATTGCAATTACAAAAGATGACTAGGAAATAGTAGTAACAAGTTGGTTCAGATTGTAGTTCTATTCTCTACGTGCTACGTGTGGTGTTGATATGTGCTCATGCCTCGATGAGTCATAAGCTAGTCCTAATCCGGTAAGCAGACGAAGGAAGGCGAACTGAGAATATCCCAACATTGGCAGTTCTCTCTTTTGTGGTTAGGTAATATTCGAAGATCCCGAAAAACGCGAAGTATGAAAGAAAACACTTTTAGTAGACCGTATCCGTAACTGTAAAGAAATCCTCTATTCTATAACCCTTATTCCGTCGCCTTTTGCTCTACCCCTATATCCTCTCTTTGTACCCAGCCTTCTACTCGAATTCGGAGTGTGTTTGTGTCGAGTAGTGTTTGCAATGCCTTGATGGGAGTAACTTTGGTTATAGAGTCAGCGGGGTTGTTATGCCCGTTGATCCACCTGATCTCTGAGAGCTCCCTTCTCTTATAGGATTGCCTAATAGCCATGATGTCGATCATCAGTCGCTTTTCTTTTGTGGTTCCAAGTTTGACCATGCACTCATATAGCGAATATGAGTCTGTGCAGATAATTGTAGGAATGTCCTCAATGCCTAGCTGTTTAGTAATGAGTTTCAGGGTTGAGCCAATAGCAATGCCAATATCGACTCCGCTAACCATGCCGTATAGCTTTGACGCGAGAATACTGCGTGTCACTCTCTTGTACTTCGTAGAGCTATAGTGGATTAGGTTTCCTTTTACCTTAAATTCGTCTTTTTCAACTTCTCTCTCGTTTGCTATGACGATAATATATCCAATCTAGGAGCTGTAATCTTTATTGTTAGCAAACAATCCGTCGACGAATACGAACAGCTTTGCAGTTTCGAGCTTGAGTTTGATGAAATGGAGACCTTGGCTCTTGTTATTTCTCTGCCATTTTAGACGCTTATTCAGTGCTTTGACGTTATCTGTATTTGGATCTTGGTATTGTGCTGCAACCGATAGATTATATAAAGCTTCTAGTTAACAAATTGTGGCGATATAGGCGCCGCGGGCTCTTTATTCAAGGTAGGTTTGCCTATATTTGTCGCTTTTTATGTTAATTGGCTTGATTCGGTCAGCTTGGCCTTTCTGGATTAGAGTAATGCCTTCTCTAGTTTGATCCTTAATTAGCTTGCAGCCATTAAAGATTAATGGATTATTAACAGAGAGTGTTTCTACTAGTTTAGCCTTAAGGTTGGCTTTCGTTAGTTCTATAGCTTTTAGGGTTGCAAACGCATTATCTCCAATAAAAAAAGTGTTATTTATTTGCATTCCAACTACGCTAACCATGTCGTTAGTGGTAACCATCAAGCAAGGGTTATATGTCGAGGTTTGCATATGCAACTTCTCTTTGTGATGCTTGTAATAGGTACTAAACTAATGCATTCTAGCCTTCGCAATGCCATATAAAGGTTTTATCATCTTTATGATTGTGTTTTCGGGTAGAACTGCGGAGATCTCTTTTAAAGGTTTTGCATATATGGTTTTGTTAAGGGTTGTAGTTAATTGCATATATATTTAAGTAATATCTCGCAGGTAGACTTTAATGCTTGGTGCCAAAGAAGGTGCTAAAGCTAAAATGAGACGTTGGCTAACTCGTTGAATTGTTGGTGATTGTGTTAAAATCTCCTTTTTTCCTTTATTATTATAGCCTTGAATAACTAGTCTCGACTTCTTGTACGGAGCACCAGCGGCTATACCCTTAATCTTATCAACTAGCCTTAAGTTAAATAGTCTAACATTTTTTATAATATGCGGATTGTATGGCATAAACTTAAACACGCCTTTACCGATAAGTCTATTGATTTCTTGCTTCCTTAATGCTTCAAATGGTCCTCCAGGTGTTGTAATAACTCCTTGAGCTTGTAGCTTTTTAGAAAGCTTCAAATTTAACACTTCTTTTGCCGAAAGATAAGTAAATATAAGTAGGGTATTTTCAATAAATGCGGCTATAAGGTGATTATTATACTTATTATCTGGGTGCTATTGTTATTGATTGTTCGCTTTAGGCTTATTCTTTGATCCTTTTGGTTTTCCTTGTTGGCAAGGCAAGTCGTTGTTTTGCTATATGGAATTTTCACTATTTTATATAGAATCTTTACTGTTTTCCTTTTATTCTATATACTCTGGTTTAATTTAATTTTTATCTAAGGGATCTTTACTAATTTCTTCGTAATATGGCTTAATAATAGTAGATTAAAATAATACTGGTCTATTTAGTAGGTTAACTGTATATGTTTAGCTCTTTATGCTTAGTAAGGTATGGGGTCTAGTCTACTTTTCTTTTTCTCTTCAAACGAGTACTTTGGAGTTTAGTGGAAGATTAAGTAAATAATGTATTTGTAATTTATTTTGCATGTATAGAGCGTTAGTAACTTGACGTTGGGCATAGCACTGCCTAACTTTTTTCATAGCAGCTTTTACTGCTATAGCTTGTTGTGTAACTAACGGTGCAAGTGGGTTTATCATCGTTATTCTGGGGTAGGCTCCAAATATTAGAAGAGTAGGTATAATGCTATTAGGTTCAGCCGTATTGTTTACAGCTTTTATAGCTATTTGCAGCATAGTTTTCTTATTAGCATTACATAGCTTTTTTTGAATAATTTGGTATGCGCGGCAGAGAGGTGTGTGGTAGCGTTTAACTATGCTAACTAACTGATGTACTTTTACCAGAATTTCCTTAGTAGTTATTGCTATAAATGAAGCGTATTGCTTGAACTCCTTCAATGTGAAGTTTATACCGGCATTATGTATAATAACATTAAGTGGCCTAATATAAACATTAATTTAATATGCTTGTAAAGCGTTCCAAGTGTGTTGTGCCGACATGCTTTTCACAAAGCGTGCAGCTTCGAAGCGTGTAGATTTATTTACAATGTATAGTATAGGTAAGCCATTTAAATATATGATATTGATGTATATACAGTAGTTGAACTTTTGATTATTATGTAGTATAAACTTGAATCTACCTGGTGATTTGCCGTGCATTTAGCATATGTAGCAGTACTTGGTTAGGTGCTGAATAGCCTTAATATTAATGTTATAGCCAGATCGTTATAAAACTCGTACAAGTCTACATATAAAAAGGTGCCCAAATTGTTGGTATAGCTAACGAAGTTTAATGTTAGTTAAGTGGCATTTAGCAAGCTCGTTAAAATAATTATAAATTATACTTAATTCAAGTAGTTCTAAAAGCATCCAAGGGTGGCCCTATCATCAAATAATTGGGATTTTTCTTTTGCCTTAAATTAGCACATTTTCGAGATTATTAAAATATACTTTCATGTCGTCCATATCTTGCAAACAAAGCAAGAATAAAATGTCAGCTAAAACTACGTGAAAAGTAATAGTTCCCAAAGGTATTTTAACGTCAATAATACTAGTAGATATAATCATGCCAATGCTAAAGTAAACCTTAGCTTGGCCAGCTTTCAACTTATCAAGTTAAAGAGGTTAATCTTTGTTCAATGCTTGCATTTGTTTGTAGCCAGCAGTTAATACTTGTGCAGCTCTAGTATCGATGAAAATTCCTTAAAAGGTAAAGGCTAAATACCGAGCGTTAATTGTGAAAGTAGATAAAATATCACCAAAAGTGGGTGTGGTTGTGTTTATTCAAGTAAATACATGCCTAGCTAATTGCTCGTTCAAGTAAGTAACTATTTAAAAGCCTTGAATCTCTCCCAAAGAGGTTAAATATAACGTCTTTGCTTTAGTATCATCATCGTCGTCGTCAATTTCATCCTTAAAGAAGGTTAAATCTGTAATTAGAGCTTCTAGTACAGCTTCATTGTTAGGTGCGCCCTCGTATTCCAAGATATATTGGCGTACTTGTCGTTCGTACAATGGTTTACCTTGTGTACATAGTCGTTCTTTGAAGCTATTATAAGCTTTTTCTTGCTTTTCTTTAAAGTGCTTGGTTAACCAGCATCCTACTTTCTAACAAATAAAGCATTTCTTGTTGTTGTTATTACCACGTTAAAAATGGCGGTTTTATCCTCCTCCGCAAGTTTGACGGTTATTTAACATATGTGTGCCTTTGTGATATTAACGGTCGGTGTAAAATTGTCTGTCTTCTTCGGTTGTAGTATTATATGCTCGTGTGCTTACTTATTTCTGATTGGCAGCTGTAGCTATTGATACTCAAAGGTTAGCACAAAGTGTATTTAGCGTGGTTGCAGGTCTGTAACAAGCAGTAGCACACTCAGGTGTGGGTTGATATACCGTTATCAGTTGATCTCTTATTGTATCCTCCCATTAATATAACGGAGCTAAACCTAGCTGTATCTTGTAAAGTTCTTTAAGCAATAGCTCAAAACACTTAGCCATGCTCTTGCTCCTATTCTCTTTATATTGCACAACTAAGTAAAGATCTATAGAATACCATCTGCCTAGCATTTGCTGACGTTGTTTATCTGTCTCGAAGTTCTTTTATACTAGTGTAATCATCGTTTTAAACGGAAATCATCTGCCGCTAACCTTCTAGTAGTAATATCGAAATGCTTGGCCTTTCAGCATGATTGGGAATGCTAAATAGTACACACTTCTCTAAATATTGGCCTAAGTATATTAATCATAGAAGATCTGCAAGTATAGGCTAAAATCGTCTAGCGGCCCTCTATATTTCAGGTTGTCATTGTAGGCCTTTTGCAAGTTCACAAGATCTTTATTATCTGTAGGATTGGGTGGCACGTTGCCAGGTGCTGGGAAGCTTGGATAAGCTGGTAGAGGTCCCTGTAGTGGTGGTTAGATAAGTAGTATGCCTGGAACTGTTACTGGTGGTGCGGGTAGCATGTTATATGGCATATTAGGATCTGGTGTTTGGCTTGTTAATTACTGTAATCCCTGTTATGTTAATTGTTAAGATGAACTCCCCGTTTGCATATTATTGTTGGCGAATTGGCCTTGATTTGATCCAAATTGTGCAGCTGTAGCATTAAAGTTCTAAGGGGTAGTTGTTGTTATTGTAGGGTAGTGAATTGGCTGCAAAGTAGTACTAGTAGGTATTACTGGATTAGCTACAACAGGTATTGTTCTAGAAGGTACAGGATTCATAGCCGTATTGCCGACTATGCCAGGTATTACGCCAACAGGTGCATTGCCAGTTAGGCCAGTTGTTATGTCCGTAGGTGTAGTGTTCATACTGCCAGTAGGTGTAATGCTTGCAAGTGTAGGGGATTGTGCCATAATGCTTCTCGTTATAGCTCTTTCTTTAGGGTTAAATCTCAAGTTGAATATATTCTTATCCGTTGTAAGTTGCTGTTTAACCTCTTAATCTGTCCACTCGTAATATACTTGTGCATGTATTGCTTTTTCGAGTTCATTGTTAATAATAATCCCTTTTCTCTTTGCAATATATACTCCGTTTTAACGTAGGTAATCTCGTAGCATTCGTGTAACATATTTATTGCCAATATCAAAGACATTTCTAGTCCAATCATTAAAGTCTTCTTAATAGTTTTCTTGTAGGTTCTCATCTCTACCATTAAACTCTTTATATTCCTTCAATCGCCAAAGGATATATGCATTAACTTCAGCTTCGGTAAGGGTTTAACTACTGGGATCAAGGTCTTCTCCCCATTTGTCTATTTAGAAGTTTGTTTTCGGGATATATGCCATAGTAACTGTTTTTCGTAGATTTCGATAATTATACGGGTAGGCAGGGTGTTCGTTCGTTCGTGTAAGGGTTATAGTAGAATAGGAGTCGTATAAAGGAAGATTGTGTAAAAAGAGGGGTTGTATAAAAGAGGGGTAAGGTGTAGTAAAGTAAGGAATGTTGGATGTGAAGTTCTAATGTAGTTTAATGTAAATCTAAAGATCACTAGGTGTCCAAAACCTAGCTGCAAACCTCTAATTGCTGCGTAAATGTCGTTGTTCTGCATAATAGATGCGGGCTTTAAGATCACTAGGTGTACAAAACCTACATGCAAATCTCTTAGCCTTTAAATACCTCCAGTCTCTTCAAGCTTCTAACGTGCACAAAACGCCAGTTGCTTCTTAATTCTTAAGTATTCTCGAGCACATAAAAGAACAGTACAATAGGGACGGTTCTTTGTCGTCTCTTCGAGGGTACCAAGCTAATCTGTGGTTTGTGATAAACCACTAATCAGTGTAGGTATCACCGGTAATTGCAATTACAAAAGATGACTAGGAAATAGTAGTAACAAGTTGGTTCAGATTATAGTTTTATTCTCTACGTGCTACGTGTGGTGTTAATATATGCTCATGCCTCGATGAGTTATGAGCTAGTCCTAATCCGGTAAGCAGACGAAGGAAGGCGAACTGAGAATATCCCAACAATAACCTAGTTAAAAAATTCCAACTTATCTAATAAAGCCCAACCTATTTAGTCTAACCTGCTTGATTTAACCCAAACATAATCCAATCTAAGAAATATAATCTAAAAAATATGTTGGCATGCCCTCAGTATACTGATTGAGCCTATTAACTAATGGATTTGTTATTCTTTGTCTAATCTGATCGAAACCCTACCCATTCCGCGCCCTAGATATAATGTTGACTATGGACTTCGCGAGAAGCTGTCGAAGCTCAAGTGCCTGGCCCGTCTACTCTAGCGCCCAATAACACTTCAAGTCTAGTTATTCCTTAATCTTGAAAGGATCACCACAATTTTCTTTGCCTCCGCCTTCGCCTCTTTTTCTGCGCCCGCGCCCTCCACGTTTATTCTTCTTATCTTTATTCATCTTGATGATGCATTTCCGTGAACACGGCCCCTTTCTTCTCGCGTGAAAGTACTCGGTGCAGTTTTCCGTGCCCTCGTTCTCGCAAGGCTCACTACATTCAAAGGTCTGGTGGACACAGGAATGGACATTTTCCCATCTGTGACACATTTGTTTTGGAAGACGGAGGAAGTACAGCTGCTAGAGTTGTAAGATTGAGAGGGAGAGGATTTTAAGATTACAGAATTGAGACCGGTTTTGTGATCGAAGTAGAGTGCGAGATAGATGTGTAGAGGATCTGTAGTACTGGGTGGTTCTATTTCAGGGGGAGTTTCATAGTTTATATTACTTTTTGGTCTGGCTTAAAAAAGTCAGGTACATCTTGATGGTCTTCACCTTGGCCTATATCTGGCTTACATCGTGGTTCATTCCGATTCATAGCCAAGTCGAGGTGATCTGATCTGGACGGCGTTATAAGCGTAGCTAAAAATAGAAATTGCATCGCATTCCATCTTCTCACAAGATAGGTTGCGGGTAACCCATATCTTTATTAATTCTCGCTTAGATTTTATATGGGACAGAAGCTAATAGTTTTGTGAGTTTTTATAACTTTACTCCTTAAATCTTTTAAATTCAGGGGTGGCATGGGCTTTTGGGTACAAGTTGCACATACTTTGTTGTTACTGATCTGAGGCTAAAGTTCCCCAGACAACGTCAGTGTGACTTATTTGAGTAATGAGCAAGAGTAAGAGGGTCTTACTCTTAAGTAAACTAATTAATTAATTAATCGAGTAAGGCTCAGTTAAGGCAATGCCGCTCTTCGCTAAACACGGGATCTAGTAAATATCGTTAGTTTAATTCTCTATTTATCCTTAAATTCATTTAACCTTTTAATAGACCTCAAATAACTATAAAAAATCCTAAAAATAAATCGTAAAGGATTTTGACCTATGGAGGCCCGAAAAATATTTGTTGGTATTAGAAAACTGTAACGGTCGTGCAATACTAGGTCTTGGATACGAAGATCTAAAGCTAAAGAGGGGAGTTTTTGAGATCTACATTTAGTGCCTTTAGGGACGGTGAGGTGTTATTAGCGGGAGCATCGTGAAATATTTCGTTGAGTTGAAAAGATGAGATTGGTGATTGGATGACCTGTTATTATGAGTGTGATAAGGGCTCATATAAGTCAAGTGGTATTGACGTGCAGCTGTCGAGAAGAAACATCTCCCGCGTTTCTCGTTTGTAAAACTTCATGTCGCTATTATTTTCCCAGTCCCAAGAAAACATTTATATAGAACTAAGTCTAAGAGGAGAATACTTTTCATGATTAATCAATGATACTAGAATTAATGGCAGCTAGATATCCTCCTCGCCATCGCTTGGCACTTCGCTTAAATTTATATCTTCATCAAAAAAAAATCAACCCCCCGGCCCCGCTCAAAAATCTATATCTATCTATATCTACCTCAAAAGAAAAAATATAAATTATTAAAAGACAAAAGATTTGGCCCCTTTAAGCCTCGTCTTCCCCCCTCTTCTACGAAGAGAGGGCCCACCTCTTCAGTGAAGTTTGACCAGAAGCACGCGTCGCCTTCCTGCGCCAATGTGCCCGCCGTCTTCACTGTTTGCATCACCTTCGCTTATTAAGATTGATATAGTTAGGAGAATTGTTAGGACGGAAAATAACGACGATGAAGTGAAATTGGAGATAGGTAATTTGAGATGTGAATATTGCCGTATTCACTGACAGTGCCATCTTCAGTTGCGCAATTATCACACATCGGAAGCTCATCTATGTGATCGAATTCAGCCTTGAACAGAATATCTTTGCCAGTTCCTGGATACTGCCATTTGTTTTTTCTCCTCATCATCTGAGTCCAGCCTGGCCTCCTTCCATGCCTCTACAACTATACGGGAAATATCTTTGGTGGATCCACGCTCGATTCCTACAGTTGGGATTGTTAATCTTAATAAGGTAGGAAGTTTGTTCAATATTCCAAATCTGACGGAACCCTTCCTTATCCATTATTATATTGAATCACCCCACCTCCCTGTTCAGCAGGAAGTGTCGCGAAAATATTACCAAGCCTGATATAATTCCTCGCTCCAGGTATTATGCCTCCAACATCAGCCATGAGCTCAAATCTCAGGCTTCAGAACGTAGCTTGCATGCTTTTCACAGCCGTGGCCGCATTAACGACCCCGGATACGCAATCGCTACGTTATATTTTCCGATGATCCCCAAAAATACAAATGTTATCGTCGTAGGGAGGTTAGCTTTCGATTGGAGTATGGACTTTCTCCAGCATCGCCCGCGCTGGACCCAACTCTGTCTGGATGGCGCATATCCACCCACCCACGCCACGGTGTATTCATCCGAAGATAAGGATTTGGCAGCAGCCATCTTCTAACTGATATAGAGCTAAATTACAAAGTAGTGCGAAAGTATTACAGGTTGAAGGTCTGTAAGATGTCTTCGCACACGCGTGCAAGACGAGGCTGAACAAGAGAAGTCGAAGAATTCCTCGCCTGCTGCTATGAATGCCTACATTGTCACTATTGCAATACCACAAGCCGTCTGATAGTGAGGATGTAGCTATTAGAATTACTACTCTTACGCGGTTTATATTGGCGTTTGCTTATTCGGCTTCGCAGGCTTCTAATCAGTCTTTCTTGTCGGGATTAGTTGCGAGTTCTCGGCAAATGGTGGGCGGGCAGTCATCTCCTATGGAAAGAAGATTGGTAGTGTAGCCATTCTGTCGATATTTTAATGAAGGTAATTGGAAGGCGGACTAGGAAGTTTCCCGTACCATTTATTATAAGGGAAGTATTAACTAGTGCTTTATAATTAATTCGTTTTAATAGAGCTATTTTCATAAGCTACTCCTACTATAATATATGAATTTATCCGATATTTTTATTTGTAGGGAACTATTCCTACTAATTTAATTAAGTATAGAACGGTGAATTCTTATTAAAAATCTCTACGAATGAAGTCTGCAAAAGTGGGCCCAGAAAAGGGGTTAAGCGAGGTATGCCTCCTTGAAAGGTCGTAGGTACTAACGAGTAGTCACTAGCTTAATTCCATTTTGTCGGAATGACACCTCCAGCAATTGAAATACTTCGTACGTAACTTACAGAATTAAGTGATCTACTTCGTGGCTGCAATTCAACAACCCTTCGTAATTTTCAAATTCCGCCTAATTAAACAATGTCAACAATTCTCCAACACTACTACTTTCCTACACATTACCCAAAATTTAACATTCTCGAGGTGAGTCTTGGATTCCAAGAGAAGAAAACTCAAGATATCTATTATCTTCCCAACCAAATCCCTCAACCTACGTAATACCTACTATATTAGATTTTGCTACCTTTAGAATGCTTTCTGATTGCTCGAGCTTTCAAATCATACTTTGTTACAAATACTTCCAACTTCGTATTTATAAATCTATTTTGCCCTATTTTCAATTTCGAAGCTCCTCGGAGGAGAAGCTTTGATCGACACTCGTTTGATAAGGCGTTTTATAGCTTAGATAAATACAGTTTTTTTCCCTCCCCCGGAAGTAAATAAAATCAAATGCTCTTTACCTCAACATACATTCTAGATTAATCCAATATCTACCCTTCGCCAAAATCCCCTTTCTAATACGACACCTCCCTCCCTCTTCTACTTCTTCTCACTCTTCCTACCCTCTACACTCCTTCAAGCAAACCCCTCAACCTCATCTTCAACCCCTCCAACTCCCTTTCCTCACCCTAACCAAATAATACAACAACACCGCCATAAAAACATTAAAACCAATATATGCAAACCCAATGCCATAATCCCTCCATCTCGTACTATAAGAAATCGCAACCGAACTCAAGAACTGGTCTGCATTAGATACCGGACAGTACTGGCAATCAGCTGTAGCAGAAGGGTTATAGATGGAGCCGCCGGAGGCGGAGGCGAATGGAGAGAGGTATTCGAAACAAGTTTGCCCTGTAGGAGGTTGCATCACGGCGAGCTCGTTGGAGGGACAGATTACGCGCCGAGAGTTAAGACCCGTGGACGCGATTGCGGAGACCAGATCTATTGCATATCATTAGCTACTTGATTAAGATTGGTTGGAGGGAGGAAGCTTACAGGTTAAAGGCGAAACGCGATACATGAAAATCCAAAATCCGGGTAAGGCTTGTGGAGGTTGGAATACACCATTAAAAGTAAGTGTCAAAGAAAACATCAAGGTAGCGATATTACCGGCTGTTTCAGCGTCCGGAAGAGCGGAAATAAGCATGTGCGCGAAGGTAGAAGCGAAAACAAAGAACTGTATGAGCAGCAAGAGGATGAGTCCTTGTGTTTGTCCGGAAGGAATGCCACCTCGTGTGTAGATGGGGTAGAAATAAGATGCGAAAACCATGATTCCGAGAATGATTTGGTACGGAATCTCGACGATGATGTTGGCCATGAGGAAGGCTTTCCAACTATATGCTTTGGAGGGTCGTTCGCGCACTTCGTAGAGGTCTCGTTGGAGGATAAAGCGAGGCATGATTTGTTGGACGAGGGTGGTGAAGATAGTGGTTATCATGAAGATAGAGAAAACAATGTCTTGGAGTCCTTGTTGAGAGGAATTGGCGTGGAAAAAGGAAAATCCAATGAAAAGAGCGGATGCTACGCCAAGGAGAATCTTAGAATAGATGTAACCTGGTGTTCGCCAATACTGTTGGAAGACACGGATGGTTACTTCGATGAATTGGTTCCTGAATGGCATGGCGAATTCGCTGTGGGATCCTTCAGCCTCTTCTTTGGCTTTGCTGCCCAATTCTTGTCTGATGTGCTCTAGTTCTTTTTGCACTTCTTTGGCTTCTTCACCTTCTTTCCATACTTGATGCCAGTCTTGGGTTGATTTTCCTTGGGCTCCGGCGCCGATCATTGTTAACATGTATTCAGCGGGGTTCTCGTTTTCGCCGCATTTTTCGGCTCCGTGCGACTCAAAGTAGTTTAGAAGAGTTTCTGAGTTCTTGCCGATGTCACCAAAGTATACTAGAGATGGGTTAGTAGGGAATATGTAGAACATTATATGAAGTCTTACCGGTCTTTCCACCCTTAGCCAAGAAGAGCAAACGGTCGAATTCCTGGAATAAAATTGCACTAGGTTGATGAATAGTAGCCAATACAGCCTGTCCATTATCCGCCAGCTTCCTCAAGAAAGAAACAATAGCCCAAGAAGATTGGGAATCCAAACCAGACGTAGGCTCATCAAGGAACAAGAGGAGAGCAGGTTTCGCAGCCAGCTCTACACCAATAGTTAAAAGCTTTCTCTGTTCGACATTCAGACCCTCTCCAGGAACACCAACGACGGCTTCGGAGAAATCTTCCATATTCAGCATTTTAATGACATCTTCGACGAAGTCGTATTTCTCTTTCTTTGAAACAGATGCTGGTTGGCGAAGCATAGCTGAGAATCGAAGAGCTTCTCGAACAGTGGTGGTCTCCAAATGCAGATCTTGTTGCTGTACATATCCGGTTTTACGTTGGAATGATTCATCGAGTGGCTTGCCGCTAACCAACATATCTCCTGTGACTACACCCATTGACACACGCTGAGCCAGAACATCAAGGAGTGTAGTCTTTCCAGCTCCGCTAACGCCCATCAGTGCGGTTAAAGTTCCAGGCTTGACCCAACCAGAAACATTGTCAAGAAGTCTCCGATGTTCATTCTTAATTTTAATATCGTAACATACGTCTTTCCAAGTAAAAATATCCGTCTGAGGTGCCAAAGCCTGAACTTGCTCATCTTGTTGCTTCTCTTGATCTTTGTCATTCATCGCGTCAGCTGCGGCAACAGAGCCAGCAATCGGAGCTTCTTCGTCATTCTTAGCAGCTTTCTCGGCCTCAACAAGATACTTTGGAACATGGTCGCGTCGGAAAACCAACACTTCAGCTGCACTGTCGGTGGCGGAATTGAATTCTGTAGCAAATAGGTAGACGAATAAGAAGAAGATCATGAATG
Source organism: Chlorencoelia australis (assembly GCA_003988815.1). NCBI lineage: Eukaryota > Fungi > Ascomycota > Leotiomycetes > Helotiales > Cenangiaceae > Chlorencoelia > Chlorencoelia australis. The sequence goes on from QYAN01000020.1 coordinate 381,038, forward strand.
CGAACATGAATCCCAGGTTACGCCAAATATGAGCATATGAGTACTGGAATTGCGACTCTAAGTAGTCATCTCCGGAGACAGTGGTCTGACCAACGACTGAACCGGCAATAGCACAAATAAAGTTGTCGCCCGTAAGGGTATAGTTCGCACCTGATGGGACCAAGGAAGAGCAATCGAACCGTTGGCCGTGAAGTTCGTTGACGAAAAGTCCTTCGAATGCGTATGCAACTGGATTGATCCAAGAAATCCTGTTCAACATAATCAGCAGTTGCTAACGAAGAAAGCTTTTAAGGTTGGATATTTACCATTTAAACCAAGGGTGCATCAGTGGCCGAGGAATGACAAAGCCGGTATAAATGACAATTGCGAGGGTGACTACACCAGCAATAGCCAATGCTTGTGCTACAGTCTTTGTTGCTGCTGCAATGCTGCGGTATATCTGACTCATCTAGAATTTTGTTAGTCTTAAAATTCGAGAACGAGGAAGGACGTTCTCACAGTCAAAATAGCGACAAAGTTGAATAAGAAGAAAATGAAGAATTGCCCAGGTTCTCGTCTCAAGCCAGCCAAGAAATAAAGAATGACGTTAAAACATGTGGCAATCATGAACTTGACGGGTATATCAGCCACAATTCCAGCTAAAGCTTCTGTAAATGGATGGTAAAAAGCATATGAAGCTTGTTTCTCAACAATAGGCCGTTGGCTGTAAAGGTTATTTACTTCCGAGATGGCGATGAGGGCGTTGAGCAGCACAGCAAAGAAGAGAACACCTCCTTTCTGGAAGAAACTGGCAGTATTATTCGGAGTGTTGTAGAAGATAGATCCAATAATAAGTGCCATGACAATTTGACCAATTATAGTAGTGACGGTCGAGGTCTTATCGTTCCAAAGACGTTGGTATGCACGCTGCGTGCAATACCTCGTCTGCATGAGAATGCTGACGGTATATGGAGATTCAGGTCGCACATGCTTTGCTTGCATCCCTTTGCGACTGGCCTGGAAATCTTCCAGTGTTTTCCCGCCCATTGGAAATTCTGCCTCGTGTTCTTTCATTTCTTCCATGAGTGCTTTATAGTGTAGTGATTCTTTCCAGTATTTCTCGAATTCTTCAGGGGTTCTCGGAACCTTCTCCTCGTATCCGTCTCGCACTTTTCGTTCTGATGGGTTGGTGACAGAGGTTAGAAAATCACCGGTTGTCTGACGACTAGGGCATTCCCAACCCATGTCAACAAAGTATTCTTTAGCATCCTCACATGGGCCGAAATATATTTGTCTACCCTCATAAAGGACAACGGCTTTGTCGAATTCATCATAGATGGCTTGCGAAGCTTGGTAGATGGCGACTAGATGGCAAGAGCCACAGAGATTTGCCGTCATACGAAGAGATTTTGTGAATTCCCTGCCAAATAATTAGCTCTCAGCTATAAGTTAAGAGATCAATCAAACCTACAAAGCAGTAGCTGCATCCAAACCTCGAGTCGAGTTATCCCAAGAAGCAATCGGTGATCCAGCCAAAGCCATCTCAGCAATACTAACACGCTTCCTCTCCCCACCGGATACACCTCTCACGAAATCATTCCCAACTTTAGTGTTGTAAGTGTGGGAAAGTCCAAACACACTCATGACCACTTGCGCTATATGCTTTGCCCAATCCTCTCGTTTTAAACCGTCAACCAATCGTTGTTGGGATGTGCGGACACGGGCTGCAAACTCGAGTGTTTGTCCGACGGTTAGATGAGGAAAGTGCTTGTCGACTTCTTGATTGTAGACGATTTCGCCTTTGAACTGCTTCATCATTTGCTTTTGAGTTATGCCTAAGAGAGTCCACAATTAGCCATGTTCAAAAGCAATTTTGAGGAGAGCAAACCGTTGTAATGAATTTCGGACTGTGGTTTCATGTCAAGTCCATGCAGTTCCCCCATCAGCGACTTCAGCAGAGTTGAACACCCACTTCCCGGTCTTCCAAGTACCACCAACATCTCTCCCGATTTCAAGACCCCATCGAACTCATTAAGGATTGTCTTCTCCGGACCTTTTCCAAAGAACTCGTTGAACCTTAAAGGAGCCATGAGAAGGGATCCAACATTCTTTTGAAGGTTGATTGTTGATCCAGATCCGCACACTTTGAGCTTCTTAAACACAATACCAGCTCGTCTTTGAATTACATTATTTTCGTCGGATAGTCTCATGACCCTTTCCCACTTGTTAGCACTATAATCATCTCAAGGGGTCTCTAATCTCACATCCGAGTCCATTTGTACACATCAAATTTCGCCGAGCTGGGATTCAGGACTTCGTCACCAAAGTTGATGCCCGCCAATGTATCCTTTCGTTCCAAATCATGATTACCGTTTGAGATTGTCTGGTGGAGGGACGCAGTCGTAGCGAATGTTGAAGCTATCCGCTGAAGCTCCTCCCGGTCGCCACTATGAATTGGTTCGAATTTTCGTTCTCGAGTCGACTTTCTCGTGTATGTTCTCTGTAGTTTTTCCTCGCCCTCTGTGGAGTCTTCTGTGATAGGATCGGCCTCTTCGGTATCGCGTTCTGGTGCAGCTGAATCATAATCGTTTTTTTCCTCTTCGGTGGACATTGTTCCTGTCGTGCGGCTTGTTCGGCTAAGTTGATATCGTCGTCACTGTCCTAACAGCGGAACACTGCTACAGCCGATGACAATTTGAACGTGATTCTTAAGGGTTGACTGTTTGATGCTGTATTCGAAAGAGAGGATACGTCAAAATAAAAGGGATCGAGGAAAGCAAACAACCGAGCCGGGCTAATGCAGTCTAGTTTTATGTCCCTCATTACCCAAGGGTGAGATCGGTAACTTTTCCTCTAGTTTGCTTATGAAATACGACTCAACAACGGAATTCCGTCGTCATACCCTGTCGTTTCCTTATTTTTATTCACCATATGGCATATGAGATGAGTCAGGACGAGCAAAAGTCTCCGGTGTCACTATGGAAGAGGATCCTAGAAGCTGACTCCCGACGTGCGGTGGAAATTCGCGCCCAGTACATGCGTCATCTTCAATTGAAGCCTTAAATACGGGCTCGGATACATATTTAATTGGAGATTATGGATAGGCCGAGATGACATAATATTCGGCTTCGTCATAATGGCTATAATGGCTATCATGGCAAGTATAAGACAAAGTTACACATCTTCGTCGGAGAGAAAAGTAACCGAAATGGACATCTTTTCCGATATAGAAATCTCAATCTTTTCTATTGTAATAAAGAATTATTAAAATCTGATCTTAGAATATTTTCTAAAGGTTTTAATTGTGCGTTATTAATGTTCGCACATGTACCAGATAAGACCTGGCGTAAGGCTTATCCTTGCGGATGATCCATCTTCGGCTTACCTTCCCCCCATTGGGAGTATATTTATAAACTTTAAGAGCCCTTTATTGGCCAATTAATTAGAAGACCTCGAATTAGCTTATAAAACCACACGTCGGATTAATCCGCAGTTTCACCAAACACTGTTTTATTTAGCCTTAATAGCAGGAATATGCTCCAGCCCTATCCAAACAACGCCGAAATGTGCTATTTATTGATAGAGACTTTTGTCCAGGGAAGAAACCGCGCAACTAATGGATGAAAGGAAGAGCTCCTTCAAGTACAGCTTATTCTGACGATACTGAGCCTATTAATTGGCTAGTATAGCGCCGGAAGCTACTCGCAAAACAAGGCAAAGGGCATACTGCTTATCTTACGGAGGTACGAAGTACAGCGGTTAAGGATTAGCATAGCGCTAGCAGGATTTCTACTTAGGTAACTACACAAAACACAGCTTTGATCAGTTTGGATGTTTTACTACCCAAGTAAGCTAGATAGTTGAGTGTAGCCCCTGCTAGCGCTATGTTAATACTTATCCGCTGTATCCCCCTAAAAGCTAAGCGTTTTGAAGTGAATAAATCATTCTGTAGCGATTCTGATTCGTTATCCTCCCCCTTTGAATTTGACCTGTAGAGGCATTAAGGGCCATCAGCACAGTGTAAGCAGTTAGTTTGGTAGTAAAATGAGTAATTTCTGCTGGGAATGCATGGCTTCTTGGCATCTGCTTAAACGGTATAAAGCCAGAAAGCGGACATTCGGCCGAAGAAAAGGACCAATATCTCACTGTGCTTAGGTGAGCAAGAATACATGGGAGGTGGGATGCAACAAGCTTACCCCAAGTACCCTTCTCAGTCGGAGAAAAAAGGTGGCCGATATTCCGTCATGTAAACAAGGCACTTATTACCATAACATCCATTCACAATGCCTTCTTATATGCCCTAACGGTGCGGGGAAGCTTTGGTGGTTACAAAGGTATCTATTTGGATTGTTTAAAGTTAATTTACTTTGCAATTTAAAAACAATTCTATTGTTGGGATAATATCATATGACATTCATCATATGACATTATCCTAATGAATAGTTATATTATTTCCTTAGTCAAAGGGGAAATAACAACTAAGATTACATATATATCTTATTTTTTAAGCTTTGCCTAGATCTCGCGAACTCTAGAAGCAAGCTCTTCTCGAGGACTCTCAATAGGTGTTTATTCTACAGCTTCTAGTACTTCGTCTTTGTCTTTTTTTAGTAGTGTGACGTCCGAAACTCGTATTTTTCGTGCGCTGGCAACAGATTTTGTCCCGTTCCCGTTGTTACACTATGTGATACCAATCGAAAACTTTGAACTTACAGCACTTCAAAAACTACCAACTGCTTCTGCAGTTATCGAATACAATTATTTAGAAGCAGAATATAGCGTAATGTATAAACTTACGTGACTATTCCTTTCGCACGGCCGTTTAGCTTTTATCTATAGCGTTCTGTGGAATGCTTGATATCTTCTTCTAGTGTGAATGTGTACGAGGTCGTGGTAGAGACGCGTGGGCACATGAAAGAAGTCAGCAGATCAAGAGAACAGAGAATCAATTTGTAGTGGTAAGAATGATATCTAAGGTGCCTGCCTCCTGAAGGAGATAAGCCTCTCCTTTATAGCCACAGACCAGCGCTGTACCCTTGTAGCTACCCCCTATAGGGGTAGCGTGACATCACGACTTCTAGCCGCCTCACAATAGCATGTTATACAAGGCACAAATGGCCAATTGGAGCTCATGCATGCTCAATGTCGCTCATGCAGTTATGCGTAGAAAATCAGCCCAAGTGACGCCTAAGTCAGCCTTGTGGAGCTGAGTCCAAGAGGACAATATTTTGTCGTCTCGACGTCGACTGCCTTCTTTCATATTTTCTCCTTGATCTTGATAAGCTTTGGTTTCAATAATCAGATTTAGTCAGTGGTTATTCTGGTTTACATGCACATCTGACTCCGAACATTAAAACGAAAAACAAAAATTCACACAGCGATGGAACCAACAGGGCTCGCCGTTGGAATTGTAGGCCTGGCTGGTCTTTTCGGTGCATGTTTCGATGTCATCGACAAATTGGATTCCTATAAGGAATTTGGGGTGGAATCGCGTTTGATTATCGCTCAGTTTGAGGCTGACAAGCACCTATTCACAAAATGGGCCAGAGATGTCGGCATAGACAAAGCTAAACTGAACGACAACTACTATAACCATCTCGACAATCCCGAGACAAACTTGATAGTTCAAAAGATTCTTTCAAGTATTCAAGAGATCTTTAGCAAGACAGAGGATACGGTGTCCAATTTGCAGCCTATAGTAGAAGCCGGCCCAACTTCTTTTCCTGATGGTATTCAATTCCATGACACGCGTCAAAAATCTCAAAAACCTGAGCGGGCTATCTCGAAGAGGGATAGAATTGGGTGGTCCCTTAGGAGGAAAAACAAATTCAATCTCCAAGTTCAACAATTTGGAACTTTGGTCCAGAAATTATACAGCTTGGTCCCCCCAGGCGGGTTGTTAGGGCTAGGGAATGTGCACAAAGGTACAATAGGTAGTGATATGAGTCTGGGGAATGGTATGTACTCTTTTAAGTCTTCAATGGAATAAATCTAACTAGCTACGGGATAAAGATATAGCTACGTGGCTTTCTAATGCTCAACAACTACATACCGAGTTCAAAAAGCAGATTGAGCGTAAGAATTCCACACTCTTCATAGACCCTCACTAATAGTTGAAAGGTGAAACAAGGAAAGAATTGGACATTTGGCTTGATGCGTCTTGGACCAACGATACTTACGACAACTTTATCCGGAGGAGGCTCGACGGCACATGCAACTGGATTTTAAGTCGACCAGCCTTTCTTGATTGGATATCCCCTGATTTCCCCTCTGGATCGGCAAAGATCCTGTGGATTAATGGTCCTGCAGGACACGGAAAGTCAATCTTATGTGCAAGGGTGATTCAGCATCTGTTAACGATGCTCGCGTGTCCACTTGCATATTATTTTTGCTCCTCAGACTCTGAAAGTCGACGAAACCCCCTGACTATAATGAGGTCCTGGATATCGCAAGTAATATCATGTAACCGAGATGCATTCGAGTTGGCCTGTGGCAAGTGGGAAGCAAAAGATGGACGGAAAGCTTCGCAGACGGATATTGTCGAACTCTTTAAAACCATCGTTCAACATATAGCAAATTGCACATTCATCGTGGATGGACTTGATGAGTGTGCATGGGCGGTAGAGAAGTGGAAGTCTAATGACGACGACTCTCCAGCAGGGCTTTTCGAGTCTATCAATCAGGCTGTTGCGCATACAACTACTCGAATCCTGATTCTAAGCCGCGATGAACCTGAAATTCGATATGGTCTTTGTGCTATTTTAGCTAGTGACAGTGATCAAGGCTTGAACGAGTACCAAATTCGTCCAGATGATGTCCGATCTGACGCTATGGCATTGTGTCAAACCATTGTCTACAAAAAGTTATCAAATAAGAGCGAAACACTTAAAAATGAGCTATCACAGAGGATGGGCGACCGATGTGATGGCATGTTTCTGTGGGCAAAGATGCTAGAGGAACATCTGCATAGCTGGAAGAACAAGAAAAAACTTGAAGATACCATCGATCAAGCTCCTACTGCACTAAACCATCTCTACGATCGAAACTGGGAGAAGATTTCCCATCTTCCAGACACGGCTAAGCTTCGCGCGTTTTCCATTCTGCGGTGGGCTGCATTTGCCTTGCGCCCGCTTACGATTCTCGAAATCAATGAAGCTCTAATAATTGAAGATGACGACAACTGTGAAGATCTCTCAGTCGAGGAGTTACCAGATGCAATTGACGAGAATTATATCAGTAGCGAAATCCTAGGTCCCTGTGGATCACTCCTGGAGACTCAGAAAGCAGCACCGGGGCAAGATTTGGGCTCAATGACAATACATTTAACGCACTTTTCAGTAAAGCAGTATATTCTTTGCAACATGCCGGCCCATGGAGGGTTACTCATGACCAATGGACGACTGCGTGTCTCTAGCGAGACATTTCAAAGCAATGTATTAGCGAAGTTGTGTCTCCGCTACCTAAACTTCCGGAATGTGTGGCAAGAATCTCTCCAGTTGGAAAGCGGTCCAGTCATACCGTCATTCCGAGACTATGCCGCAGGATCATGGTATCAGCATACTAAAGAGAGTGGTTTAAATTTTGGAGAGGTTGTTAAACTCACTAATTCGCTCTTTGGCTCTAAAAATGGGAACTGGGAGTCGTGGAAAAGATGGTTTGATATTAATGACGACAAATCAAAGATGCCTGAATCTCAGAGAAACATTACTTCGACTAGTCCATTATTCTACGCCTCACTTCTTGGGCTTCAAGACACCGTTATATACCTTCTTGAAGAGGTAAAACTAAGTGTGGGTTATATCGATGAGTGCAATAGAACAGCGTTACAAGCAGCTGCTTCAAAGGGTCAAACTTTAGTAGTCAAGCTACTCCTCGAGAAGGGGGCTGACGTATCGATTGCAAATAAAGAGGGATGGACGCCGTTAAACTTGGCCTCTCATAGGGGTCACATTGAGATAGTTAAGCTGCTTCTTAAGGAGGGAGCTGATGTAAACGTTGCAAGTAATAACGGATGGATGTCATTAGGCTCAGCTTCTGATAGCGGTATTGTTGAGGTAGTTAAGCTACTTCTTGAAAAGGGAGCCAATATAGCATTTACAGGCAATAGCGAATGGACGCCATTAGGCTCGGCCTCTGTTATGGGTCACATTGAGGTAGTTAAGCTGCTTCTTGAAAAGGGGGCCGATATAGCAGTTGCAAGCAACGACGGATGGACGCCATTAAATTTGGCCTCTGATAGGGGTCACATTGAGATAGTTAAGCTGCTTCTTAAGGAGGGAGCTGATGTAAACGTTGCAAGTAATAACGGATGGACGCCATTAGGCTCAGCTTCTGATAGCGGTATTGTTGAGGTAGTTGAGTTGCTTCTTAAAAAGGGAGCCGAGATAAACGTTGCAAGCAGTAACGATAAATGGACGCCATTAAATTTGGCCTCTAATAGGGGTCATATTGAGGTAGTTAAGCTACTTCTTGCAAAGGGAGCCAAGATAAACATTGCAAGCAGCAGCGACGGATGGAAGCCATTAAATTTGGCCTCTGCTAGAAATCACATCGAGGTGGTAAAGCTACTTCTTGAAAATGGAGCCGATATAAACTTTGCAAATAGCATTGACGGATGGACGCCATTAGGCTCGGCCTCTGTTATGGGTCACATTGAGGTAGTTAAGCTGCTTCTTAAAAATGGAGCCGGAAAAAACGTTGCAAACAGCAATGATGGATGGACGCCATTATGCTCGGCCTCTGCCAGGAATCATATCGAGGTGGTAAAGCTGCTTCTTAAGGAGGGAGCTGATGTAAACGTTGCAAATAGTAATGACGGATGGACGCCATTAAACTTCGCCTCTGAAAGGGGTCATATCGAGGTGGTAAAGCTGCTTCTTAAGGAGGGAGCTGATGTAAACGTTGCAAACAGCAATGATGGATGGACGCCATTAAATTTGGCCTCTGCTAGAAATCACATCGAGGTGGTAAAGCTGCTTCTTGATAAGGGAGCCAATATAAACATTGCAAACAGCAATGACGGATGGACGCCATTAAACTTCGCCTCTAATAGCGGTTATATTGAGGTATTTAAGCTGCTTCTTGGGAAGGGAGCTGATATAAACGCTGCAAGCAGCAATGACGGATGGACGCCATTAAACTTGGCCTCTGATAATGGTTACATTGAGATAGTTAAGTTGCTCCTTAGTAATGGCGCTAACACGGAGTCGAAGGATAAGGACTGCGGCCGGACGCCGCTGTTGTGGGCCTCTATGAGAGGGCATGAGGCGATAGTCAAGCTGCTGCTCAAGAACAGGGCGAATATCGAGGCTAATGATGAAACCGGTTTGACTGCTCTTCATTTAGCTTCTGGAAATGGATATGAGGTAGTAGTGAAGCTACTGCTTAAGAAAGGAGCGGATATTAAAGCGAATATGAACAATCAGAAAGACACGGCACTGCATAAAGCTGCGATGTTCGGGCATAGCAATGTTGTTCAGCTACTGCTCCAAGCTAATGCAGATGCAAACGCTCGCGACTTTCACGACTCAACTCCGTTGACTGTAGCTGCAGAGCATGGTTATGAGAATGTTGTCCAGTTACTGTTAAGTAGCAAAGAAACGGATGCTAAGATGTACAATCAAGATGGAAATACAGCGCTTATAGCAGCTGCTTGGAAGGGCCACGAAGGTGTTTTGAAGATCTTGCTAGAGTCTAAGAAGTTTGACCTTGCACACAAGAACAAGGAAGGTTTTGACGCATTATCGATCGCGAGGGAGAAAGGGCATCAAGGTTCGGTGGAGCTGTTACTTCCTTATTATAAATCTGTTTACGAAGTGGTGACGGGTAAATAACCCTATGAAATGTCTTTCTGTATCGTCTCATCTCAAGGAAATGTCTATAGATATAATACACTCTCATGATCTCTTTTACCACTGATCGGCTTGAGTCTCGGTGCTGTGACGTATAGAAACATATACTAGAAGAGTACAAGCTCTCAGTTCTGATGCTGGCGCGCAAGGAGCGGTGGAGTGAAAGCCGCGGGGCTGGTTCTAACTTTTGAAGAACGTAGCATAATGAGAGGAGTGCAGTATCTGTTACCTGGCCCCATCTTTATTATTCTACTAGCCAGAGTGTGAGATCTACTTTGCCATTTATAAAAAGAGGCCGGCTTCGACCTCGAGGATTGTTCGGGGACGACACCGGGCAGTAAATCATGCTGACTATAGGAATAGTAAACATGACAGCTCTTCAGATAAGCTACCATTTATCCCAAACGAACCATTGGTGATTTGAAACATAAGTTTACTAGAACTACGAAATTTCTAGGCTAGTGATACCCCACGATACAAAGAAAGCTTTATAGCTCTCTCCTCCCTTAACGTTATTCTCATCATCCGAGCAGTAAAGGTTTCCTGCGAGGAAGTATGAAATCGACCCAAATAAAAACAAATTTCAACTTCTCCATGTTGAAATATGCTTCGTGTGCTTTGTAATAGCTTAGTCATGCACTAGTTGTTGGTGGCTGTTGGTGTTAAGATGAGGAGAAAATCTCTTCTCCTCTT